>JAJHSJ010000009.1:65018043-65104598 GCA_021015155.1 Magnolia officinalis | reverse complement strand
ATCTAGCTGCTCTAGATGTAAGTCCTCTGTAGCCACTATACTTAAGACCATACGAATCGTAGACATTTTCACTACTGATGAAAATATCTCAGTGAAATCGATACCTGCCTTTTGTTGAAACCCTTTCACAACCAATCTGACCTTGTACCGTTTCGAAACCATCGTGCTCCTCCTTCAGTTTGTAAACCCACTTGTTATGAAGAGCTTTCTTACCCTTGGATAAGTGAGTAGCTCCCATGTATGATTAGACTCAAGAGAGTCCATCTCCTCATTCATGGCCTGCTCCCACTTAACCCGTGTTCTGACTGTAATGCCTCTTCAAAACACTCTGGTTCACCATTATCTGTCGGTAGTAGATAATATAAGGAGGGTGAGTATCGGACCGTGGGTCTCCTCTCCCGAGTAGACATCCTCACAACCGGTGTCTGTAGCCCTGCCTCATAATGCTTCTGTGCATGATCATCCTGTGGCGCTGTAACACCCGTGTCCGATATATCTTCTAACTCTACAAATTCTTTCTCCTCGGCCTTATTTTCCTGCACACTGTCCGTATGCATCACTTTTTCATTAAAGAGTACGTCCTTGCTTCTGATAATTTTCCTGTTTTTTGTAACCCAAAAGCTGTAGCCAAAATCATGTTGCCCGTAGCCTATAACGTGCACTCGTGGACTTCGCATCCAGCTTGTTTCTGTGCTCTACATCAATGTGAACGTATGAAGTGTAAACCGAACACTCTGAGATGTGCTAGGTTCACTTTTTTCCCAGTCCACGTTTCTTCTGGTAGCCCACCATCTAATGGTGATGAGGGCTTCTATTGATGAGATATGCGGCAGTATTTACAGCATTCGCCCAAAAAGTCTTGGACAACCCTGCATGTAACCTCATGCTCCTGACGCGCTCAAGGATGGTCATGTTAATGCGCTCAAACCACACCATTCTGTTATGGTGTCTCTGGAATCATTTTCTGATGTTTGATTCCATATGCTGTACAATACTCCTCAAACCTCTTGTCACAATACTCTCCCCCATTATTAGATCTGAGACACTTTACTTTTTACCTGTCTCATTTTCTACCATAACTTTTAACTTCTTAAATACATCAAATACATCAGATTCGTGCTTTAAGAAATAAACCCACAGTTTTCTACTAGCATCATCAATAAAAGAAACAAAATAGCATGAGCCACCAAGGGATGATACCTGTGCCGGTCCCCACACATCAGTGTGTACAAGCTACAATAGATGCGCCTTTGGAGCGCGTCCTGTCTTCTTGAAACTTACCATCTTCTGCTTGTCATACACGCAGTCCTCGTAGAATTCTAAGTCAATAGACTTCAGCCCTGGTAGCCTCCCTTTTGACAATAGCACTTTCATCCCCTTCTCACTCATATGTCCTAACCTCTGATGTCATAGCTGCCCATTCACTCCAGTTGATGCGACTGCGAGTGAACTATACGATCCTGAAGTCACGTATAAAGTACCTTCCTTCTTGCCTCAAGATATCACCAAGGCACCTTTTGTGATCTTCCAAGGATCACTGGTCAATGTCGTCACATAACTGGTATCAGCCAACTGCCCCACAGAGATCAAGTTACGTTTCAAAACTCGGTACATGTCGACATCCTTGAATTTCAAAGTTGTTCCATCTTTCTGATTTACATGAACATCCCCCTTTCCAACGATACTGCACGGCTCATCATCACCCAGGTATACTCTCCCAAAGTCACCTGACACATAATTACACAAAACTTCCTTACATGAAGTGGCATGAAACGAAGCACCCGAGTCTATAACCCAAGACTCATTCATCGCATCAAGAGACAAAATCAACGCCTCTGTGTCGCTCTCTTCAGACAGATTCACTGAATTTTTCCCGCCTTGAGAGCTTCCTTCTTGTTTCTTAAGCGCCCTGCAATCACGTTTCATGTGCCCCTTCTTGCCGCAATACCAACACTCGTCTTTGTCTTTCGATCCCTTGGACTTCTTTCTTGACTTAGAACGCCCGTGTTTATTGAATCCCCTGAAACTCCTGATGCCTTCATTCTAGATTCTTCGTTGAGAATTAGACTGGCCACATCATCAAATTTCAGGTTAACCCTGAAGAATTGCTCACAGCAATCACCAAATTATCCCAACTGTCTGGCAGATTAGATAAGATTAATAACGCCCTTACCTCATCCTCAAAACAATGCCAACGGATTCCAACTGGCTTGTGATTGTATTGAACTCGTTTAAATGTTCAGCCACGATCCCCACATTTAACAACTTCATGTTGATAGTTGTTTTATAAGATGAACCTTTGGATGCTGAGGGTTTTTCATACATGGTGGCTAGGGCTTCCATTAATTCTTTTGTTGTTTTCATCTTGGATATATTGAAGGCTACACTCTTAGACAAAGAGAGTCGGATCGTTCCTAAAGCCTTCCTATCCAGTAAAAACCATTCATCATCTATCATCTTTTATGTTTTCTTCTCTTTTCCTCCTAGAGGAATATAGAGGTCCTTATACAGATAATTCTCCATCTGCATCTTCCAGAAGGAAAAGTTTGATCCATCAAACTTCTCAATTCTAATCTTCCCTTCTTCGTCATCACTCCCAATAGAACTAAACCAATAGCTCTGATACCAGTTGTTGCGCAGCACGCCAACAACGCAGTGAGCCGAGATCCAATCTCAAGTCTCACCCACAAATGATAAATAGGAAGAAATATAAATTAGAAAGGAATAAAAGCAATCCAAACAGACCACAAGACAAGATATACGTGAAAAACCCCAAGCTAGGGTAAAAAACCACGGATGCAAACTTCCACTATAAAATAAAACAAAGATTACAAGGCAATATACTAACCTCTCCCTTGGAAGCACATAGAAAATCCTTTCCCCACACCTTAGAATAATTTTCCCATCATACCTAGAAAAACCCTAGGTACCCCTATTTATAGTTTAGGAAACTCCTTTCCGCATCCCAGTTGCGAAAGGACTCGCGACACGAAATCCGTGAAATTCCTTTCCGCATCCCAATTGCGAAAGGACTTGCGACACGAAATCCGCGAAACTCCTTTCCGCATCCCAGTTGCGAAAGGACTCGCGACACGAAATCCGCGCAACCTCGACTGGTCGTGGGCGGCCCCAGATGTGGCTCCACTTCTCAACAGGTATTCTTAAATCTTAATCTTTGAATACTTCAACTTTAAACTTCGAATTCGAAGTTCGAACTTTGATGATATTCTTAAATCTTGATCTTGGATAGGAAATGAAAAGTAAATGTACTAGAGAAACTTGAAGTCTTGGAACTCAAGAGAGTTGTAGTCTTGTAGAGAGATTAGATTAAAAGAGAGTAAAAGAGAAAAAAAAAGTAAGAGATTGTAAGCTTTGGAGAACAGAATAGTGAAAATGGAGGAATTTGAGTGCCTATTAATAGAAAAGTGACCGAAATTACAAAAAGAAGAAGAAGAAGAAGAAGTCCCAACGGTCATCTTTTTTACCGTTGGGCACTATGCAATCGCATGCTCGCATATACAATCACATAGTACTCGTATTTAAGAATATGCAATAGGATACATACGATGTGATCGCGTTTGACAACGTTGCCAAAGATGAACAGTCTTATTTTTCAAAATTGAAGATGAATGGTCCAATTGAGGCAACATTAAAGTTCAATAATCCGATTGGGGCACTATCAACGACAAACAATTCGGTTGGGCCATCAGAAATAAGTTGGGGCGCAATCCTTAAGCAACTAGCTCCGACAACAAGATTAAATCCAATTACAATGAAATCAAAGATGAACAGTTGGTTTGGCAAATATTGATAAAAAAAAAAAAAAAAGGGTCTTGTTACACTGAAATCTAGATCAACAACCTGATTGAGCCAAAGTTATAGATGAATGGTCTGATTTGGCCTATAATGAAGATCAAGGGCCAAACTAGACCATTGTTGAAGATGAATGATCTAATTAAGTAATGTTAAAAACAAACACTCCGACTTTACAGGTATCAATGATTAACTGTCAGATTTAGCTAAGATTGGAGATGAATTGTATAATTGATTGAACGAAAATGAACGGTCCGACTGGGCTGATTTTAAAGGTCAACATTATCATTTGAACTGATATCAAAGATAAGTTATCTGATTGGGCTAAAATTGGCGAGGAAGAGTTCTATCAAGATGAGATCATTGACCAATGGTCTGATTGAGCTGATATTGAAGATAATAGTATGATTGGTCAATTATAAAAGATGAGCTATCAAATTCGACCAAAATTAAAGATGACTGGTATTGAAGATTAATGGTATGATTGGTGAATATCAACATATGATTTGACTAATATTATCATAGATGAGTGGGCTAATTTGGCTAGAATTCGGAGATGAAAGGTGTGACTAATATTGAAGGCCAATGGTTCCATAGGGCGGATATTGAGGATCAATGGTATGACTGGACAAATATCAAAGATGAATGGTCTGGTCGAGCCAGAATTGGAGATGAACGGTCCGATTGGGCCGATATTGATGATCAACGATCCAGTTGGGTGGATATTAAAGATCAACAGTATGATTGGAATGCTAACAATTTGGACATCTAAATTGACCAAAATTGAAAGTAATGGTGCGATTGGTTTGATATTGAAGATCAACTGTCTAATTGGTTGTAGATTAAAGGTCAATGGTATGATTTCACTGATATCGAAGATGAATGGTTTGATTTGACTGATATTAATGATGAATGGTATGATTAGACTATATTTGGAGTTGAACGGTTTGATTGTGGATGTTATGATCAACAATCAGCTTGGGTTAATACCAAGATGAACGGTGTGATTGGAGTGATACTAAAGCCTATAGCTCTTATGTGAATGATATTAAAGATCAATTGCCTCACTAAACCAAATTAAACATCAACAAACTAATAGCGTCCAGTTTGTTTGGTCCCAATTAGGATACATATGGTCTAACCGAGTTGTATTCATATCGATTGTATGATTGAGCAAATGTTAAAGATATTGATCATTTCGATAGTATGATTGAGCAAATATTAAAGATCGACAGTTAGATTGTAATGATATTAAAGTACAATTGTTTGATTGGGATAAAATTGGAGATAAATGGTTCAATTGGGCCAAGATGGAATATTAATAGCTAGGTTAAATCAGATTGAATATTAATAGATAGGTTGAATCAAGCAATTCATTTACAATTCCATCCTAATCGGACCATTAATCTTCGATATTGGTACAATTGGACCGTTTAACTCCAATTTTGACCTAACTTGACTATTGATCTTAAATCTTGTTAGAATAAGAACAATCAACTGATCCAATCAGACTGCCCATCTTCATTATCGGCCTAATTAGGTTGTTGATCATTAACAATGACCCAATTGGACCACTCATCTTCTATTTCAGCCAAAGATAACCATTCAACTTTAATATTGGCCCATTTTAACCATGGGTATTCAAGATCAATCCAATCAAACTACTCATCACCTCAAGATCAACCCAATCAAACTACTTCGCCTAGTTAGACTGTTAATCTTCAAATTGGTCCAAGCAAGCCATTGATGCTCTATGGCATTCATATCAGACCATTCGATTTTGACATCAATCTAATCAACCCGTTCATCTTCATTATTAGCACAATCCAACCGTTCATCTTCAATATTGGCCCGATCAGTTTGCTGATTTTAATATCAACCTAAATGGGCCATTTATGTTCAATTTTGACCCAATCAGATTAGTCATCTTTGATATCAGACCATTTTAACCATTTATCTTCAACATCACCTAGTTGGACAGTTGATCTTAAATATCAACCCAATCATAGCATTCATCTCCAATATCAATAAATTGACAAATTGTACCATCTACAAGGACCCACCTTTTATTGTTGATCCCTAAAAAACCATTTTTAATCTCATACTATTTAACCATCCAATAAATGGACGGGTATGCATCAATGATAACCCCATGGAGGATCCTAGCAATATATAGGTCTCTCAAGGCGTTGTTTCCCCTTTCTGGCCTTTTTCCGCGACGGGTCAGTTTTCCATTGCATCGGCCTGGGAGAAATGCCGCTCGCATATGCCTAACAGAAGCTGGGCGCGTGGGGTGTGGCATGGTAAACTCCCGCCAAGGATCTCTTTGCTGTCCTGGAGGGTGTTAACTAAAGCGTTAGCTGTTGACGAAGTTATCCAGTCCCGTGGTGTAAGTTTGGCATCCAAATGCGTGTGTTGTTCTCGGCAAGGCCATTCCGATGAATCCATTCCCCATCTCTTTCTGCATAGCCAGCTTGCGGTCGCGGTCTAGTCCTTTTTTGGCAGATTGATTCATGTCCACGTATTGCCGACTGATTCGGTCGAGTCCAGATTGGCCCAGTGGTGGGCTGCCACGACGTCAGGTTCGGCGAAATCATTACAACACAAGCTTGTTTTGTCTATCATTTTATGGAGTATCTGGAAGTGTAGGAATGCTGCTCTCTTTGATGGAATTCCTCCCCCGACTGCCTTTATGATTGCCAGAAGTAATTGGTGGTTGTCCTTCGTCGTGGGAGATTTGGGCGAGGCTACACCTCCGGACTTTCAAAGCAGTCTGTCTCCTTTCGCTCGGCCCTCAGCCAATGCTGGTTTTGCTGTTAGGCCCGGTACTGTCTCTCTTTCGGCTTGCCGTTGGAGCTCCGATCATGGCCCTTTACTCCAGCCCATGGTCGTGAGATGGGCAAAACCGCATCCTGGGTGGGTAAAACTTAATGTGGACGGTTCATCCCTTGGCAACCCTGGCTTGTCTGGTGGGGGAGGCGTTTGCAGAGACGCCGAAGGTGATTTTCTCTTCGCATTTTCCAGTGGGTACGGAGCTGGATCGAATGTCAATGCGGAGCTTAGAGCAATATTTGATGGTATGGATCTGTGTATTCGTAGAGGTTTTACGAATGTGATAATGGAATCAGATTCTCAGCTGGTTGTCAATTTCATCTCGGAGGTCGCTAATCCAGGCTGAAAATGGGGGTATTAGATCCAGAGGATCAACCTCATTAGACGAAGCGGTAATTTTATTTTCCAGCATATTTTTAGGGAAGGTAACACCGTCGCTGACCACATGGCGCGGTTGGGGAGTACGGTGCAAGACAGCGTGTGGATTCATAGCCATGGAAATCTTTCGGCCGTGGTTAGAGGTTCGTTATTCCTCGACAAGGTGGGGCTAGGCTCCATTAGGGATGGTTTGAGAGTTGAGAGCGGTCGTCGCTAGGTTGCGGAGTTTTCTTCTCTTCCTTTGTATAGTGCTCTGTTTTTGTTCATGTTCATACGATAGGCGTCCCTTGGGTCTTTTTTCTCTCGGGGGCCTCCCGAATGTAATTGGCCGGTTTGATTAAATGAAATGCTCCTTTAAAAAAAAGAAAAAAAAAAGGTATGATTTTACTACAATGGATCATGGTTAGTAATCTAACAGAATGGGTGTGTGTTGAGGGTCAAATATTGCATATTAAACCCCCGTTATTATCCGAGTTTACGAACATGATACTGTTTAAAGGTCCGATTTAATCATGTTTGTGATGCAGGGTGTATTTACGAGCTTGGATTGAAATAAGTTGCTAAAGGATGAGATTTAACGCTCAAAATTCACCGGAGCATGGACCGGACTCCAGGGGACCAAGATTGATGAATTTACACGCCAAAGATTCGAGAAAATCGAGAAACTGAAGCTCAAGTGGCCTGAAAGTCAGCCATTATGCAAGATCACAGGGTTTCCCCCATCCGTTCGGTTCGAAATGTCATACATGGTCTGAGGACCATAAATTAACCGTACACGTCAAAATTCAGCCCTTAGATCAGTATGTAAGTGACCCGATGGACAAGATCAGACAATAACCATTAAGAAAACATCTTGGACATCCATGGGAGATTGGGACCCAAATTGAATTGATGGAAAGAGCATGAAAAATAACGAGTACTGATGAAATTTCGTCTCATTTGTATGGTGCAGTCAAGAGATACGGATGGCAGAAGTTATAACAAACGAGAATGGCAAATTTGTAAATAGATGGCAAGCCATGCATGGCATCAATCATACGTGAAGCAAATTATGTTTTCGATGGTGAATATCATCCGCATAGCAGTTGGTCGTGCGGCCCACCCTGAAGTCAGATCTACTTCAAACTTGGGACCATGGGCTATCATGATGTGATGAAAACGGTGAAGGGAGCAGATTTTTCGAGAAAACACCATAGTGGACCCCACCTATTTTTTGCAAACCATCCAAACCAAGCCATGCCAAACGTCAAGGGACGGACGCTGGCCACTTGAGTTTTGATCCTGGGCCCCACGCATCACTTATAACAAAGATCTGGACCGTCCAATGGACTCGAGAGGCCCAAAATACCTCAGCCATGGTGGAATTTTGGTCCCATGCATGTGCTTAGGTAACTTACACCGTAAATCGTAGGATGGATGGCAACAATCAAAGTTCAGTGGGACCATATCCAAATTAGACAGAAGTGGGTCTTCCCGGATGGTTTTCCGTGGGGATCCCAATGGACGGAATGAATTTCTCCATAAACATCAAGGTGGGGCCCATCGACCATCACAGCAAATCACGTCCTCTTTTTCCGTTCGCAAAACAGAGGCTGCGGACGATCTGAGTGGGCCATCATCATGGCTCGAACAATTAATCTGAACCGTCCATCATTCAGAGGGTCGCGAGCTGGTCAAATCCATGTTGACCCTGAGCATTCATGCTCGCACACGTACTGGGTTCAACGGTCACAAATAGATGACCCTGCACCAATTTCTGCGGAATTATGTACCTGAGTCGCACCAACATGCATCCAAAACCGTTCCCCTCTGGTCAAAATTTTGAGGTTCAGAAGATGGACGGAGGGGATTTCCCAAACGACAACTGAAGTGAGCCCCACCTTCACTTCAGCGTAAGAGAGGTTGTGGCGCACGCGTAATGGAGACCCGGTTGATCTGGGCCATTGAGTTACCAGGGCCAGGATCGGTCCAATGATCATGGCCGTTCAAAACGTCTCCAGGGACGTGCCGACTGAAGCCAAGAAGTGTGGATGTCTCAGATTCATCGTTTGGTGGCGGCAAGATGACCCGACGCAAGTCAGTTCCCAAGGTTGACGCACCGACTGACTACTGGCTGCGTAAAGCTATGTGGAGGAGTTTCTAAAAAGGGGCTACACCGACTCTTGCAGGGGGGGATCTTTCTACAGCTCTATAAAAGGAGAAGAATGAGAGAAAGAGGGGGGGACAGACGAGCTGGGCTTGGAGGACGTGGAGCAGCGAGACAAAAAAGAGTAGAGTTTGTTTTATTTTATTTTATTTTATTTTTATTTTGTTTTTTTTAAGGGATTTAGTCCATCCATGTCGGGCTAAACCTCTTAGCTAGGGCTAAGAGGTGAAGCTTGTAATGAGATGGGAGACTCTATGTTGTTAATTTAATTCATGAAATGAATTTGATTTAGTTAAATTTTATTATGGGAATATTTTTAGTTTTTAATGGTCTGTTATGACTGAAATTACAATAGGTCTGCGATGACTTTAAGTATTTCTTCTTCCTTTTGATGTTTATGACGTCAGGAAGCCCTGTTGTTCACCATCGTCTCCTGGGCATGGTTGGATGTCGATACCCTTCCTAACCTTCATGACATGTTGATTGGTTGGTAATTAGTTTAATTCTGTTGTTTGCTTTGTCTCCTGAGTATGGTTTGGTGATGGAATCCATTCTAATTTATACACCTTTCATCTTTTGAACACTATATCAAATAAGTTCAGTTTAAATTCCATGATTTTTCAAGCAAGCATAAGATCTCCCTGATCTCTACAAGTGGATCCTCTGAATCCCTAGTTCCCTTCCTCTGAATTTCTCCTAAGTTTTAGATAATAATCTCACAATTATTTTGCAAATCACAATTGATTTAGAATTCATCTCATTCTAGTTCTAACCCTAGATAGTTTCAGAATACGTACAGGTTTCAGTCCTTGTGGATTCGACCTCAGTCTTACCGAGTTTATTACTACATCACAACCCTATACTTGGGGAGTGAACAGTGTGTAAATAAAAGAGGAGATCATCGTCTTCTTCCCCACAATAGCCCTTGAATCCACAAGGAGAAAATCTAAAGAGAGAGAAATAAAATTAATATTATTAATGAAAAGTGTTGCTTACCATGTATCTAATGGGCTTATATAAGCAAAGACAGCTTAGTATTCATAGAGAAGTAGCCCTCAATTTGCAGTTACGTTTCTTCCAAATTCAACTTGAAGGTAAAGTGGAGCCAAGAACCTTGATATGAATGATAAGGAAAGAAATTGCAATTTGATTTTTCCCTCTATCAAACTAATAATTGAAAGTCACTTTGATAGTGCATACAAACTCACCATTACTACAACAAATTGGAATTTTACCGGCGCTCGAAAGCGCCGCCAAAAACCCTTAAAGCGCCGGTATCTTATTAGTGCGAAGCACCTACAATGGGTATGTCGGGAAAAGTATTGGCGGCGCTAGGAATTTTTAGCGGCGCTTATCTGAGCACCCCTAGTTTTGCGAACCGAGTAAGCGCCGCTAAAAGTTGCGCCGAGTGCCGCTAGAAATGGTCTCTCTACACTTTTTCTCATGAAAAAGCGCCGTCTCTACACAAGTGCCGGTGAAAGACCCTAGCATGCCAATAATTTTTATTATTATATATAATTCAATCGAAACCTGTATTTTTAAATTATTTGAAATATAAAAATGATGCCATACAAATAAAACTGAATACTAAACAAAATTTATATTACTAGACAATAAAAAAAATATATAATATTTATTACAATACACATCTTCAGGAATTACTCACATAAGTTCAGTTTCTAGAACCTTGAAAGTTAAAAAGTGCATACAATGGAAAATAGCCATAATTATTTACCTTAATGTCCTCAGTGTTTACATAAATATGATTGACTCTAAGATATAGATTCGTCGTTGAGATTGGTCACACACGCCAATCAGTTTTAGAACCAAATGTTGCTTACTCATAGGGGCTTGTTGTGGTGACAATGAGTTCATCGCCGTGCACAATTGTTGTCCTTGTTGTGACTACTATAAGTTGGCTTGCTTCTTTCGCCTGCACATGAAAATTTGCTAAAGATTATTAGCCAAGTGAAACCGGCAAAGAAGCTTCTCAGCTTGATAGACTTTTATTAAACACATCACCTGCTTCTCAATCTCCGTAATATGTTGCCTCTGTTGTGAAGGTGGAGTTATCTCAGCCCCCAGTATTATATCAGAAATTTCAGACTGTGTCAGTGCCGAGGTGTTTATATTATTCTTCTTCGCATAATCCGAGAGTATAAGATCTCTCAGAGCAACCTCAACCTGCATTGAAGGAGATATTAGCAACTCTCATATATGAAAATTGAGGTAGCAATCACCAGTTCTACTTCAAAATGCATCATGGTATATGATTTCACACCCTGTAACAACTATTGGGTCTATCAACACATGATAGACAATTGTATACAACAACAACAGCAACAACAACATTAATAATAATAATACTGGCCCAATTCCTTTTATCCATGCGGTACTACCCTGCATGTACTTGAACCAATGAACCCCACTTGTTTTTTTTTTTTTTTTTTTTTTTTTTTTTTTTTTTTTTTTTTTAATGAAAACTTGAGAATGCCATGCATAAGCTCAAGGGCGATTTCTTTCCTGCAATTGAAGAAGCATTTAATCACCATCAATCAAACAAAGAAATTCAACTTCAGCCCTAAATTTATGAGCTCAACTTGGCTGTTCCAGTTGCGGGGCAGGAGATAGTACTAGGCACGGATACAGCCCATCCATTCATGGTGAGAAAGCGTGATTCTGGATCCATGTTCAACCATAAATGTAGAAACTGAGTACTGATACTCCAAAACACAAACCCACCCCACAAACCCACCCCAGTCATGGCCATGCACAAACCCACCCTAGTCATGCGGCACGAGATTGGAATTGGCACTCCGTCTTTTTGAGAATCTTCACCAAAACTGCTTGAGATTTTACTAGATCTAAGATATCAGATTTAATTCTAAAGAAAATAAACTGAAAATCAAGTTTTGCATAAATCTTACAAAGAGGAAATAAGAATAGATCCGGAATCACCTCCAAAGCATTTCCTTCAAACATCCAAAGAAGCAACAGATCTAGACCCCTTTTCCCCCGAAAGGAAAAGTTGGTGGGGCTATGTAGGTCGTCCAGTTCAAACTTGAAGGAACTTTGGATTTTATTTTATTTTTGCCATTTCATTAACCCCATCAAACAAAGGAAACTTAAGATCAACAGCAGAGGTGATCCTCTTGTCACCCTACCCTGCATGACCACAAATAAAAGGCAACAAAGGGACAAAAAAGGAATGGAAGTGAGGGTACTAAGGATGGCTGTTAACGATGTGAGTTTCTACAACTGTTTTTGTTCTTACTTGGCAAACACACATGCATAACTTCAACCTACATCTACAATTCAAATGAACAGAAAAGATAGTAACTGACAGAAGTGAATAGTTGCATGCGAAACTGAGTGCGCTTTAAAAAGGAACCTCTGATCATTATGCACTATCACAAGCCATTACCAAAAATAGATAAAAAATGAAGTTGCAAATCAGTAATGAAACTTCAACAGTCAATCGAATGCTTGGACAGGGGCATGTAATCCAACAACATATAATAGTGGATTTGAAAAATATTAGTAGAAAAAAAATTACATTCAACTAGTTTGGTGGTCAAACAGAACTAATATCTGGTTCTTTACATCAAAACAGATAGATTGGTAGCATTTTCATGATTAAGGGTAGTGACAGAGATACAAGTCCCAATTATGCCTTTCAGCTATTAGATCTCATCCAAAACATGCAGATCAAGTTAAAAGAAGAACAAATTGCATTAGGAAGAAAGGGGATCCGTAAAAACAGTGGTGACTGAACACTCATCATTAAAAACTTCTTAGAACCTACTGTAATGTTTATTTGATATCCAACTTGTTGATTAGGTCACACACACGAGTGTAGGGAAAACACAAATATCAAGTTAATTCAGAACTTTTGTGGCCCTAAAGAAGTTTTTAATGGTGGACGTTCAATCACAATCTTTTTTAACCCAGCTGCATCACCCACTTGGAAGCAAAAAAAAAAAAAAAAAGCCCCTCAAATTTGCTTCAATTGATGCCAGATGTGCAGCAAACAACCACTAGTCTACTCACCCGCTAGATGCATAGAAGACCTGTAACCACGCCAAATCATAGGCCTTCCTGCAAAAGCCAGCCCAACAGCATGCAGCCATAGACAGATAAATGGCTTATGTTTAACTTGAAGCACAGGGTATAATGCACCACAAGATAAATGGCTTAAAGAAACATGGCCTCACCTTCCAACCCAATGTATGAGCTCTTTTGTATACTGCACCACTGATAACAGCAACATCTCTTTTAGCACAACAAGGCCAACAATTTAAAGAGGGGTAAAACAGATCACTAAAAAAAATAATCCTCAATTTAACAAAAATAAAAATAAAAATTGAGGTTTACGTAAGTGTTGGAAAGAAAAAAAAGAAGAAGAAGAAGAAGAAAAGGAAGGCAAAGAAGAAGAAAAGAATGCTAAGGGCATAAATTAGCACGAAAAAGTTGATGCCTTTTCATGTCAGCTGATTGCGAAAGCTTCTTATGTAATACATATTTGAAAAACTCTTTTGCAGGTACTACAGGCTATATCAAAGGCTCCTACCAAGTGAATTTTGAGTTTTTCCCCTTTATCAATTGCTATTCCTTAATACGTAAATACATACATATATACATGCATAGATAGACATGTACACACGCTCTCTTTCCCCCACCCCATGCATGTGTGGGCACACACACACAAGAAACGTCCACGAGTGAGTTTCCAAGATCTAAAAAAGTCAATCTAAGACATCACCATACCAACGTCAAAAGGCCATGAATCCCACCATTGATCCTGCATGGCTGTAGAACAACCACAGTTTCAAATTGGCCTAACACCAAATCATCTGATTCTTCCAGGCATAGGTAGAAACCCCAGAACCATATATCAAAACCACTGGCATAAGAACATGAGAGAAGGGATGATCTTTTTCGTGAAAGCGTGCTTTTGTAGGTAACCTATGACACCCAGATACAGATACAGAGAGCCAAATGGGTATAAGAATCCCAATGTCCTAGAATCACTGTAACCCGATTGTAACATGCTATATGGATTCATTTTTATGATTTTTACTGGAAACATTCCATTTATGCTACTGTGTTTCGGTTTTACTAAAACTTGTACCATTTTTAAGTTTTTTCAGCTCAGTAAATATAGATAAACTGTTAACATTTCCCTGACTTCTCACAGTTAGGGATCAGGAATGCTTAGACTACAATCCTTGGCACAAACAAAGCCTAGAGGGCCAGTCTATCTGTCACATTGCATTATATATTGAAAAAAACCTAATGCGTTTGTCATCTTTTTCCCCAAGTTTTCAGACCACTATCTTTGACACGTAACGCACATGTAAGAGGTCCAACCTGATTCCAGATGACCTTGGATGGGCCGTAGGCTAAAATCACACTAATCGGAAAATCTCAAACGTCAGCATCATTTTTTAAAAAAAATTTTTTTTGAGAAAAAATGCACCAATTTAATTTTGGTTTAACTTATTTTTAACTATTCATTTTCTTTCCTCAACAGTCCTCCATTCGAGGTTTGCTTAGTGATTAGTTTGGTTATTGTATGTGTGGGACACATGTAGAAACAAGGTTCTGATAACTTGAGGGAAAAGGAAAGCATAGTTTTTACATATTTATATTTCAACATAAAAAGGAGAGCAACTTAAAGTCAATGATTTTTTTTAATGACTGTGTCACAAGCTTTTCATTAGTGCGATTCGAATTTGTGGGCTGTTTAAGGCCAACCCAGGCGAGTCGACTCAACCTATTTTTTCTTAAACTCTGATTCAATGTTGTTGGTGTTTGTTTGGTATTCCTCCTGAATTGCTTACGGTGTCTCTTTGTCAAATAGGTGGCCGTGGATGTAATGAAAGACTCGGCAGTTTCAACATGCATGGGAATCATGAATTGCCTGCGGGTTCCTCTTCAACATCACATGGGCTATCTTATAGATTTCAAGAGAAATATTGCGGGTTTGAGGAGCCATGCAAATGAGCTAGTGATGAGAAGAACAGACATTAAAAGACGAGTGGTCGTAGGTCAAGCAAATGGTGAAGCAACCATTGAAGAAGTTCGAGGGTGGCTAGCAAGAGTAGATAACATGGAAGAAGATGCAAAGATGGTAGAGGAGGCAGGAGTAAACAAGAGATGGCTGAAGGGGTGGTGTCCAAATTGGATCAAGCGTTATGAATTAAGCAAGAAAGCAAAATTGAAGTTATATGTTATTGTTAGTCACTATGGTAAAGGGGTGTTTGAAAAGGTGACCATGGCCCCACATGTTCAATTGTAGAGATTTACCATGCCTCGCCAATCGAGGGTCTAGAATCAGCCAAATTATCGATGAAGAGAATTCTCAATGCTCTGAATGATGAAAAAATCAAGGTTATTGGCGTATATGGCATGGGGGGAGTAAGAAAAACTACCCTTGTGAGAAATTTGAACAACCATCTAAAAGGGACACTAAATTTCAGTATAGTCATAATGGTGGCAGTGTCCAAGGAAGTGGACTTGAAAAGGGTCCAGAATGACATTGCAAAGTGATTGGGCCTGGATCTCAAGGATGAAAGCGTATCTCATAGAGCGACTCAACTCATGAAGAGACTAATGGAAGAGGAGAAGTTCCTCATCATCTTTGACGATCTATGGGCTAGAATCGAGCTGGCCAATGTGGGTATTCCTTCTAGCAAGCACCACGAAGCTTTTAAGATCATATTCACTTCACGGAGTGAAGATTTTTGCAGAGAAATGGAGGCCGAATTCAAGATCAGGGTGGAACTGCTCTCCAAAGACAAATCATGGAAATTGTTCAAAGCGAAAGCAGGCGAGGTTGTTGATTATCCTACATTGCACACTGTGGCAGAGAAGGTTGCTAATGAATGTCGTGGTCTGCCATTGGCAATTGTGACAGCTAGAAGGGCGTTGAATGATGAGAAGAGCTTCAGAGTGTGGAATCATGCATTGTCGGAATTGAAGAAGTCCGCCCCTAAGAACATTAGAGGCATGGAGCAAGAGGTGTATGGATCCCTAAAATTAAGCTACGATCATTTGCAAACTGAGGAGTTAAAGTTGTGCTTCTTGTTTTGTAATCTATTTCCAGAAGACTACGAAATTGATGTGGATCAAATGATTAGATGTTGGATGGGTGAAGGGTTTCTAGAGGATGTTGAAACATTGGAGGAAGTTCTGAACAAGAGACATACATTGGTTGAAAAATGCAAGGCTGCCTGCTTGTTACTAGATTATGACAAAGAAGGGTATGTAATGATGCACGACATAGTTCGAGACGTGGCCATTTCAATTGTGTCTAATGATGATTCCTACAAATTCTTTGTCATAGCGGGATTGGCATTGAAAGAATGGCCAAAAGTGGACCGGTGGAAATACGGACCGGTGTCGTTTTGTTAAGGCCAAATATGCCTTAGATTTGAAGGCTGACACGTCTGCAGCATCCACCCCCAACGCTGCACCGTTTTGGAAACGGATTAGGAATGCGTTTCCCCTGCTCAGAGCAAACTCCAGATGGCTGATTGGGAGGGGCTTCATTGACTTCTGGGAGGAGGATTGGTCGGGTCTGGGTGCCCTGCACCCTCTGCAGCTGCAGCAACAGCCCACCACACCAACCAGAGTCAGGGATTGGATCAGTCCGGCAGGTTGGGTAGACAGAGATTTGGCCTTGCAAGCCCTGCCCATTGCTGTTGTAGATCACATCACCCTTGAAGGAATTTGCACATCGGACGATGACGACAACAGAATTTGGCTAAGGTCGGGGAACGGGGAGTTCACAGCTGCCTCCGCCTGGCAGATCATCAGGCCCTCCGCCCCAATATTCAACTGGGCCCCCTGGGTATGGCTCCCCAAACTTCCTCCCAAGATCTCCCTTTTTTCTTGGAAAATCTTTCACAAGGCAGTCCCGGTCAATGCCAATATCCAAAGGAGAGGCATCAGCATTGCTTCTATGTGCGCATGCTGTCCTCTGCCTGCTCAGCCGGCCTGCGAATCTTTGGAGCATTTGTTCGCCACGGGCTTCTTAGCCAGCGGGGTCTAGGAGAGATTTCGCAGGGATTGCGGCATCCCCCTGCCTTTGCCCCCTTCTCCAGCTGCTCGAGCTGCTCTGTGGTGGCAGTCTTCCACGTTCTTGTTGTCACCGCTAAAGGGTTTGATTCCCTTATTCATCTTCTGGGAACTGTGGCAAGCTAGGAATGCTAGCAGGTTTAACAACACCGTTTCTTCAGGCCCCACAATTGCTCAACGGGTTCTCCATTGGGTGAAACTAGTCAACTCCATTCTTCCGACTCCGAAAACCCTTCTCAGGTCCGTGGCTGACATGAACGCAGGTTGGAACTTAAAGATCCCGCTTCAAAGGCCTCCAAAACTTTCTGTGGTGAAATGGAACAGACCTCCCCCTAGCTAGATTAAGGTGAACGTGGATGGTTCCTCGAGGGGGAACCCGGGGCCTTCGGGCGGGGGAGGGGTGGGGAGAGATGAATCGGGCAGCTTCCTGTTCGGGTTCACCAGGGGTTATGGGTTCGGTACCAATACGAAGGCGGAAGCTATGGCAGTTTTCGATGCTCTCGCTCTTGCTCACCAACTTGGTTATTCTAGAATTATTCTTGAGTCCGACTCGTTGGCGGTGGTGAAGGCCCTGACGGACTCGGCGCCTGTTCCCTGGAACATCTGGTATGTCAAGGCAAGAATCTCTTCTCTCGCCCGCTCCTTGCATTTCAAAATTGACCATACCACGTGCGAGGCGAACACAGTTGCTGACGGCTTGGCCCGCTTGGGGAGCGTGGTTCAGGCCTACTCCAGTTTCTTGTCAAGAGAGTCCCTGCCTCCGGTAATCAAAGGCCTGTTTTTTCTCGACAAAGTCGGGCTCGGGTCCCTTCGCCAATCGTAGGCGGGTTGTGCTTGTTGGTTCTCCTCTCTTGTGTCTAGTAGTTCATATGATAGGAGGGCCCATCCCCTTTTTGTTTTGGGTCTTCCCGAAAGTTCTCCTGTAATCCGGCCACGGCCTTCAATGAAATGATATGTTTCGTCTTGAAAAAAAAAAAAGTGGACCGGTGGGAAGAATACAAGAGGATTTCGGTGATGCAAAACGAGATCAAAATGCTACCTGAGAGGTTGGAATGTCCTGAACTGTTAACGTTGATGATGCAAGAAAATGACAATTTGAGCAAAATACCAGACCGGTTCTTTGAAGGTGCAAAATCACTTCGTGTTTTGGACCTTGGTAGAACTTCTATCACATGACTGCCATCATCAATGTCATATTTGTTGAATCTACGGGAACTTTGCCTACAAGGATGCTTGCATTTGGAAATAAAAGGCTTGTCACCACTCTGGTCACTGAAGGGACTTGAATCTCTTGATCTTTCACGAAGCGCGATCAGTGAATTGCCAACTGGAATAGGTGAATTGGCCAATTTAAGGCGTTTGGATCTATCCTTCGATCTAAGCCATAAAAATCTGCCAGCAAATGTAATAACGAAGTTGACTTGTCTGGAAGAACTAAAGATGGTCTTAAGCTTTACAGGGTGGGAAGCTGCAGGTACAAGAAGGTGGGGCAAAAGCAACACTTCTTTAGCCGAAGTCACTTCTTTGAGACAGCTGAGTTGTTTGTGCCTTGACATAGTAGAAGCAAGCAGTTTTCAACAAGATATCATATCTAAATCTTGAGAAAATTTGGAGAGGTT
Source organism: Magnolia officinalis (assembly GCA_021015155.1). Taxonomy (NCBI): domain Eukaryota; kingdom Viridiplantae; phylum Streptophyta; class Magnoliopsida; order Magnoliales; family Magnoliaceae; genus Magnolia; species Magnolia officinalis. The sequence goes on along the minus strand of JAJHSJ010000009.1, from coordinate 65,085,728 downwards.
TTGCTTCCGAATAGATCGGTTAGAGTATGATTCTAATGTCTTTGATGACATGAGAAGTCACCATCGAACGATGATCATTGATGGTCAGAAGTCCATACCTCAATGGGCTAAGAATTTATTCCCAAGAACAACCTTCCTGCAGCTATATTATCGTAGGGCCTAACAACAATCTTTGGACTAGATACAGATAAGAAAGTGGCGGTCAGTTTTGAAAGTTTAGAATATCTTGAAATGTATAAATGCCTAGAGATGGAATACGTGCTAGATGGAGAGGGCACCACGGAGAATATGTTACAAAATTTGCAACATTTAGAGCTCCATTTTCTTCAAAAGCTAGAGCAGATTGTCTTCGATGACAAATCTCTTCCAGAAAGAACGTTTCAAAATCTAAGGTATGTCAAAGTGGTGGAATGCGACAAGATGAACAATGTATTCACATCCGGTTTATTGCACTGTTTGAAAAATCTAACCAAACTTGAGGTGTATAACTGTGGAAAAATGGAGTATGTGCTTATGTTGAGAATAATTCAAACTCAACGGTCATATGAACGTTTGAAATTCCACGTTCTACTCACTGTTTGTTTGTTGTAACTAAGTTTGATGTGGTCAAGCCACATGTCAGTAGCTGCTTAAATCTCTCAAGTGTTAGGTGCAAGCCACATGTCAGTAGCTGCTTAAATCTCTCAAGTGTTAGGTGCCTCATCATGTCTATAAAACAGTCTATCATCTTAGTGTAAAAGCACAAAAAAAAATTGAATGTACTCTGCTATCCTACAATCCAAAGACAATAGCCCTTATTGCTTATGTCTGTTATGTGTGAAGTTTGTGTTAATCGTGATTAAGTTGCTGTTACTCCAACAAATTTCGTATCAAAGCTAAGTTCTGCAGCGATCTGGAGCAAGGTAAAAGGTAATGGCAACCACAAGTAGCACGGTAAGTGTTAATCAAAATTTTGTTCCCATTTTCAAAGGAGAAAATTATCCATTTTGGGCTATTAAAATGAGAACAATATTTATGTCTCACGATTTATGGGAATTAGTGGAGACTGGCTTTACAGAGTATAATGATCAAGAAGGAAGGGTGACCGCAGCTCAAAAAGCGGAGATGAAAAAAAATAGAAAAAAGATACAAAGGCCCTGTCATATATCCAGCAAGCTCTGGATGACACAATCTTCCCAAGAATAATGGGAGCTAAAACATCTAAAGAAGCATGGGACTTGCTTCGAGATGAATTCCAAGGGTCAAGTAAAGTAATCACTGTAAGATTACAATTTCTCCGTCGTGAATTTGAAACATTATTGATGAAAAATTCAAAATCGGTTCAAGAATTTTTCACACGAGTCACCTCAATAGTAAATCAAGCTAGGTCTCTTGGTGAAGACCTATCTGAATAAAAAATTGTTGAAAAGGTGCTTCGGAGTCTTAATTCAAAATTTGATTCCATTGTTCCTGCAATAGAGGAATCGAAAGATCTGAGCACTTTGCCTTTAACTCAATTAATGGGATCTCTTCAAGCTTATGAAGAGAGGTTATAAAAAGGCACAAAAAATTCTATTGAGCAGGCATTGCAGACAAAACTCACTTTGAAGGAAAGTCGGAGTGAAGGTACTGCAAGTGAAAGTACTGCAACTCACCCATTTAAAAAGGGTCATGGTGGTCAAGGACGGTCAAACCAATCCTTTAAAGGGAAAGGAAAAGGCCACTGCAACAACTCTAGAAACTCAAACTCCAATCAAGGTAATTATAAATCCCTTATTCAATGTTACAAGTGCAAAAAGAAAGGGCATATTGAAAGAGACTGCTGGTATAAAAATAAGGATTCTAATGTGCCACATTGCTCAATTTGTAAAAAAATTGGGCATGCTGGAAAAGATTGTTGGTATAAGCCAAAAGATAGGGCAAATTTCCATGAAGAAAAATATGATGATGAAAAAACTGATGAAGAAAGCCTGTTTCTTTCATATTTTACTGCATGTACTGAAAATGTTTGGTTTCTAGATAGTGGTTGCAGTAACCATATGACAGGTGATAAATCTTTATTTGTTGAGATGGATGAGACTATTAGGTCTCAAGTACGGATGGGAGATGGTAATCAAGTTTAAGTGCGAGGTAAGGGAACTATTTCCATAGACACAAAATCTGGTAAGAAGCTTATTCATGATGTTATGTATGTTCCTGGCATTGCTCAAAATTTAATCAGCTTGGGACAATTGATGAAAAGAGGACTTTATGCTATTTTTGATGAAAATAAATGCATGATATTTAATAAGAAAAACAAGGAATTAATAGTTTCAGTTGAAATGACTGATACTAAAATGTTCCCTCTTAAATTTTCTGATCTCACCATCAATGCTTTTAATGTTGAATCTAGTGATGCCTCGGGGTTATGGCATAAACGATATGGCCATCTAAACTTTAGTGGGCTAAATTTACTACATAAAAATACAATGGTTGCTGATTTACCCATGGTGACAAATGATGGAAAGTTGTGTGAAGCATGTGTATATGGAAAACATCATAGAACTCCCTTTCAAGTGGGTAAATCTTGGAGGGCAACTGAACCTTTGATGCTTGTACATGCTGATATCTGTGGTCGTATGAGTACATCCTCTTTTGGTGGATGTAGATATTTTCTATTATTTGTTGATGACTTTACTAGATGTCACGGGTGTATTTTCTTGAAAAAAAGTCTGAAGCTCTTTCATTTTTCCTACAATTTCGGACTTCTGTTGAAAAACAAAGTGGCTATATTCTATTAAAAAATTGCGTACTGACCGAGGTGGTGAATTTACATCCAAAAAATTCTTTATGATGTGTAAAAGTGTAAGTATAAACAGAGAACTCACAACAAGCTTTGCCCCACAACAAAATGGGGTCGCGGAACGAAAAAATCGAATAATCGTTGAAACCGCAAGGTGTATGCTGAAAGAAAAGGAAATACCAAAAACCTTTTGGGCTGAAGCCGTCGCAACTTTGGTTTATTTATTAAACCGATTTCCTACCAAGGCTGTCACAGGAACAACCCCATATGAAGCTTGGTTTAGGAGAAAACCAAATGTGAGCCATCTTAGAGTTTTCGGATCTATAGCATATACTCATATTCCTTCGCAAAAAAGACAAAAGTTAGATGATAAGAGCAAAAAATATATTTTTATTGGTTATAGCGATGAAACAAAAGGCTATAGGCTCTATGATCCAAAAAAATAAGATTTTGACTATCAGTCGAGATGTTATCTTTAATGAAAATGGTGCCTGGAATTGGGAAAATAGTGCCGAAAATACTCATTTGGTTATTGATCATGAAGAAACCACATCTTATGTGCCACCAAATGAGTTTCATCCACCACCTTCACCACATATTGAATCAAGTGAATCGCCTCTAAGAAGGGTAAGAAGTCTCACTGATATTTATCAATCATGTGATTTTGCCTTCTTTTCTTCAGAACCCACATGTTTTGAAGATGCAATAACAAAGGAAGAGTGGTATGATGCAATGAAGGAAGAACTTGATGCTATTGAAAAAAAGAAAACATGGCGATTGGTTGATTTGCCCCCAGGAAAAGAAGCCATTGGATTGAAATGGATTTATAAATCCAAATTCAATCCTGATGGATCTTTGAAAAGGCATAAAGCTCGTTTAGTAGCAAAAGGTTATGCTCAAATTTCAGGTGTTGATTTTTTTAAAACTTTTTCTTCTGTTGCTCGATTAGAAACCATTAGAACTGTTTTATCTTTGGCATCTCAAGAAAGTTGGCATGTTTATCAATTTAATGTCAAATCAGCTTTCTTAAATGGTGAGTTACAGGAAAATGTATATGTAGAACAGCTTGTAGGATTTAAAAATGGTATGGAAAATAAAGTTTACAAATTGGAGAAAGAGTTGTATGGACTCAAACAAGCTCCAAGAGCATGGTACAGTAAGATCGACAGGTACTTCCTTGACACTAATTTAAAGAGGAGTGAAAGTGAACCTACTCTTTATGTGAAAACTCAAGGTATGGAAATCCTTATAGTTTACTTGTATGTTGATGATATGATATATACAGGCAATTCTATAAGTTTGATGAAGCAATTTAGAAAAAATATGATGTCTAAATTCGAAATGACCGACTTGGGCCTTTTACATTATTTTTTAGGCATGCAAATTATTCAAGATTTCAATGGTATTTTTGTATGTCAAGAAAAGTATGCTCATGATATATTAAAAAGATTTTATATGACTAATTGTAATCCTGCAAAAACTCCCATGAATACAAATGATAAACTTATGTTAGAAGATGGGGTAGATAAAACTAATGGAAAAGATTACAGAAGCTTGATTGGTGGACTAATCTATCTCACTCATACAAGGCCAGATATAATGTTTGCAGTGAGCCTTCTATCCAGATTCATGCAAAATCCAAGTAAACAACATATGGGAGCAACAAAAAGAGTCCTATGATATATTCGTAGCACATTGAACTTTGGAATCAGGTATCGCAAGGTGAGGAATCTTAAACTTGTGACATATACTGATAGTGATTGGGCCGGTTGTGCAGATGACAGAAAAAGCACTTCGGGATTTTCGCTTAGTCTTGGATCCGGAATGATATCATGGGCGACTAAGAAGTAAGAAACTACCGCACTATCAAATTTAGAAGTCGAATACATTGCTATCACAAGTGCCGCTTGCCAAACAGTATGGCTTAGAAGGATCTTATCTGATTTGAAGGCAAAATAAGAAGAAGCTACAGTAATCTACTGCGACAACAAATCTACCATTGCAATGACAAAAAATCCAGCATTCCATGCATGGACTAAACACATAGAAATACGTCATCACTTCATAAGAAAACTCGTGGCGAAAGAAGAAATCAAGTTGGAATACTGCAACACCGAGGATCAAATTGCAGACATTTTCACTAAAGCGCTTTCCTGGCAGAAATTTGTCAAGTTACGAGAAATGCTCGGAGTTGAGGTTGTTTGAATTAAGGGGGCGTGTTGAGAATAATTCAAACTCAATGGTCATATGAACATTTGAAATTCCACTACTCACTGTTTGTTTGTTGTAACTAAGTTTGATGTGGTCAAGCCACATGTCAGTAGCTGCTTAAATCTCTCAAGTGTTAGGTGCAAGCCACATGTCAGTAGCTGCTTAAATCTCTCAAGTGTTAGGTGCCTCATCATGTCTATAAAACAGTCTATCATCGTAGTGTAAAAGCACGAAAAAAATTGAATATACTTTGCTATCCTACAATCCAAAGAAAATAGCCCTTATTGCTTATGTCTGTTATGTGTGAAGTTTGTGTTAATCGTGATTAAGTTGCTGTTACTCCAACAGCTTATGGGTGCAACAGTAGGACTGCGACAGGAAAATATGCTTCCGAAACTCGAAACTATGCATCTTGAGGGTCTACCGAAGCTGAGAAGTAAATGGATGGGATTGGTTGCACCGCTCCAAAATGTCCAATGCTTGAGCTATGTTAAATGTAATGCATTGAAAGTGGCCCTCTCATCGACTCTAGCAAAGGGGCTACCTAATCTGGTAGAGTTTCATGTACACAATTGTGATGGAGTTGAGGTGATAATTTCCCAAGCAGATGGGGTGGTCGATAAGGGAATGCTGCCCCATTTAACATTCTTGGAGTTGCGTGGCCTGCCGAAACTGGGACGTATATGTGAAGGGGTGTTGGATTGGCAATCATTGGAAGAGATCGCAGTGAAAGTGTGTCTACGTTTGAAGAAGCTCCCCCTGGATGCACGAAGTGCGCCCTGCTTACGGTGGGTCAGAGGAGAAAAGAGGTGGTGGGATGGGCTGGAATGGGCCAAAGAGCATGCTAAGGCCCACTTTCAGCCAATGTTTAGAGACGTTGACGTCCATCCTCGAGCATTTCATGGGCTTTGCTACTTCTTCCTACCAGATGAAGTGAGTGGTATGGTACAAACCACAATGGTCCAGTTATAAAGAATATGGGCTTGATCACTGGGATTATGTTCAACTTCAACCCCATCTACAAACGCTAAGTTGGCACATGTTGTAAGCATCCAAGCTGTTCATTATGTGGACCCTGCTGTGTACATCCCATGGCTAAAAAAATTGGCAACTTCACTCATCTGATCTGCTATAATACACAAAACAAATGAGATATGCTTTCATACACTACGGCATGCCTGATCAATGGTCCAGCCTGATTTGTGGGCCAGGGAATCAACATGGTGGGGTCAGCTTGGGTATTTACAAATATGCCAAATTGGCATGTACATAGAGTGTGGTTGGGTCGGGCTATACTCCTAGGTGCCATTAGAAAGCCTCTTTAGAACATATAATAATGACTGCTATTTTTTCGATAGAATACATATGGAAAGATTCTAATGTAACATATCCCTTAGACTTATAAATGTAATTTCTGTCATGATTTGTTCTTCTTGTTATTTATTATACCTGTAATTCTCCTGTAGTTGTAGCTCAGCTTGCCTTTAGATGATCTAGTCTTAGCTTGTCTAACAAAAGAGAGTACCATTCAGGAATAAGAGGTGGGTTCCTCTGCTATTGTCGTTCATGAGAATTTGGTGAAACTAGCTGCATGTGATGCCCACTGTAGTGTGTGTATAGCATCCAACCCATCCAATAGGGTTCCCCCACCTGAAAATGGGACACACCAAAAAACCAGGCCAATACAATCATCAAGTAAGCCACACTGTAAAAACAATGGACAACCACCCAAAACATATAAGTTTTATGGACATACGAATAAGCTGTATACGAATTTGTTGCAGATGTATAGGAATATGTTTTACATGCATATGAAAAAGAGTTGTAGGTTAAGCTTAATCTACAACAATTGTAGATGTCCTGGCCTCCCGGAATAAATGCTATAAACACAAAAGTAACTTTGGAAATTAACATGCCATGGAATATTATTTAGAAAATGGGATAAATATCCATGAGTGTCTGGATATACGTCTGGGAACTCGAAAATGGCTCGGCCAAGTGAACTCGACTCCACTAGATTTCCCTGCAGCTCAAGGAAAACTCATTTGCTCATGACTTAGTCAAAACTCTATTGATTAGGTTGACTCGACTAAACAAAACTCAATAAAACTCAAACTTCCCAAGACTCCAAAATATTTTTATGAATTTTAAATCTTAAATATTACCAACTCAAGACTCAACATCATCAGAGCTTTATCCAAACTAATTGGGGTCGGCTGCATGAATCCTTTTACGCAATTTCATTCTATCAACGGCCATAACTTCAATTAGAGCGAAACTCAACAAGTCTTTTATTACTACCTACACCCACATACTTTGGGGCCTTCCCCTTGCCATTTTAGAGCCTTCAACTCATACAAACTCAATCATTCTAACTGGCATAGTTCTTGGTCTCCATTGCACATGACAAAACCATTTAAGTCTACTATACCCCATCTTGTTCAACCATTTAAGTCTACTATACCTCATCTTGTTCCCTAATGGTGTTACTCCTAAATTCCCCCAAATGCATTCGTTTCTACTTCTATTCTTGTCTTGCCACGCATCCATCTCAACATCCTCATTTCAGCAACACTCATCCTATGGACATGTTGTCCCTTAATTGCCCAACATTCTTTCCCACAAAGCATGGCTGGTCTTATAGGCATCTTACAAAATTTTCCTTTTACTTTTGAGTGGTACATTACGATCACATAAAACTCTTGAGGAGCATGTCCATTTCTTCCACCCAGCTTGACTTCTGTGGGCAACATCCTTCTCGGTCTCTTCACTCTCAAGAATTATCAACCAAAGATATCGAAAGTGGTCATTTTGGGGAACTTCTTGGTCAACAATCTTAAATAATTCCTCATTCCTTGGGGGGCCACTATCGAAAGTGGTATGTATCGGGAAGCCACCCAAGCATTTGTGGGACAAGAGTGATCAAGATGATTTAGAGGAAGTTAGCCGCCTAGAAGAGTCACTACGATTCCATGGGGGGCCGACTAACTCTTATTAAGGTAGCTATGGCCAATATGTCTATGTATTTTATATCTCTATTCAAATGTCCCAAAGTAATGGTGAATAGGCTCGAAAAACTGAGACGGGAGTTTCTCTAGAAGGGGGCTAGTGAAGGAAAGAAGTTTCATCTTCTCAAATGGGAAGAGGCCTTCAAACCGTTTAAGAAGGGGGGTGTTGAAGCTAGATCTCATTGAAAAAATCAAAGAAAATTAAGTTTGGTTGCTGGACATTTGGGTGCAATTCTCAATCTCATCGAAATGAGGGTTCAATCTCTCGATCTCTCAATCTCATCGAAGGAGGGTTCAATCTCATCAAAGACCTATTTGATGTCATCAAAGAAAGTTTGATGGCATCGGAAAATCATGAATTATGAAATTTACTTGTTGAACAGTTTTGGACGTTTTTTTTTATCCCATTGAGAATATGTTCGATGAGATAGAAGTGAGTTTGATGCCATCAAAGCTTGGGTAATGCCATTGAGGACTTACACAGATTTCAAAAGTACGTCACTGATGGTTTCCAAATTCGAATCGAACTCGTCGATCAGACTTCGATCCCATCGAAGTGCCATCGAAAGTGCAAAAGCTGCATAAATTAAAGTTGGTTTCAAAGTCGGTCAAAACAAAGTCTGTATAAAGATGTTTTTTGAGTTCTTCTTAGCACGAATTAAGGTAGGAAGAGTAGAGCAAGGAGTAGTCGTACTTCAATGAGTTCTTCCTTCTTCTCTAATCTTTCTTTTTTTAGTTAGTTTTCATATTTTTCTTTAAAAGTTTTAGTTCAATCATGTCTTTGGTTGGTTAATCTCTTAGCTAGAGCTAAGAGGTGAAGCTTGTAGTTTGTTTTGATGTTTATTTTACTTTGATTCAAGTTTATATATTGGTTTATATATTGAATTATTCATTGATTTTTAGTTTGAATGATGTAGTATTTTTAGTTCACTTTGATCTATTATCGACTCTGGGCATAGTGGATGCTTAGAAAGACTTTGGATACTTTCTTACCTATTTAGCGATTGCGTGATCTGTAAAATTCCTTGATCTACCGTCAACTCTGGGCATGGTGGATTCTTTAATTCCCTGTGATCATTACATTGGTGTTATGTGAGAGAATTAATCCGATGAATGTTCAGATTCTGTTTTGGTGAATTTTATGATGTTTTAACTGCTTCATCATCCGACTGGATAGGATAGAACTTCGATTCTACTTGTTTTCTTAATTGAATCGAGTAAGGTAGCATTAAGATGGTTACGAGTGGATCCTTGGTGCTCTAGCTAGTTCTCCTTTATCATTGATAAATTATTCACAATTGATCTCTTTTACTCCAAATTCTAGTATAGTTAAGATTCTAGTCATAGTTCTAGTTTATTTCAGCAAACACACATATAGTAAGTCCCCGTGGATTCGACCTCGGTCTCCCCGAGTTATTACTACAGTGCAGTGCTACACATGGCGTTGTGAACAATCCTAGGCCCGAGCCAAGGCCCATCTGGCTGCTAGAAGATGAAAGGCCTTCGTTGATCAACCCACCATACATGAGTCGAACAAGATGGCGGTTGTCCTTGGGTTGCATATCTTGTATTCAATTATAAGAGAGTGTCATATATGTAGTTCACCCATGCATCACTATAAATCATAATACACTCCAATTTCACAAATTAAATTCTTATGCGCAATTAAAAAAATTAGGACCGATTTCATTACTATTCAAGAAGAAGCATTTTAGTTTATTGATCCCACACAATTAACTTTTCAACATAAAAGACTATAAAAACTAGCCACTAAGTGGGACTACATTTCTCCCTACACTATTATAGACTAAACACACGCTATAATAGAATATAGATTAGGATATACTGATCCCCTGAGTCGGGCAAAGGAGTAGGCGATCCTTCCTTTTGTACATAGCACAATACTGCCTTTAATGTGCGGTATATCTTCTTGTACTACCTTTCTTGATCTTTCTTCATCTCAGCCATCTTGACCTAGAGTACATCTAAGTGCTCTTGTATGCTCTAGGGCACAAGAGACTCCTCATCGGCTCCCTCAGCATCAACTCCTGCCTCATTTTCATCTCTTTCTTCACCTTCAGCTTCTTCTTCTTCTTCTTCTTCGCTCTCCTCTTCTTCCTCTTCAATCTCATCCCTAAATTCTTCGGCTCTAGCCCTTTGCTGCTTGGGGCCTATGCCCATACGATTCAACGTATCATCACTTATCAACTTCACTGCTTCGAGCTCACCGTTGAATCCCCAAATCCATACTGTTGAGCTAGCCTACACACAAAGTGATCGAATAGGAGGCCACTGTATTACAATTGGATGTTGCCGCTTTCACAATATGGTAGAGTACAATCAAGGAGGGACAAATGTCATCCCCGTGCCTTACTTGGTAGAGGAGTTCTACCATATAGCTAGATAGCTTCATACGATTGCCCACCCACGGGTACGCATTAAATGTGAAGATGTAGTACAACACTTAATTCGGCGCCATTATGAGCGAGGTGATTTGTGGGGTGTGGCCCATCCAGATACCCACCGGCATTCTTATTGGTGTGGCCCACCTCTCAGTGATCAATGTTCGCCACTGTAGAATGGTGATGATCCCTTACCGATCATCGTAGCCTTCCTAACTTTTTGTCCTGAAAGTGGATGGCCTAGAATAAAATGAGGACGTATAGCCGTGCGTAAATAAGTTGGGATGATTCAGAGAGGCTCATTTCTATCAGGGTCCAGGTTATGTTTGTAGGGCTCTTAGTTCTTATGACCCAACCATTGGCTATTTGCCCATTTTATGATTTTGGTCGTTTTTATAACCAATACTTCGATCGTAACCAGTCGGTGGATGGGTGGTTCTGGTGGAGGGCACTACGGCCACTGTAACGAGTAGGCAGACTAGAGACCGAGCTACTAAATTGAATATGCAAGGTGTATGTCCTCCGATGTATGTGCGGAACCGAGACGTATTCTGGCCCCATGGTGTATGTGTTGGATATTTGGTTGAATTAAATAGACTTTAAAATCGAGAACCAAAAAAAATTAAAAGTTTTGAGAAAGAAGAACTTATTGTATTAAGTCGAGGCGTGACTGAGTCACTCGGCTTGAAATCGAATTTGCTCCCTTGGACAGCGTCCCAAGTGCAACAGGTTTCCAGAGCAATCGACCTCCAGGATACAACGACTATGACCCGGTCCCAGCGGTGCACTCACTGTACACGGGCTCGAACCACTTGCAGTTTAATCCGAAAGTGCTGAGTTGACTCAGCGATGAACTCAGTAATAAAATGCTTAAAAATCTGTATCAGAGAGAGTTTTATAAGATAGAGTATTTTCGTATATATTAGAAACTGGAATCGGAAGTCATTATATAGACTCCGAAGTGGTGTATAAACACCCTTTACAAAAGGTTAGGTCCGTTGGGTTTAAACCCAACAGATGCGACCAACCGGAAGGGATGCATCTCTCTAGTTTAAAACGAAAAGACGCAAGTGCGAGTACACACTCGCAAATAAAGTCCCGCGAGTACCCATACACACACACCCACGCGAGTACACACACACCGCACCCGCACCCGCACCCGCACCCGCACCTGCGCCTGCGCCCACGCCCACGCCCAGCCCAGCCCGTCCTGTCGCGTCGCGCACGCGCACGCGCACACGGACACGGACACGGACACGGACTCGGCTCGGCACGGCACGGCTCGGCTCGGCGCGCGCGCGCGTGTGTGTGGTCAATGGCATAGATTAGAGCTATTGGCATAGCCCCCCCACAGGACCAAATTCACATGCCCCCTGAAAGGGGCACAAGCCCTAGGCAAAAAGACTATCTTATATACAAGATAGTTTACTTTGTCAAATCCGATGTGGGACAAAACCCACAACACAAAAGTACCACAACTTTTAAATGTGGAGGGAAATCACCGAAAATTTGAAAATTCAAATTTTATTCAAATTTTAATAATATTTTAAAACAAAATATAACAATCCCCCACATGTTTTAAAATTAAAACTCTTTCGGATTAAAGCGTAATAGTTGTGCAATGGTGCCGGTGTCACCATAGACTTGAACCGACATTAGAGTAAGCAAGACAGGTCTACAGGAATCAGGTGACACCATAGTCTTGAACCTGAATCCTTTTAATAGATCGCAAGTACATGCCACTCACACAACTCTTCCTCTGCAAGTGATTCTGCGGTTCGGTGCGTTTCGGCCATACACCATTACCTGGATTTCATGAGTGCTCTAGAGAATTCGCCTAGATTCTCATGGGAAGCGGCCTCCACCTCCACACCCATATAGGTGAATTCCATCAAGTGTATGCAGCAACTGTATACACCACCAAATATATGGCTATGGATTCATTAAGAGTTCTAACAACTCATCCTTCTGCGTTGCTGCTCGCACTGTACACCATAGAAGGGGCTCATACAACTCAGTGCAATCGTCTACCTCGTGTCTTGTTGTTTACCCATTGAACCTATCTCATGGGATCTCCACTTGTATAGGTTGGGTTGCCGACACTGGCAGCTCATATATTAGGCTCAGCCCCATTCCCTTCGATGTATCATTGACTAACCTTTTAGATAGTCCTTTAGTCAGAGGATCTGCTAGATTCTTTTCTGACCTCACAAAGTCAATAGATATGACTCCATCACGCAACATGTGTTTCACTATGTTGTGTCTGAGTCTAATATGCCTGCTTTTCCATTATATATTTTACTCTTTGCTTTCGCTATAGCTGCTTGACAGTCACAATGAATAAACACGGCCGATACAGGCTTTGGCCACAATGGTATATCAGCTAAGAGATTTCTAAGCCACTCGGCTTCTGATCCAGCCTTTTCTAAGGCAACAAACTCGGATTCCATAGTAGACCGAGCGATACATGTCTGCTTGGTAGACTTCCAAGAGACCGCTCCCCCACCCAAAGTGAAGACATATCCACTCGTGGATTTTGTCTCATCTGAATCACTAATCCAATTAGCATCACTGTATCCTTCCAATACAGCAGGAAAACCATTATAATGTAAACCATAGGCTATACTGCCTTTTAGGTATTTCAAAATCCTAGACAAGGCATTCCAATGTTCTTTTCCAGGGTTATGTGTATATCTACTTAGCCTTCCTACTGCAAAAGCTATGTCTGGTCTAGTGCAGTTTGTTAGATACATGAGGCTACCAATTATTCTGGAATATTCCAATTGGGACACACTATTTTTTGTATTCTTCATGAGAGTCACACTATAATCATAAGGAGTACTGACAGGTAAACAGTCAAAATGGTTAAATTTTCTCAATATCTTCTCAATGTAATGAGATTGTGATAATATAATAATACAATCTTTCCTGGTTACTTCAATACCCAAGATTACACTAGCCTCTCCTAAGTCTTTCATGTCAAACTTAGATGACAAGAATTTCTTAGTTGCATTAACTAATTTAATATTAGTTCCAAAAATAAGCATGTCATCAACATAAAGGCATATAATAACATAATCATTTTCAAAACTTTTACTATATACACATCTATCTACATCATTTATATGATAACCATTTGATTTTAAAACACCATCAAATTTTTCATGCCATTGTTTAGGAGCTTGTTTTAAACCATATAGTGATTTAATTAGTTACATACTTTATTTTCATTACCTGATATCTTATAACCCTCAGGTTGCTCCATATATATTTCTTCTTCTAAGTCTCCATTTAGGAAAGCTGTCTTAACATCCATCTGGTGTACTACCAGTTTGTATATGGAGGCTATCGCTATTAAGACTCTGATTGATGTAATTCTAGTTACAGGGGAATATGTATCAAAATAATCTAATCCTTCCTTTTGTTTAAAGCCTTTCGCTACCAATCTAGCCTTAAACTTATCAATAGTCCCATCTGGTTTTATTTTCTTTCTAAACACCCATTTACATCCTATTGGTTTGTTTCCAGGTGGTAAGTCTACAAGTTCCCAAGTGTTATTAGATATAATAGATTCTAACTCATCATTTATTGCTTCCTTCCAAAAGGTTGCATCTGGAGAGTTAATTGCTTCTATATACGTTGTAGGATCATCTTCTACTAAAAAGGTGAAAAAACCATCTCCTAGGTTAGTTTCTTTTCTAACCCTAGTACTTTTTCTTGGTTGTATATCTTCTACTACCTGCTCGCAAGCACTTTTACTAGTAGACGCGATATCTGATTCATTAACTTTCTCTATTCCTATAGATTTAGATTTCATAGGGAATACGTTCTCAAAGAACTCTGCATCCCTAGCTTCTATAATTGTATTAGGATCTAGAATATTATCCTTAGTTTTTAAAACTAAAAACCTGTAGGCCGCACTGTTTTGTGCGTATCCTATAAATACACAATCGGTCGTTTTAGGACCTAACTTTCTTTTCTTAGTTTCAGGTAATCCTACTTTAGCAAGACACCCCCACACTTTAATATATTTAAAACTAGGAACATGATTCTTCCAAAGTTCATAAGGTGTTTGTTCAGAAGATTTAGATGGAATCCTATTTAGAATATAACAAGCAAACAAAATTGCTTCTCCCCACATATTTGAGGGTAAGCCTGAACTGTTTAACATAGCATTCATCATCTCTTTTAGAGTTCTATTCTTACGTTCTGCTATTCCATTCTGTTCTGGTGTATAAGGAGCCGTAGTTTCGTGAACTATTCCACTCTTTTCACATAATTCTCTAAATTGAAAAGATTCATATTCTCCTCCTCTATCTGTTCTAAGTCTTTTAATTTTTATATTTAATTGATTTTCAACTTCAATTTTGTATTTAGAAAAAGCATCTAAAGCTTCATCTTTGTTCCTTAACAGATAGACTCTAGTGAACCTAGAGTAGTCATCTACAAACGTTATGTAATATCTTTTTCCACCTCTAGACATGTGATTTCTAAAATCACCTAAGTCACTGTGTATTAACTCTAATAGAACAGATGATCTTTCTATTCGTTTAAAGGGTTTTCTAATGAATTTTGATTCTACACATGTTTCACATTTTTCGAATTCTTCATTAGATATATTAGGTAATAAACCTAATCTTTTCATTTTCTTCAAAGATACTTTATTCACATGACCTAATCTACTATGCCATAGATAAAAAGGTTCAACGATATAAACAGAACTAGATGCCTTCTTATTATTATCATTTGATACATTTACAATGAATAAACCATCACTACAGTATCCTTTACCAACAAAAGTTCCATTCTTAGTCATTACAAGTTTATCTGAATCAAATACTAACTTAACACCAGCCTTATTGAGGAGCGAACCAGAGACCAAGTTCCGTCTAATGTCGGGCACATGTAGGACATCATTCAACATCAGAGTCTTTCCAGAAGTGAGTTTCAGAAGTACTTTCCCTTTCCCTACAACTGGAGACGTTCTAGCATTACCCATGAACACCTGTTCATCATCTCCTGATACTTGGTAGGAGGTAAACATGCTACGATCTTTGCACACGTGCCTAGTTGCACCAGTGTCTAGCACCCACTCCAAGTTGTTTATAAGGAAGACTTCTGACACCACAGCTACTACCATGTCAGACTCATTGCCTGTTTCTGTAAGATTAGCCTGCGGCTTATCTTTTGTTTTTCTTAAGCCTGCAGGTTTTAATATGATGCCCAGGCTTTCCACAGTTATAACAGTTTCCCTTTTTCTTGAATTGATTATTTGCATTCTTCTTTTTGAGCCTGCATTCATTTGCGTAATGTCCAGGTTTGCCACAGTTATGACAGTTTACTTTTTTCTTATTATTTGCCCGACTCGACTCCACAAGATTCGCCTTTGAATCTATCTCATTTCCATTTTCTTTTTGGTCCCTGATTCTATTGGCCTCCTCTATTCGTATATGTACGATAGTGGTTTCCAAAGAAACGCCGTTCTTTTTATGTTTCATTCTATTTTTATATTCTTTCCAGGAGGGCGGTAATTTTTCTATTAGCGCTCCTGACAGAAACACTTCATCCAACTTAATTCCTTCTGTCGATAGTTCATGAACTAGACTTTGAAAATCATGAATTTGATTTGTGACAGGTTTATCGTCTGTCATTTCATAATGAAGAAAATTAGCGATTGCATGTTTCTTAGCGCCTGCATCTTCCAATATGTATTTCTTTTCTAAAGCAGTCCATATGTCTTTAGCAGACACGTAAGAAGCATACACATCATATAGATCGTTGGATAAAGAGTTTAGAATATAGTTTTTACAATTATTTTCATCTGTTACTTCAGTTTGATTTGCTGATCTATAGTAAATGATTCAGATAATATGTATGAAACTTTCAGGGTGGTCAGAGCGAACATCAGTTTTTGTTTCCACCGTTTAAAGCATTGTCCAGCGAACGGTTCGATTTTGGCTAACTCAGCAGAAGCATTTACAGTTACAGTAGCCATAGTCTATATAATTCAACAATTCGATTTCAAGATTGTTGGATATTTGGTTGAATTAAATAGACTTTAAAATCGAGAACCAAAAAAAATTAAAAGTTTTGAGAAAGAAGAACTTATTGTATTAAGTCGAGGCGTGACTGAGTCACTCGGCTTGAAATCGAATTTGCTCCCCTTGGACAGCATCCCAAGTGCAACAGGTTTCCAGAGCAATCGACCTCCAGGATACAACGACTATGACCCGGTCCCAGCGGTGCACTCACTGTACACGGGCTCGAACCACTTGTAGTTTAATCCGAAAGTGCTGAGTTGACTCAGCAATGAACTCAGTAATAAAATGCTTAAAAATCTGTATCAGAGAGAGTTTTATAAGATAGAGTATTTTCGTATATATTATAAACTGGAATCGGAAGTCATTATATAGACTCCGAAGTGGTGTATAAACACCCTTTACAAAAGGTTAGGTCCGTTGGGTTTAAACCCAACAGATGCGACCAACCGGAAGGGATGCATCTCTCTGGTTTAAAACGAAAAGGCGCAAGTGCGAGTACACACTCGCAAATAAAGTCCCGCGAGTACCCATACACACACACACCCACGCGAGTACACACACACCGTACCCGCACCCGCACCCGCACCCGCACCCGCACCTGCGCCTGCGCCCACGCCCACGCCTAGCCCAGCCCATCCCGTCCCATCGCGTCGCGCACGCGCACGCGCACACGGACACGGACACGGACATGGACACGGACTCGGCTCGGCACGGCACGGCACGGCACGGCTCGGCTCGGCGCGCGCGCGCGCGTGTGTGGTCAATGGCATAGATTAGAGCTATTGGCATAGCCCCCCCACAGGACCAAATTCACATGCCCCCTGAAAGGGGCACAAGCCCTAGGCAAAAAGACTATCTTATATACAAGATAGTTTACTTTGTCAAATCCGATGTGAGACAAAACCCACAACACAAAAGTACCACAACTTTTAAATGTGGAGGGAAATCACCGAAAATTTGAAAATTCAAATTTTAATAATATTTTAAAACAAAATATAACAATCCCCCACATGTTTTAAAATTAAAACTCTTTCGGATTAAAGCGTAATAGTTGTGCAATGGTGCCGGTGTCATCATAGACTTGAACCGACATTAGAGTAAGCAAGACAGGTCTACAGGAATCAGGTGACACCATAGTCTTGAAACTGAATCCTTTTAATATAGATCGCAAGTACATGCCACTCACACAACTCTTCCTCTGTAAGTGATTCTGCGGTTCGGTGCATTTCGGCCATACACCATTACCTGAATTTCATGAGTGCTCTAGAGAATTCGCCTAGATTCTCATGGGAAGCGGCCTCCACCTCCACACCCACAGGACCAAATTCACATGCCCCCTGAAAGGGGCACAAGCCCTAGGCAAAAAGACTATCTTATATACAAGATAGTTTACTTTGTCAAATCCGATGTGGGACAAAACCCACAACACAAAAGTACCACAACTTTTAAATGTGGATGGAAATCACCGAAAATTTGAAAATTCAAATTTTAATAATATTTTAAAACAAAATATAACAGTATGTTGGGAATTGAATCCCAAATGTCTGGTCCCACCTGAGATTTGGATCTGCCTCATTTTGGGACCATGCCATAAAATGAGCTTGCAAAACGAATGGACGGAGGGTATATATAACAAATAGATTAGAGGTGGGCCCCACGGTCAGATCCTCACCCTGTTAACCCCGCATCACCTAATCCGCATCCCTTGTATATCGGATTGCGCAGCACGGATGTCTGTGGACGTGTGGAAGTTTTGTGGGCCTGCCATGATGTACGTGTTATATCCACACCATCCGTCACCATTCATCCATTTTGCCATATCATTTTAGGCCATGATGTATGTGTTATATCCACTAACCAGTACGTTTGATGAAAATTTTTGCACATTATGTATCATATCGTTAAAATTATTTTCAAACTAACCGTTTGATGGCTATCATGATTTTATAAGATAGACGGTTGATAAATTTCGTAAATAAAAAATAAGTGTTCCATAGTATATCTTGATGAATATAAAGACTATGTTTTGTGTATAAATTACCATATTGGGAGATACGTGTCAAATGTAAGATGGATATTTTGTTACATGCATAGAACTCTGATCACTTATAAAAAATCTAAAACCGAAGGATTCTGTCTAAAGGCTTATGGGCTCCAGAAACAGGTCTAATCAAGCCCCGATTTAAATGTAACTCGATGGGTTCAATGGAAAAATGTAGGGATCATATTGGTGATTTTTGTTTGATGGTTGGGTGGGTCATCTAGTGGTACGATGAAAAACTATGATGGAAGGTTAGATAATATGATCTAGGTGTAGACATTAATTAAAGATGTATGGCTTAAATAAATGAAGTGACCTTAGGTTAAAATTTCACCATGATTAAACACATGCAATTATGTTTTTGAGAGTAGTTAAGGGTGTGAGTGCGTACACCATTGACTTATTACTACTAATTAGTGTTGGGACTTGAGCGTGTACATTCAATAAAATATAGACGGATAGAATTCAATGTTTATATAAGAGATGTTAGTGTTCATCGGTTTGGTGTTTGAATAAGCGATCAATGAGATCTTGACCCTTGGTTCATGATCAATGGTTTTGGATTAAGTATGTGGAAAAGTAAATGGATGACTGGGATCATTATGCGATTACTTATCGGACTTGTATGTAAAAAGATATAAGGGTGGCAAGTTGAATAGTCTTATATACCATGTATTCCTTAGGTACATGATAAAGATCATATGAGAAGTTATCATAATTAAAATTCAATGGTACGTTAAGCATATACGTAGGCGATGATAAAAGGAACGAAATCTCGAATAGATGTATATATGAACAAATATTGATTCGTGGTTGGTTTCCTATGATTGAGTGGTCGAGTCACAAATAGGACTATAGGTCAAATATATTAATGGATAATAAGATGATTCAACTATTAACATTTATTATTTTATGGAACTTTTGAGAATTTAAAATAAAAATCCATTTTAATAGCAACATGAAAATTAAACCAAAAAGTACAAAAATTACTAAATAAACTCAAACTATTAGATGGTTGAATAAATAAAAGTTACACACCGAAATTGAAACAACAACCTAAAAAAATGCATACCGTAATACAACCCTTGAAAGAAAACGAATAAATAAATAAATAAATAATCTAGAATATTACACATCATCCAGGTGGGTGATGTTAGTCATTGTGGGGTCCACCATGGTGTATGTATTTTATCCACACCTCATTACCATTTCCAGCTCATTTTAGGACATGAGCTTGAAAATGAAGTCGATAAAAAAAATAATTTCAAGTGGACCACACCATATGAAATAGTGGTGATTGAATGCCTCCCATCAAAAACATTTTGGGGCTCACCGAAGTTTTAGATCAAGCTTATATTTGTGTTTTACCTTCATCCAGGTGTTGTGTGACCTTATCAACTAGTTTGATGACTAATAAAAATTACTGTGGGACCTTGAAAGGTTTCAGGAGTGGGTGTCACTGTCTCTCACTATTTCCTGTGGTGTGGTCCAATTGTATTTCAGGTTTGTTTCATTTCCGCGGTCAAGTTCTAAAATGAGCAGGCAAAATATATAGACTGAACACGGGTATAAAACACATACGCTGTAGTGGGCTCATAATGCCTAACACACCTGGCTGGTAGTATTGGGTCAAAACCTAATCCCTTTCCTATCTCCAGCATCTTAGTCCAATCTTGTTGAATATCATTAAAACTGGCTTACAAACCTCTGAGGTAGGGCCCACCAACCTAGGGTAGTGTTTTAGGTGGTGACCCCAACACCAGCCAGCTAATGGCTTTAGGCATTGCAGGGCCCTCTATGATGTATGTGTTTTATCCTTGCCATTCATCCATTTTTCCAGCTCATTTTATCATGAGCCAAAATATGTAGCAGATTAAATGCTCAAATGGTCCATTTGGCAGGAAATATTGGTGACTGACTTTAAAGGAGTAAGCCTAGATTTATGTTTTCCCTTCATTCAGGTCTACATGACTTTAACAATAAGATGAATGATTAACAAACATGATGGTGGGCCTGAAGAAGGTCTCAACATTGGGTGTCATTAACCCTAATGTTTCCTATTGTGTGGTCCAGTTGTGTGTTGTATTTGTGTCATTTTCGGTCTTGTGAACTAGGTGTAAAACACATAATTCATGGTGGGCCACACAGAGCTAGGTGGTATTGGGCCATCATCCAAACGCTTCAAGGGTGGAGTCATTATGCTCACTGTTTCCTTTGGTGTGATCCACTTGAGCTTCGGCTCTAATTTAGTTTTGAGGACTTGTTATAAAATGAGGTAGCAAAATGGATAGATGGTATGAATATAAATCACATACATCACGGTGGGCCCCATAGGTGGCATTGAGTGCCACCAAATCTGCTTCCCATCTTCATCATATGAATATAATTTTACCACCTATAATTAAAATTGGCTTATGTACCTATTTAAGTTTGGCGGCATTAGAGTTGTAAATGGGTCAGCAGACCCGATGGGTAATCAGATCCAACCCAATATGTTTATTAAATGGTATGGGTCTGGGTTTAAGAATAGACTTAGTTGCTAAACGGGTTTGAATTTGGTTTGCTTTATATTAGACTCAGCCCTGCCTGACCCGACCTGAACTCATTTAGTAAATGGGGTATGTTGAAAGAGATCCATTAAAATTAACACCCATCCAAACTCGGTTTTAAGCACTTACATACCTTAACAAGTAACATGGGAAAATAAGACCCGTTGGGCCCGACCCAATTATAAATAAGTTTGAGTGGATCTCCCTCTACCAGACCCAGACCCATTTATCGGGTTGACTCAGACCCTACCCACATGTCCATTTAGTAAAAAGGATTTGAGTATAAAATTTGGACTCAAACCCATTTCGTAAATGGGCATGTATGATTTTGGCTAAACCTGCCCCAAACCCAACCATTTACAACCAGGGAAGTGAATAGGGTGGTGACCCTAACACCAACCAGTTAGGTGGTGTCAAGCGTTGCGGTCCCGAGTGTGATCTTTGTGTTTTCCATGTATCCAAGTCCATGTGACCATATCTACTGGTCGGATGGCAAGTAAAAATTACATTGGCCCCATGAAAGTTTCAAGGGTGGGTGCCATTATATCCCTACTATTTCCAGTGGTTTGGTTCACTTAGCTTCAGATTAATTTGCTTACTTTTGGGGGTCTTGTCCTAAAATGAGCTGATATGGGTAGAATACCCATACATTGGGCTGGGCCTAATGCCCAACACCACCTGGCTAGGCTGTGTTGGGTCACCACCCAATCCACTTCCTATGAAGATCTACTTAATATTATCTTACTAACTATCATTGAAACAGTCTCTCAAACCTCTTTATATATGTTTGAGCCTCTAACCTAGGGAAGCCGATCTAGTGGTCACCCTCAATGCCACTAATGGCATTGTGGGGCCCACTCTGATGTATGTGTTTTATTTGAGCTGCCCATCCATTTTTCCAGCTCATTTGACAGCAAAAGCCCAATAGTGTAGCAGATCAACGCTCAAGTAGAGACTCCAGAGGAAACAATGGTGATTGAACACCCTTCTTTAAAAACTTCTTGTAAGCCTCAAAGTTCTAGATCAAGCTTATATTTGCATTTCCCTTTGTCTAGATCTGTGTGACCTTATCAACAAGTTGGATGGCAAATAAATATTACAGTCCGCCCTAGGAAGGTTTCACAGGTGGTCGTCATTATCCCTATTGTGTCATGTGGTGTGGTGCATTTGATCTTCAGATGTACTTCATTTTTTTGGGATATGCCATAAATGAGCTAGCAAAATGGATGGATGGCCTGGATATAAAACACATATATCACAGTGGGCCCCACAACACCCAAAATCATGTAGATCGGTGGTGTGGGTCACCACCAAATCCGCTTCTTATTTCCATCAAATGAATCCAATCTTAACCACTGTAATTAAATCTGACTTACATACCTATTAAAGTTTGGTTCTGCCAACTTAGGATAGCGGATTGGGAGGTGACCCTGACATTATCAAGCTAGTGGTGTCAGCATTGTGGGGTCCACAGTGATATACGATTTATCCATGCTGCCCATCTTTTTTGCCACCTCATTTTAAGAAATGAGCCCAAAAACAAAGTTGATCAAGAACTCAAATGGACAGCACCACGTGAAACAATGGTAGTTGAATGTCCTCCCTTAAAAACTTCTCGCCCACACACACACACCACACGCACACACACCCCACACACGCACACCGTGGGATTTCACCACCGTGGGTACTCGAACCCTTGACCCGGTGTTGAAACTCCAGGGAGTCTACCACCCGGGTAAGAGTAAGGACCCACCTTATCAATAGCTTGAATGCCATGTTGAAAGCCCTTCGGAAGGTTTCACGGGTGAATGCCATTGTCCCTATCATTTTTTACACGGTAGTGCACTTGATCTTCAAATCTACTTCAATTTTGAGCTTGTGTCTTAAAATGAGATAGGAAAACAAATGAATAACATAGATATAAAACACATACCTACCGGTATTGCAAACCATTCAATGGAACTGGTGAGATATTTATCTCTTGGGACCACAACCCCCAACATCACGTGGACAAGTGGATCAAGTTGTATTTGTCTTTTCCCATCATCGGGCTATGTGTGAACTAATCAACAAGATGGATGGAAAAATAACATTATAGTGGGCCATAGGATGGTTTCAATGGTAGGGTGGGTGTTAATATCCCCACTGTTTTCTTTAGCCTGGTTCACATGAGCTTCGGATTTGCTTGAATTTATGGGGTTGTCTCGAAATAAGCTGTCAAAATGAATGGGCGATGTTGGTATAAAATGTATATTTCGTGGTAAGCCTCACAATGCTAAAGCCACTTGGCAATTGGTTGTGTTGGGTCACCACCAAATATGTTTCTTATCATTGTTATCTTAATCCAATTTCAATGACTATAATTAAAACTGGCTTACTAAACTTCTTTGAGTTTGCACCACCAACCTATGGAAGTGGATTAGGTGGTGGCACCAATAATACCGGGCTAGGTGGTGTTCATCCATTTTGGCAGCTTATTTTATGGCATGAGCCCAAATTGTAGGGGATCAACAGGCCTAGTGGAGCACCCCACAGGAAACAATATTGTGCTTGAATGCCCCCATTTAAAAACTTCTTGGGAGCCACAAAAGTTTGGATTAAACCTATATTTTCACTTTCCCCTTGTCTAGGTTTGTATCACCTTTTTTTCCCACCGTATTAGCAGGGTGGGCCCAAGGATGGTTTCTTGGATTGGTGTCATATTCCTTGCTATTTCTCATGGTGTGGTCCACTTGAGCTTTAGATTTGCTTCGTTTTTTGGGATCGTGCAATAAAATGAGTAGGAAAAATGGATGGATGTTGTGGATATAAAACACATACATCACGGTGGCCCGACAACACCCAAATGAATGGATGGCATGGATATAAAACACATGCATCACGGTGGTCCCACAACACCGAATAACACGTAGATTAGTGTTGAGGTCACCATCCAATCACTTCCTCTCAACATCATATGAATCAAATCTTAACAACTATGATTAAAACTGGCTTACATACCACTTTAAGTTTGGCACCACCCACCTGGGGAAGTGGATTGGGCCGTGACCCCAGGGATCGGATTGGATACTGAACACGTCAGTAGCCAAAACGATATTGAAGTGACTCGTGGTGAAATTCAATTGGCTGAATCCCAAGAGCGCGTGTTCCCTTACAATTAAAGCTGTTTTCAAAGAGTTCCGTTAGACGTCTCTCTCAGTTTGCCTGTGCACGCACTCGACCGCATAATGGTAAACTTAATTTTCAAGTCATTTCTTTTTCTTTGCTCTCCTACACATCACCACTTTCCATGGGGGCCACTATAATGTATGTATTGTATCCACACCGTCCATCCATTTCATGATATCATTTTAGGGCATAATACAAAGAGTGAGAAAGATCCAAATTTCAAGTGCACCCCACTGTAGAAAACAATGGAGATTGAACACCTACCATTAAAACCTCTTTGGACTACAGAAGCTTTTGATCAAGCTAATATTTATGCTTTACCTTATTCCATGTCTTTTTTAACTTATAAAAAGGTTGGATCTCAAATAAACATCATGGTCAGCTCCAGGAAGGTTTCAATGGTGGCCGTCACCTCCCACTGTTTTCTGTGGTGGGGTCCACTTAAACTTTGGATCTGCCTAATTCTTCTGATTACTCCCTAAAATGATCTCTCCAAATGGATGGATGGTGTGGATTTAACACATACATCATGGTGGGCCCAAAGTACTTGGTGCCGTAACATCCGTCTGGTTCATAAGCCAACCCGCTTCCGTTTCCGATCCGTTTCAAATTGCGGCCAAAGCCATCCACATGAACTTCCTTCGACGGCTAGCTAGGTGGGGCACACAATGATATTTGCCAGAAATCCACTCTGTCCATCATTTTTTCCATATCATCTGACAATGTGGGCCCAAAAATGAGGCAGATCTAAAACTCATGTGGGCCATATGATTGGAAACAGTAAGTGGGGGAATTCCTGTGGTTGAAAATTTCCTGGGTCCACCCTGACGTATATATGTCATCCATATGGTTCATGAGGTCATTCCTACTGGGATGAACTGAAATTATAAAAACATTAACATAATCCAAAACTTTTGTGGCCACTTGAATATTTCAATGGCGGAAGCTTAATCCTCACCATTTCCTATCGTGTGGCCCACTAGTAGTTTGGATCAATATCATTGCTAGGTCCATGTTGTAACATAATCTAGAAAAACTGATGGCCGGGATAGATTTATCAAAACCATGACGGTGGGTGCACTTAGACATGTTACTACTTTTAATACTCATGTGAACGCATTTTTGTAATTTGCAGAGGATGGACTTTTAATTCTTTAAATTAAATAGAGTTGGAACGCCGGTTGGCTACGGAACCAGACGGTAACTAGTCTCGCTACCGATGTCACGTCACCCCATTCTTTGAACCTCACCATGATGTATGTGTTGTATCCACACCATCCATCCATTTGGAGAGATCATTTTAGGGAGTGAGCAAAAGAATTAGGCAGATCCAAAGTTCAAGTGGACCCCACCATAAAAAACAGTAGGAGGTGACGGCTACCGTTGAAACCTTCTTGGCCGATCATGATGTTATTTGAGATCCAACCTTTTTGTAAGTTAAAAAAGACATGGAACAAGGTAAAGCATAAATATTAACTTGATCAAAAGCTTCTGTGGCCCAAAGAGGTTTTAATGGTAGGCATTCAATTTCTATTGTTTTCTATGGTGGGGTGCACTTGAAATTTAGATCTTTCTCCTTTGCATTATGCCCTAAAATGATATCACGAAATGGATGGATGGTGTGGATACAATACAAATACATACACCATGGTGGTGCCAATGAAAAGCGGTGACTTCACTTCATCGGGTGAGGCAAGAAAGAAATGAGTTAAAATAACGTGTACCCCTTATGTGGTCGAGTCCGTGCACCGGCAAACGGAGAGAGACGTCTGAACTCCAAAGAAAAGAGCATTATTTGTGAGGGAACACGCTCTTGGGATTCAACCAGTTGAATTTCACCACGTCACTTTAATAGCGTTTTGGCTACTGAAGTGTTCAGTATCGAATCCGCTCCCGTGACCCTAACCCACTCATTTAGGTGGTGTCGGGCACTATAGGGGGCCACCATGATGTATATGTTTTATCCACACCATACATCCATTTTTCTAGCTCAATTTAGGCTAAAAAATAAAGCCGATTAAAAGATCTAATGGCACACACCACAAGGAACAACGGTTACTAAATGCTCACCATTAAAAGTTTCTTAGGAGCCACCAAAGTTTTGGATCAAATTGATATTTGTGGTTTCCCTTCATCCAGTCTATGTCACGTTATCAAATGCTTGGATGGCAAATAAAAATTACTTTGGTACGTCAAAAGTTTGAATGGTAAGTAATCATTATAGAGTGAGCCCTTAGAAGTTTTCAGCCTTAGCTGTCGTTATCCCAATTGTTTCTTATGGTGTGGTCCACTCTAGCTTTGGATCCACTTCATTTTTTATTCATGGCCTAAAATAAGATGGCAATGGACGATGTGGATATAAAACCCATACACTGTGGATCACCAACCAATTCGCTCCACTTAAATGCCAACCACTTATGGAAGTGGATTGGGTGATGACCACAACACCACCCAATTAGGTAGTGTCATTCACTATATATGGGGCCCATTTTGATGCATATGTTTTATCTATGTTGTACATCCATTTTATAAGCTTATTTTTGAGCTCGTGCCAAAAAATGAAGTTGATCAAAAGCCCCGGTGGACAACATCATAGAAAACAGTGGCAGTTAAACATCTGCCATTAAAAACTTCTTTGGAGCCACATGAATTTTGGATCAATTGGTATTCATCATGTATCTACTTATGTGTGAACTTATCAATAGGATGGATGGAAAAATGATGTTACCTCGGCATAGGAAGGGTGTCTCCCCATTGCTTCCTTTGGTGTGGTTCACGTGAGCTTTGGATTTACTTGACTTGTGGGGTTGTCTTTAAATGAGTTAGCAAAACAGACTGAGGAGGACGTGGGTATTAAAATGCATACTTCATAATGGGCCCCCAACGCTAACACTACCTGACTAAGTTGCGTTGGGCCACCACCCAATCCACTTCCTATCAATGTCATCTTAACCTTGCTAGATCATTTAAATTGACTTACTTAACCTCTTTAAAATTTGGCCACCAACCTATGTAAGTAGATCAGGTGGTGACACCAAATGCTACCTTGCTAGGTGGTGTCATATTTTGTTGTGTCAACCATGATCTACGTATTTTATCCTCACCGTCCATCTGTTTTGCTGGCTTATTTTATGGCACATGCCCAAAATATAGTAGCAGATCAATAGGTCTAGTCGAGCTCCCTATAAGAAAAATTGTGATTGAATGCCCACCTTAAAAATAAATAAATTTTGAAGGCAACAAAAGTTTTCGATTAAGCTTATATTTTCATTTTCCCTCTGTAAAAAGTCTACTTGACCTTATCCACCTTATCCACAGGTTGGATGGCAAATAAACGTACATTATGGTGGTTAAATCCCTGCCCATGTTATTGAATGTTTATCTTTTGAGAGGAAAAACAAAAAAACAAAAAACAAAACAAAACAAAGCAAAACCATTACAATGGGCCTTAAGATGGTTTCTTAGGTGGTTGCCATTTTCCTCTTTTTTTTTTTTTTTTTTTTTGGTGGTGTGGTCCAATTGAGCTTCATTTTTTGCTTCACTTTTTAGATCGTGCAGTAAAATGACCTGGCTAAATGGATGGATGGAATGAATATAAAACACACATATCACGGTGGGCCCCATAACACCCAACAACACGAAAATGAGTGGTGTTGGGGTCACCACCCACCCAATCCTTCTTGTCATCGTTATATCATTTTATCTTAACAACTATGATTAAAACTAGATTACAGCCTCTTTAAGTTTGACACCACTCACCTAGGGAAGCGAATAGGGTGGTGACCCCAACACCACCCATTTAGGTGGTGTCAGGTTTAGTAGGGCCCATCGTGGCGTATATGTTTTATCCACACCATCCATTCATTTTTCCATATCAATTTAGGGCATGAGCCTAGAAATGAAGCTGATCAAAAGCTCAAGTGGTAAAAACTACAGGAAATAGTGGTGACTGGACGCCCACCATTAAAAACTTCCTGGGCCACTAAGGCTTTGGATCAAATTGATATTTGTGTTTTCCCTTTACCCAGGTCCATGTGACATTATTAAGTACGGGTTGGATGGCAAATAATAATTACCTTGGTATGTCAAGAGGTTGGATGGTAAATAAACATTACAATGTGCCTTTTGAAGTTTTCAACCATGGTCATCATTATTATAACTGTTTCCTATAGTGAGGTCCACTTGAGCTTCGGATTTGCTTCATTTTTGGATCCATGCCCTAAGATGAGATGGCAAAACATATGGATCGATATGGATATAAAACCCATACATCATGGTGGTCCCCATAATGCCCAACACATCACCATCCAATTTGCAGCTTCCTATCTCCGTCATCTCAATCCAATCGGATTAAACATCGTTTAAGCTTAGATGCTAAATAAACATTATAATGTGGGAGGTTTTCAATTGTGGCTATCATTACTGCAACTGCTTCATATGTGTGATGTACTTGAACTTTACATTTGTTTCATTTTTGGACTCATGCCCTAAGATGAGATGGCAAAACAGATGGCCTATGTGGATATAAAACCCATAGATGGTGGTGATCCCTGTGATGCCGAACAGGTCACCACCTAATCTTCCTATCTCAATCCAATCATATTTATTGTCATTAAAGCTTACTTAAATGGCAACCACTTAAGGGATGCCAATTGGGTGGTAACCCCAACAACTCCTATCTAAGTGGTATCATGTGCTGTGGGGTATTGTAATGTATATGTTTCATTCACACTTTCTAGGTTTCCTCACTGAATTTCTAGGTTTCCTTGCTTAATAAAGAGTTGAGAAATTTAGTGCCCAAAGAAATGCCAAAATGCATTCAAAAGTTGAGGTAATAATCATTTATAAGTTCATGTGCATGCAAGAGGGGCTGGGAATAAATCAATATACAGGTGTCAAGTATGGTAATCTCCCAGTTACAAAGATATTCTGCTAATGAGGAAAAAGAAACTGCCCAGAAGGAAAGAAATGAAGCAAATATTCACATCTAAAGAAGCAATTGGAGGACTGTTTTTAAGAATAAAAAGTTGGGAAATTTACTACCCGAAGAAATGCTAAAAGGCATTCCAAAGCTAAAGTAATAATCACTATTCACTAAGACTGCAAGTTTTCATCATATAGCCAAATCTTTCTGACAGACACAGTTAAGCTGGCAGAAAAAAGGATTCAGAATATTGGCAAGATAACCATACATTCTTGTCTTAACACTAATCCAAATGGTAACACATCAGCCATTTTCTCACGAGTTGAATTCTTTTCTGTGGAAAATCAGGCAATAAAAGTCATCTTCAAATGAAAGTTAGTGCCTTAATATCTGGTGAGCCATGAAAATGAAGGTCATTCGACTGTTCTGTAAAGCTAACAAACAACCTACTTATCAACCCTCTATTTCTTCCTTGCCCATTGATTTTCTCTTCAACAGCATAGGAAGGATGGAAGAGATGGAAATATTTATTGAAGTAACTAAGTAACTATAAACGAGTAGTTACCTATAACTAATCCCAAATCAAACCTGCTTGTCTGTAATAAGTTACTCGTCTATTAATGTAAGTAAAAGAGGTAATGAAAAGACAAGCTATTGATGTCCTAGAGTGGGGGATGAATAGGACAATACCAAATAAGTAAAATAAAAACGGAATATATGATCTTAATTACCCAAGTATTGAAACCTTGATTTCAAATAATTCGTAAGACAACCTTCACTTAAAATTTTAGGCAGGACAACCTTATTTCATGAATATCTTTAAAATCAATCTTTCAAACTAGCAAGAGAAGATAAAATAAATACAACATTTACCGCAAGGAATGAAATAAATAACATTTACCATTAAAAAGAAATAAGCATTCACCACAAGACATAAGGGGTTATAGTGGTTCGGTGTTTAAAACCCACACCTACTCCAATCCTACAATTACTACCCTCGTAATTTTAGCTTTCACTATTTCAAGGTTTTCACAGGTTTACCATAACAGTCTTATATAGTTCTTGTGATTTTCATGGGTTATTATAATCAAACCCATTTTGTTATTTTCACAGGCTATCACAAATCAACCCACTGAAATTTTCACAGGCTATCTCAGAAAAACCTAAATGAAATAAGGTAAACAATGTACTTATCTTCAAATATATATTTGAAGATGCAGTTGAAGCTTGTATTAAAGATCTTCTTTCTTAAATGTAGAGGAGTCAATATTCGCTCAACCAGAAAGAGTATAGGGTTCTAAAGTATTTCAAAAATGAAAGTCGTAATGCTACAGATTCAATTCTCTTAATTCTCAAGTGGAGTATAGACTACTCTCTATAATGTAATTGAAATTAACTTGAAAATGGAATGGAATAAACTTAAATAAATTTATAAATATCACACAATTAGCTTGACGAGGACCTAAGCTTCTCTCTTACTTGCAAAAGGTTTATAGTAATTTTTCGTTGTGATTTAGAATGAGAGAAGGTCCCTATTTATAGCAAAAGGATTTGAAAATTCGACTAGCCTAAGAATAAGTTCGGCTGGTCGGATTCCAAACGATTCCGTTCAACGGCTATCGGATTGTGCGGGATTAGTTTTATCCAAAATTTGACTGGCCCAAAGGAAAATTAGTTTGACCGAATTTCCCATTCAGCTGCTGAATTCTCTCGAAAATTCGAGAATCCTTTGCTGGAATTTGACCCAAACTACACTCTGGCTGGCTGAACTTCAAGTTAGGCTAGCCGAACCTAAAGTTAGGCTGTCTAAATTTGTAATAGATTTTTCGAATATTTAAATTTGAAATTTAGCTTGAACTTGAAGTTAGGTTGGCCGAACTTGAAGTTAGACTGGCCAAAGTCCAAAGCAATTACATCATAGATAACCCAAAATAAACAATTTTTTAAAGCACCTAACCTAAGGTCTTTCTAAGGTTATATCACCTACTGGTTGGTGAATACAAAGATTTTTTAATCTTGATAATCTTAAAATCGAGAGATGTCTTGAGATGATAAGCCGATCTTGAGTTGATCTTCATGAGATGAAGTGTAGTAGCTATTTGACTGTACATGCGATTTGACCGGTATCATTGTGTATCTTTTGTCTTACGAAATCTGACAACCTTATGGGTGCCAAACATATAAGCACTTACAAGTAACTTATTTAGCAATATTTAAAATAGGTCTGAAAATCCACTTCCTAGGGCTATAACTTATCGAATCAACTCGTTCCAAGTCAAAATTACATGTACTCTAATACCCTATATGCAACAATAACCAAACCAAGACATGCCTGAGTTTTTTATTTCGAAGTTCGAGTTCGAAACTTTCCAAACAATTGGAAGTTCACTCCTAATGTCCAATGTCACTAGTTTTAAGGTCTTAACTACATTAGCATACGTAATATGGAAATTCCACCGCCCATGGTCTAGTTTAATTCTATATTCATGCTCTAATACTAACTTATGACCCTTCGAATTTCAGGGGTCGATCATAAACTCAATCACAAATATTCCAGATGTCACTTATGCTTGGTGGAATTATGATTTAACTGTACTTTTAACCTTCTAAGAAGTTATAGAACTAAGTTAAATAATGAAATATACTTTGAAATAAATGTGTCTAAAACAAACAACAAGCTAAAATATACAAAGTACATCTATCCAGAGTATGAGGGTCTACAACTAGGGCCCAATATACAGTTCCAAAATAAATAGGAAATGTGTTATGATCATAATCTATATAAAAGAAGAATCTTTGCCAAATCTAGCTGAGCGACAAGCCAGATACAACTGCCCATCAAATAACTGGAAGCAGGAGAACTCCTTTGGGTCCATGTATGTGTCCTCTAACGCAACCGCCTCAATGACACAAGCATCTACAACAATGTATGGTTAGTGTTTTAAAAAACCATTCCAAAGTGGGAGTGAGTGATCAACTCAGTAGTTTCATTAATTCTAAGTTGCACATGTTATTAACTCAATCAGCATAGGTAATAATAAAGCAGGTAAACAAATACTTCATATCTAATCTTATTTGGTGTACAAATGTTATAATGAAATGATGCATGAGCCTTGCAATCCAGCAATCCAGGAGTCCCTCACAAGCGACTTCAACACCTATTTTGTAAATTCCAACACTCCTTCATCATGTGACTTTAACTCTAATCGCAACAATCTATTTTAATCCAATGTGATTGACATGCATGATTATACATGTATTTATTAAATCCTATTCATTCAACATATTAGGGAAGCTAGAGTACAACCATTTTGTCACAAGTCTCAACTAGATCACTAGGCTCAGAGTAGCCATAACGGCTCCTCAACCATGTCCCTTGATCTGTTTTGGATTCATCACCCTAATTAATCACACACAACAGGCAAATTGTTTTCATCATTGCTCACGAATATTGCGGGGAAGCTCGCTACCCCAGCGTAGGGCGACAACTCGAACATGGTGTCCCATACCACCATGCTAGGTTTATGAGTCTTGTAGGATCATAAAACTAATGATTATAATTAGACTTTTTCAAGGGGAATGGTGGTGTAATGCCCCGAAAATCGACACTCGAGTATATAGACTCCGATCCTAAGTTTCCGAGTGTTAACTTAATAAAATATACATGTGTCCTTATTTAGATTCACATTCATTTCATACGCAAGTAATTAAAGTAATATATTTTAACTTAGCAGAACCAAAATGAGGTAAAGATAGCAAAATCTGAAAATATATGGCTAACATACAAAAGTTACAGTTCCAAAAGTGGTAACACCGATATGAGAATTATATGAATAACAATAATTGCAATAGGAATAGAAGAACAACTACTAAGTGAGAAGAAGCTAGAGACCTACTAGGCGTCTGACGCGCACCACCGATTGGTCCTATTTATGAGTTATCTGCATATATCGAATAGAATGCGTCAAACCCCAACATAGTGAAGAAATATCTCCAAGATTGTTACTTAGGACATTTTAGTGAATAGAAGGTTTGCAATAAATACATATTCGTACATGTAATACACTTAAGGATGTTACCTTTAATGCACAGATACTAAGAAAGTTATAATATTGACACAACCAAGTGCAAGTAATGATAACATAACAAACAAATAATTTTGTAATCTACTTGGTAGGTATATTAATGATATGATGAAATGATGCATGCTCCTTACAATCCAGCACCCTCTCACAAGTGATTTTAATACCTATTTTGCAAATGTCAACACTTCCTCACAAGCGACTCCAATGTTAAATCGTAACTTATCTTAGGATATGAATGATTAGCCAAGTCATTATTAGTCCCAAGTCATCCAATAGGTTGATGAAGCTAGGATATCGTCTTTATATCACAAGTCATTATTTAGATAACATAGCTCGTTGCGGCATGTGGTGGCTCTTTACTAGTGTCCCTTATCCAAATTAAGGCATCAACATGATACGTGTCGTTACCCTACACCGAGTATGAACAATCAATTCAAAGGTTCGGGCCGGATTGTCACTCAAAACTAAATCAATACAAAGGAAAGGGCTCGTCATCCAATTCCATTTATACCTGGTCATTCGAACGGTACTCTAGCATGGAACTATCGGCCGGGTAATTTGATGGGAGGCCGTTTGAACAACATTATATCACTATAATTAGTACTCAGTGGTCACTATGGGGAGGCTTGTCACCACGACATATGCCAATAGATAAAACACGGTGTCCCATACCACCATGATCGGTTCATGAGTCTTTATGAGATCATAATGCACTAATGGTAATGAGTAGACTAAATTAATGGTAATGGTGGTATCTCATATTCTATTAAATGTTATATAATCACCAAGCATAAAAATGATTGATCCATCATTAGACTGATGCGATCGATTATGGAGGATCATGGGTAAACCAACATTAGATACAAAGCATCCCATGTACTTTCAACTACTGTTGATTGTTTGTGTTCAACTTCGATCGACTGTATAAGTCTAGGATAACCTCCCTAAAGAGGGCTATCCACATATTTAAATAATTTGTGAAGCTCGATCTACCACAATAACAATTCAAATTTATCCACTACATAAATATGATCACAAGAAAATTCAATACCAAACAAAGGTATACCAATTAAACACATGTACAATTCAATGCAGTTCAATTTACATCAACAAAATTCAATTATGTTAATATTTCTTAGCATTCGACATCGAAGAGCTCTAACATTAAGAGTTTAATTTCATTCAAGCATTTCATTGAGTATGTTATTTTCCAAATAGCAAACAAACACATTTAATTATTCTAAAATATCAGATAGAGGTTTGAGGGAAGATCTTCACCTTAGAGTCGAAAATCTTCAATTCGGATGCACTCTAACGTTAGAAATTTGAAAAAATTGCTCCAAACCCTAATTCATCTGTAAATTCATCGTTTGTAGTGTGAATTCTAATCTAATTAGATTTTAATTGAAGGTTAAGGGTTTTACCTAACTCAATTTGAGTAAACCCCAACTTAATTCAATGAGTCAGGGTCTGGAATTGGCGTACCACGGCATTCACACGGGGCCACACCCAAATACGGCTTATGCAATAGCATGAGCTATTCTTAAGTCATAACATAAACTAACCCTAGAGTTAGGGTTTCTAAGAAATGACGAAATGAAAGGGGCTTTCTAACCTTAAGAGTTAAAAAATGTAGGTAATGAAAGAAATAGGTAAAAGGACAATAAGGGAACCTCTTACCTAGCAAGGGGTGAGAAATCTGACCTAAAATCGTCGGATTTTGGCCATGGTAGATGTGAAACTAAGTTCATAGGCGAGATCTTGTAAGATTCAGTGAGCACGGGGATTGGACGGTGTGATTCACCACTGTGCACCACCATTTCTCCCCTCTTCTGTTCTTCTTTCTTTCATTTTCTAGGGTAAATTCATATAGGAGAAGGGTAGTGAAATAAATGGCTATTTATAGTGCCAGATTGATGCAAATGGTCCTAATGCATATGTACTTACTATTCTAACCCCATGAGAAGTTGTTAATACCTTTTAGAGCCCACTAGGTGATGTACGAGTCGATTTACTGCATATGATAGTTTTTTCTACGTGACGATCTATGTAAGGCTTTGATCGCCCTGCATATCAGATATATCAATCAATGGTTATGATCAAAAGTCCAACAGTCATCAATCATCAATTGGGATCACGACTATATGGATGTGTGTAGGAAATTACTCTATGTTAGCGTCCTAAGTTTGGTTATGATCTAACAGCCTGAAAGTCACAACTTCGGAAAAGATCGAAGGTGGACAATTAACTTAAGTTCATGCTGAGTTCAACCCATCCTCACATAACACATGTGCTGCCTTCCGCCTCCAAATTGAGCAATTCCGCACGCCGCCTCAGCTCAACATTCGCGATGGACGTCAAGCCCAACAAGACAAACATCTTTCTATAGTTTCGAGTTCAACGGCCCATTAACAAGCGTCCTAGAGCTAGTTTGGTTAATCGGGGAATTTCTGAATTAAACTGAGCGACAATATTTCTTGTAAATGGAAACTAGATTTTAGATTGGGTAAGTTTATAGTGCGGATTATTCATAATTTGAGAAAATGATTATTCGGCTCTAATCACCAAAATCAAGAACCCTAATTTAACTATACTATAAACTACCCGAAGCGCTAAGATAGGCGGATACGCAGTATATGACCAAGATCGAATTAGAGTGGCTGCCTATTCAGCGACTTGCTCAGTATGTAAATAGGATCAGACGATATTCATATGGTAGGGTTCGTCCTCTGATGATGGGTTCACCTTTACTTTTCGTATGAAATGATTTTTTAGTATAGATAAATGACAAACCGGAAAGGAAACCTTACAGTTAGTTGTAAAGAGCAACTGTGAAATACTTTCCTAGATGGAGAACTGAATCCAGTGTATGAGTGTAGACCCAAATTACAGCTAAAATTTTCAACTACTTGATTAACGCTATGTATTACACTATGAAATGTAAACAACAGGTGAAAAGTACAAGATTACACTAAGAAATGTAGAATGATTACACTAAGGAATGTAAATGATGGATAATTGAAAGATATATTGGGTTTGATTGGATTGGTATAAGATAAATCTTCCTGCTAAATTTCTTTGTTATTTATAATCTTCATCCGGCTATCTGAATGCTTCTCATGTTCTGACGATTGCTATAATTGTATCACATGTTTGAACTCTTCTTACCTATAAGCCTGCCATTTGTACTATAACCACTTCTACACTCTCATTCTTCAATTGACAACTTAATGGATTACATGTTGTTGCTTGATGCACTCCAACTGCACTATTGTAAAATCAATATCGTATATCCCCACAGATCTCCAAATGCACAAGGTAAATCCATCCAAATCACACGTAACTCACTTTGATTGGCTTTTGTAGGAACCGACGGAAATGGGGATGAACAATGACTCTTTACATTGATGAGAAATCTATGGTGGGCCCCAATAAATAAATTGTAGATTGGATTTATGTGCCGTCCATATTAAGGGCTGATGACCGCGGTATTGTGATTGTCAAATTGGTGTAATATTTGCATGGTAGCACATGAAATGGATGTTAGACCTAACGGTTGATGGTCTACATCAGTCTATTGGATTGCCTAAGTGTCTATATCATTAGTGGAGACGGTAGGAAGGGCATTTAAGTAATTTACTGAATGAGAATGGTCTATATAAGGTGCCAATGTTAGAGATATGGAACCAGAGAAGGTGCATACGAGATTTTAAATCAGTAAATCAAAAATCATGTCGGGGCGAAAAAAATTAGCCATCTTGGTGGGGTGCAGCTACTCCGGAACCGCATTCGAGTGGTATGGGTGCGAAAACGACGTGAGCGCCATTGAAGATGTTCTCCGTAATAGATTCGGGTTCCAGCCGGGAAACATTGCGAAGTTGATCGAGACCAATACAACTGACTCGCTGAACCAGCCGACGAAGTTAAACATCGAGAATGCGCTTCGTGACATGAGGATGAAGGCTAGGATGGGGGACGTCTTGTTCTTCTACTTCAGCGGGTTGGTGAGGGTGAATGAATCCGACAAGACTCGAGCCATCTTGTCTTGTGATCTCAAACTCGTATCTGGTAAGATGAATGAGAGTTGAGAAATGTTCCGAGACAATTGGTGTGCAGTTGGCCTTTAACCGTCCATTCCCAGAGGACTCAAGGTGTTATATTGTCTATGAGAGTCAGTGCACTTCCTTGATATCCATTCGGGAATATACGGTGGGCGATCGACTATACATATAATGATAGTGTATAAATGATCTCTATCTGGTTTCATGTTTCAGAGTTCTAGATCATTGATCCAATGGGCCCACCGTTGATGTGGTTGTCCCCAAAATCTCACTAATTTTAAGAGCTTAGCCGTTCAGTCATTGGCCAATTCTCCAATGAATGTGGACCGTTGCTAAATTTTTGTTCTTTGTTTCACTTATCAACTGGCCAAGACCTTCAGATATTCGAGATTTCTGGGACTTCAATTATCGGTTATTGAAACATTGGATAAACGGTCTGGATGAAACATCGACGGCCCACATGTATGGAATCCCACACAACCCGAATCCCCTGCACCAGCACCTGTCGTGGGGAAATCAGGAAATTTGAAAAGAAGAAAACACTACTGATCGAAATCTTTATATTCCTGAATTCCAAAACCCTAACTCTCTCTTCAATTGCCGGAAGCTCCGATCCAACTGCGCTTGCCCCGTCTGCAGCAGATCCGACACGGACCCTCCAGCAGCGGCCGCCTTCTCGAAATACTCCTCGATCGCCTTGACGATCTCTGCCAGATTCCGGTGCCACACCACCATCCTCATATTCGAGTTCTCGCCGTCGACGGTGGATCCCACGTCCGACCTCTCCTTGTGGAACTTCTCCTCTCCCGCCATCGAGGCCTGGTCGCCGAACGGCGACGGTGCATAATTCGATACCGCGGCCGTGGCAGCGTCGGGGCATCCGTCTTCGACGGGGACTCGTTGTGATTATCGTTGTCGTCGTCGGATAAGCTGCTGGTTCTTCCCGCTCCGATCTTTCTTCGTCGGCGTCGTTGTGGGCGTCTTCGTTGTGGGTGCCTTCGTTGTGGGTTTTTTTTGGAAGAAATCGGAATCGGGAGGGGAGGGAGGGTAGAAATTCTCCCAATTCCAGGCGGAAGAGGATTGGGAAGGTGTGGTGGAGTAAGTAGAGGCGCTGGAAGGGAAGTAGGGGTTTTTTCGGGTAGGGATTTTTTGGGAAGGAGTGGAGGAAGGGCTAGATTCGGAGTGGTTGTGGGGCATCTTTGAGCCGGCAATGGACGGGGAAGGAGGAGTGAAAGCAGGCGGAGCAGGAGGTGGCGGAGGAGGAGCGTAGGCGGAAGCGAAGAAAGTGGAAGGGGGGGGAGGGTTGTCGTCGGAGACGGAGAGGGCAGAGCCGGTGAGGCGGAGAGAGCGGAGGTAGTCGGAATGTGTGGAGGCGAGGTGGTGGCGGACGTATACAGCTTGCTTCATGAGGCTGCGACGCTCCTTGCAGCGCCGGACCGTGTCTTCATTGTCGAGCTTCGAGGCAGTGCAGCCCATGGCGCGGCGGAGGGGAGAGAGAGAGAGAGGTTATATTCTTCTACGCTGTGTATTTGCTGAAGGCGTCATTCTCCGTCCCATCGATTTAAGGCTTTTTGGCAAACACAGTAAAATTCCACTATAAATAGTTACTGCCCTTTTACGAAAAAAGTAAAGTTTCTGGTTTACTTGTGGATTATTGTTTACACAATGGTAGTTTTTGTCCGCATTTCTTCTTCTGTTTTTTTCTCTTCTTTATTATTATTTTTTTTTAATGTTTTTTTTTTTTTTTTCTTTTTTTCTTTTTCTTTTATATATAAAAAAAAAGCTATCCTCGTGACTCACACACGATGAACGGGTTGATGGAATATATACACCATGGTGCTCTCCAAATAAACCTTTGGTTGGCCGCCTCTTCGTATTTGTTGCCTGTGGTGTGGACCTCCTTCAGTCGTAGATATGGCTGACTTTTTGTCCCATGGTCTAACTTTGAGGATCTCACCTGATGGACGGATTACATGCCACACGATAGAACACGGTTGCACTATGGAGTCCTTACAATAAGTGTTGCAGAGGATTCGGTCTGTGCATACGTAACACCACGCCTGTTATAAATACTGAAACTAACGTGAACGTAAATAACACCACGCGTGTTAGAAATAATACTGCAACTAACGTGAACGAACTCCCCTTCCAGCCACTGAATTCCCATCTCCAGCCAACCCGTTGCCGAAGAATACAATCTTCACCCTCGTCTTGGAATCGTCCAACAGCGCCCAATTCATCAATCCGGTGGCGACCGACGACATGAGGATCCTGTTCAGCGCCTGCCAGGACGACCAGACAGCCCATCGCGTGGATCCGAACCCGAACAGAGATAGAGCACGTGAGTACGGCGTGTTTACCAAAGCGATCAAGTTGGCAGTGCGCGACCACCCACTCCCGATAACCAATGAGGAGTTGCTCGGATATGTGAACTCACGCATTAAAGACTTCCAGCAAACTGCGGGCCTCTTTTGCAATGATAAAAATAAGAAGGTGGGATTCTTGGAATACCAGCCGACCGACTGACAGCGAGTAGCTGTTATATGGAATAAAGAAAATGCTGTTTGAAGGTTTGCATATTAATCGTCTACCTAGTTGTTTATCTGAGCGTGTAGCCGGTAGTCTGCACGCTTCTCTAGCTATTGTACTAAATAAAGAGAAACATGTTTGAAAGTTTGGATATTAGTCATCTGTCTAATTTTCTCCAAGCGTGTAGCATATAGTCTGTACGTTGTCTAGCTATTGTATGGTTTGAAATAAGGAGAAAGGTGTATGAAAGTTTGCATACACCGTGTAGCAGGTAGTCTACACGTTGTCTATCTATTGTATGAAATAAAGAAAATGGTGTTTGAAGGTTTGCTTAGTTTCTCTCAAAGCTTGTTTGGATTTCTATAGATGTACCTACTGTATTTTGTATCGGCTGTGGTAGAGTACACCTCTAATGAGAGCGGATTAGGTAAGACCCTGGCCTCACCCAAGACTGGGCAGCCTTTACTGTCGGGCTACCATGGGCCCACCTTGATGTATGTATCATGTATCTACGCTGTCCATCCGTTTTTCCATATCATTTTAAGGCACTATCTCCTACAAATGAAGCAGATAAGGTGTGCCTTGAAAAGTTTTTAATGGTAGAATAGTCAATCACCACTGTTTCTTATGGTATGGTCCACCTGATAATTGGATCTGCTTTATGTTTTGAGGATAATAACCTAAAATGATATGAAAAAAACTGATAGATTGCATGGATATATAATACATACGTCGAGCCGGAAGAGGATTGGCTGGTGTACCTCACACCAGCTATA
Source organism: Magnolia officinalis (assembly GCA_021015155.1). Lineage (NCBI taxonomy): Eukaryota > Viridiplantae > Streptophyta > Magnoliopsida > Magnoliales > Magnoliaceae > Magnolia > Magnolia officinalis. The sequence goes on along the minus strand of JAJHSJ010000009.1, from coordinate 65,045,172 downwards.
TAGCTGCTTTATTGATGTCAACAAATTCTGTGGGTCTGATCATAAGGTATGTATAATATCTAATCCGTCCATCCATTTGACGAGCTCGTCTTAAGGCTTGAGACGAAAAATAAGACAGATCTAACTATCAAGTGGACCACATTGCAAAAAGCAGCAGGGGATTAAATGTCTACTAGTATTGGATCAATATGAAATTTGTTTTTCCTCTTCATTCAGGTCTTTGTGACCTTATGAACAGATTGGATGGAAAGGAAATGCTATGGTGGGCCCTACAAATTTTTTAATGGTGAAAATCATTATCTCCGCTGCTATTTGTGGTGTGGTCCAGATGATTTTTGGATATGACTTATTTTTCTAAAATGATCTCTAAAAATAAATGAAAGGTGTAGATATAATAAATATATCACCATGGGAGCGATGTAACTTTAATCTCCTTTGAATTGAACCGTTCGTGCAACTTGGAGCTCGAGGAGCGCTTGTGCTTGTCTTCACACTACATGTACCTACAACAGCTATATAGCTGGTGTGCGGTACACTAGCCAATCCACTTCCCATCGAGGCTGGGTTTGAAAGTAGATTGGCTACTGTACCACACACCAGCTATATAGCAGCTATAGGGACGTATCGTGTGAAGAAGAGTACTGACACTCTTCGAGCTCCGAGTTGTACTAACGGTTCAAGGGAGATCAAAGTTACATGGCCTCATAGTAATGTATTTATTATATCTACACCGTTCATGTATTTTTATATATCATTTTAAAGCATTATGCAAAAAAATGAATCATATCCAAAGATCATATTGACCACACCATAAATAGCATCAGAGATAATGATTTTCACTGTTAAACAATTCGTAGGGCTCACCGTAACATTTATCTTCCATCTAATCTGTTTATAAGGTCACAAAGACCTGAATTAAAAGGAAAAAGAAATTTCATATTGATCCAAAACTTATGTGACCCCGAAAAGGATTTCAATGGTTGACGTTCAATATCCTACTTCTTTTTTTCAGTGTGGTCCACTTGATAGCTAGATCTGTCTTATTTTTTGTCTCAAGCCTTAAGACGAGCTCACCAAATGGTTTGACCCCTCTCTCTCTCTCTCTCTTTCATTGAGCCAATGCTCCCACCGTTGATTGGATGTCCCATTATCTCTGTAATTTTAAGAGCACAACCGTTCGGTCAGTGGACAATTCGCCATTGAATGTGGACCGTTGCTAAACTTTTGTTTTTTGGTCACTGATCAACGGGTCAAGATCTTCATGTGTCGAAATTTCTGGGACATTAATTATCGGTTATTGGACCATTGGATAAACGGTCAGGATGAAAGATCCGCCGGTCCGCATGTACGGACCTAGACGTCCCCAAAAAGGGAACTAGATTGCGTGGTGACACCAGCACCGCGTGGTTACGTGGTGTAGGACTCCGTGGAGACCACCGTGATGTATGTGTTTTATCCACGCCGTTCATCCGTTTTTCCAGCTCATTTCAGGGAACGAGCCCAGAAGGGAAGCTTATTCAAAGCTCAGGTAAACCACACCACAGGAAAACTGTGGGGATTGAACGCCGGCCGTTGAAAACTTCTCAGGGTCCATAAAAGTTTTGGATTAAGCTGATATTGGTTTTTCCCTTTATCCAGATCTGTCTGACCTTACGAGCAGTTTGGGATTATAACATAAACTGAGCTGAAAAAATGGATGGATGGAGTGGATCCAACATATACATCACGGTGGGCCCACAGAGTCCTCAAATCAAATCACGTTGTCACCCCGCAATGCGCGTCCAGACTCAAGAGGATGCGTGCATAACACCACGCGTACGTTAGACTTACCATTGGAGAAAAAAAATACTGTAACCGTGTAGTCAGCTCGTGTACGCCCATTCATGTGGCGTCATAGCACATAGCCTAAGATCCAATCCACTCAACAGAATATTCTGGTTGGAGTCCACTGAGATTCTTGTGAGAACTCTACCCCGTTCATCCGTTTGTTGAGCTCATTTCAGGGAATTCGACCAAAAATGAGTTGTATCCAAAACTCAAGTGCACTTTTACCTACGAAAAATTTCGTAGGTAAATGATATTATTACCTACGAAAAATTTCATCAGTCAATTCGTTGGTAAAAAGCCGTGGCTAAAGACTTTTACCGACGAAAAATGTCATCGTCGGCAATGGTAAGACTTTTACCAATGAAATTAAAAACTTTGTTAAGACTTTTACCTACGAACGTTTTCGTAGGTAAAAACTGTGTTAATACTTTTACCTACGAACGTTTTCGTAGCTACAAACTGTATTAAGACTTTTACCTACGAACGTTTTCGTAGCTACAAATTTTGTTAAAACTTTTACCTATGACATATTTCGTAGGTACAAACTGTATTAAGACTTTTACCTACGAACGTTTCCGTAGCTAAAAACTTTGTTAAAACTTTTACCTACGAATGTTTTCGTAGGTACAAACGGTGTTAAGACTTTTACCTACGACATGTTTCATAGGTACAAACTATGTTAAGACTTTTACTTACGAATGTTTTCGTAGCTAATAACTATGTTAATACTTATACCTATGAAAGTTTGCGTAGGTAAAAATGGTGTTAAGACCTTTACCTACGAAATTTTTCCTAGGTACAAACTGTGTTAAGACTTTTACCTACGAAATTGTTCGTAGGTACAAATGTAGACGACACTGGTAAGACTTTTTACCTATGAAATTGGATGTAGGTAAAAATTGTTGACGAAAGTAATTCGTAGGTTAAAAAATGTGAATGAACCTTCAGCTACGGTCAATATCCGTAGTTATTGCTTACGTTTAAAAAAAATTATAATCATTCATTCATTCATTCAATTACCACCTACATAATCATTCATTTATTCAATTACCATCATTCATTCAATTACAATCATTCATTCATTCATTCAATAATGAATCAATTACAATTACAATTACAATTACAATCATTCATTCATTCAATAATAAATCAATTACAATTACAATTACAATCCTTCATTCAATAAAAGGAAATCATGAAATAGTTTCAAAATAGCTTATTAGAACAATTAAGATACACCATTACTAGAACAACTGCTCAACCAAGTGCAGTCCAGTCATGGATCATGGTTCTCGAATTCTACTTTGAGTCTTAAAGAACATCCAATGAAAATAATGTATCGAATTCACTATGACTTACTTCTTGTACTAAGCCTTGTGCCTTCATCAGATTACCAAGGTTGTTATGAGCATCAACCTGCCAATAAGGGGAAGATATGGATATAGTAATTTCAATGCATCTACAATAAAAGAAGGAAACTAAATGATAAAACAAAACAAGGATTTCACCAAGCGAGGGTTCAATGCGAGAGCCTGGCGACAACACTAGGCTGCCTCATTAAGTCTTCCTTTCCTCGTATATGCACTAGCTAAATTTGACCACGCATCACATAAATTGGGGCAAAGCTGCAAATCTTAAAGAATAAATAATATAAATATAAATATATAACAAAAAAAAATGAAATTATTCAAGGAAAAAAGATCATATAGTTTCCTTGGTTAGTTTGCAGATAAATCCACCCATCCCATAAAATCAACCTAAAGATAACTTGGTTAGTTTGCAGATAAATAGAATTTTGCGTTTGAAGAAAGATCATATACAACAAGTTGCAAGTCTACAATGAACAATAAAGGAATCAAACTCTTTGCAGGGTATTAGTCGAGTATTGGACTCCCTTAGTAACTCTAGTGTTATATTTGACTATGTATCCATTTACAAGAGATGGTGAAGAATCAACGATGAATAGCATTTTTATTTATTTAAATAAAAATGAAATTATTTAAGAAACAAAGCATTGATAAACAACGACACTTCTTTTATAGCACACTTTTCCACAGCAACCTTTGAATCTATTATAGCTACACATGCAATCGGGACTACTCGAAAACTTTCAAGACAGAAAGCAGGCCTGTGGAGAAGATAGCAAATAGTCCACCAAATACTCGAGCAACAAAATCATCAGAAAGACAAAAAAGCAACAATCTATAACCATCCTCAAGCCCATATCAACTTCACACCCATAATTAGGCCAAGAATATTAAAGTTATATTATTCGAAAAGCACTATAAGTAATATGTGCGACACTAAATAGTCAATGAAAAGCTTGACAGGGTGATCAGAATAACCCAAATTTCCAAGTACAACAGATAAAAAAAATTGGGTAAAAAGAATGTTCCATATGATTTAGATACAAAAGGTAACAACTTACGGCTGGATGCAGCGCCACAATAGCAAAAATGAAAACCAGAATCAAAGTCATAACGATAAAGGTGTTAAGACCACAATCATGTCCTGAGGGAGTAAACCAGGGGAAGAGCAGCCCCGAGAAGGAAAATGTTGCCACATAGCAAACAAGTGAGACAACAAACAACGTCATGTACCTAGATTCAACATAAAAAACATTAGAAAATTTTAAGAAAATCTTACTCATCAGGAAATTTACAAAAAAGAAAGAAAGAAGTATACACATGCTGATCCACAAATTGAAACGAGAGAACCATATCAAGGATGTGAGAAAAAAAAGTCCGAAGGCCATTCAGCTAGAGCATCAAGAGAGGAAAATAGAAATTCAGTTTCGGTTCCATCGCCAATTGAAATTTGCATTTGTTTCACACACTTTTTTCTTTAAAAAACCCCATAATGGTCGCATCTCTAAGTTGGAGGTCTCACGGATTATACCTTTTGGTAATGAATCAGTCCCATGAGGCCGACATCGGCCCTGAAACAACAGAAGAATACATAGTATAGTAAACAATACTAACATTTCATTCATGAGAAAATGCAACGAAATTGAGCCCCTACAAAAGTGTCATACCTTGCATCTATTATCAGATTGAGTAATTGGCAACGGATCAACCTCGATCAACTCCCATTTTGATATTCTCTGCACAATGGATCCCAAAACGCTTTGAATGTGAGATGTGTTTCCAAGATATTGAAATACATGAAACATACATGCTTCAACAACAAAATATAGATATAAATAAAAATAAAAACTTGAATCAACATGACCAAAAACCTGAATCAAGACAAATCTGGGGAAAGTAGGATTCGAATTACTACAATCACAAGCAGCCATAGCACTACCCATTTGAAAAGTCAAACAGAAGTAATCCGACTGCTGGTAAAGTTAAATATCTCATTGCTATCTGAGGGGATATATCTGGAGACCAAGTCAAGTAAAAGACACTGAGCCCATTCAATGAAGTCTCTAATCCTGTGAAAGCACCAGGTAATTTAGATGGTGTTAGTATATTTTGGTGAACTATTTTATACATGAAGAATACTTTATTATATAACTCAATCTGAATGACAGAAGATTGAAATCCAAAATGACCTATACTTATGCAGCACGAAATTAGTAGGAATTAATGACAGCTCGACAAAACCAAGCTCGTAAATTATGATCACCATCCAAAAATAAAACTGGGGCCTACGATCACCAACATTCTTGCATAAAACACATGCATGGGGCATCTTTGAGTGAATCAAACATCCCAACAATATGGGGATGTTTTGTGTGATTTCAATTTTTGGTCATTCTACTAAGGGTAGAAATCCCAAAATCATAAATTATTCTTCTAATGGGCTGAGCCAAACACAGTTCAATTGAATTGTGCATTCAAATGATCTCCATATTGAAACCACCTTACACTTAGTTGGAGTCAAAAGAAACATAACTGCATTTTGAGGGCTCTGTCCTCATTATAATAGTAGGAAACATTTTCATCATTTAAAATTGAGTGAAAAGCTGCACTTGTGGCTATACTAATTTGTGATTTTGGAATTTCTACTCTTAGTAGAATTCCAAAAATCACAAAATGGGGATGCTAATAAGCAGATTGCTGAATATGTGGCAGATTCAGCAGATTCTGCCCTTTTGTATCATTTTTTTTATCACAAAATGATACAAAAGGGCAGAAAAGAAAACAGCCTGGAGAATGTTTGGAAGATTTTGTGTTCACACGTCCATTTTGTGATCAAACAGAGTCCAGTGTTACATGTGGCACACCCCAGATAAATGAATCACCATATCCAAGCAATATATGCTCCATCCTGATCATTCTTTAAACATCCTCCCTATGATCCGATATTAACCTTATAGATAAAAATAAATAAATAAAAACCACACACACATACACTAAAATCTGCCCTTTTTTACTCATGGTGTAAAAGCTAGCAATATCTAGGCAGAAACTCATATACCACACTCAACATTCATTGTTTCCCAGACAAGCATTCTCATGATTTTGGTAAAAGTTCAACAACTAGCTACTATCTGAGATTAACACCCCTTAACCTAACCTCCATTCATCAGTTTTTCAAGAGAAAAATAGGACAGATCTTTAAAAATCAAGCACATCTAAAACTAAGGTGGGCCACACGAAACTAGAGAGTTGGAACAGAAACGTCCACTGTTGAAACCTTCCTAGACCCGATCATGGTTTTTATATGAAATCCAAACCGTTCATAGGGTTATCACCACTCCGATAAACTGTAGGAATAAATATCATCCAGATACATAACTTATGTGGCCTCACAAAGTTTCCAATGGTGGACGTTCCAACCCTGCTATTTTTTGTGGTAGGGCCAACTGAGATGTATTTCAAACATCTAACCCATCTACTATATGTGTCCCACTTAGATGAAGGGTTAGAGTTTTTACCTTTCGAGCTTTAAGGAAGAGATCTCTGAGGAGAGAGAGAGAGAGAGAGAGAGAGGGCCGAGAGAGATAGAGAGAGAGAGGATGCGCGAGAAAGGACCGAGAGAGAGAGAGGGAGAGATACAGGATGCGAGGAGTCGCTACTGACGGAGACGGACGGACGCGGATTTCCTAAGGAAGACTTTCGAAGGAAGTTTTGCACAAAATTCTGTGTGGGTCCTACTTAGTTGTTTGTGTGAAATCTAACCCCTCTATCCATTTTTTTAGCTAATTTTATGCCGTGGGACCAAAATCGATGAGGATCAAGAACTCAAATGGGCCACACGAGAGGAAACAGTGGATATTTAGTGACAACCGTTGAAATATTTTTATGTCCATAAAAGTTATTGTCAATATAAATTTTCTTGGTTTTTGCACTTTATCTAAGTGAAAATGACCTTATAAACGGTTTAGATGGCATATAAACAGCAAGGTAGAGCCTAGGAAGGTTTCAACGGTAGGCATTCCTTTCCCCACTGTTTCATCTCCTATGGCCCACTTGAGTTTTGGATCCTACTCATTTCCGGTAGAATATCTTAAAATGAGGTCAAAAAACGGATGGACGGCTTTGATTTCTCACAAACATCGCAACGGGCCCCACCTAGAATCCTTGCGCCGGAACTTCATGCGAAAGGCTTTCGCATGAAATCCACGTCCGAGACGGATCGGTGACTCCCCCTGGCACCGACCCTGTGGCTGGTGGTCGGTGCTATGTGGGACCTACCATAATATATGTGTGTCATCCATTCCGTTCATCCATTTTTACAGAGCATTTTATGGCTTTATACAAAAAATGATAGGAATACAAATCTTAGGTGGACCACACCACAGGAAAAAAATAATGACTGGATATTTACCATTAAAATCCTCCTAAGGCCCACTGTACTGTTTATTTGACATCCAATATGTTGATTAGGCCGTACAGACCCATATGAAGGGAAACAATAAATATTGGCCTGATCCAAAACTTTTATGGCCCCCAAAACAGTTTTAATGTTCAACGTTCATTCAACACTGTTTCCTATAACGTGGTCCACTTGAGATTGAGATGTACCTCATTTTTGCTTTTATATCATAAAATGATCTATAAAAATAGATGTGCGGAATGGATGAAATACATAAATCATAGTGGGGCCGACAGAGCACCGACAACCAACCAATTGCTGATGGCAGGGGGAGTAGCCAATCCGTTTCCGTCGCTGAGATAGGGCGTCTCTTGGACGCCCTACGGTCAGCGACGTCACCAAGTTTTGTGGGTCCCACTATGATGTATTTGTTATATCCACACCGTCCATCCATTTTTAGATATCATTTTAAGTCATGAGCCAAAGAATGAGGCAGATAAAAATCTGTAGTGGACCCCACCATAGAAAACAACAGCGATCGATAGTGATTTCCACCGTTAAAACTATCTTAAGGCCCATCGTAATGTTTATTTGAAATCCAACCTGTTAAAAAGTTAAAAAATACATGAAATATGAAAAAACACAAATATCATCTTCATATAAAACTTTTATTGCCTTTAAAAGTTTTTAATGGTGGGCGTCACTGTCCCACTGTTTTTTTGTGTTGGGGTTCACTAGAGCTTTGGATTTAACTCGTTCTTTGGATATTGCGCTAAAATGATCTCTACAAATGGATGGAAGGTGTGGATATAAAACATACATCATGGTGGGGCTCAAAAATGAGAGGTATATAAATATCAGGTGGACCACACCACATGAAAACAATAGCGACTGGATATCCTTCATTAAAATCCTCGTGAGGTCCACTATACCGTTTATTTGGCATCCAATCTGTTTATCAGGTCATACAGGCCTACATGAAGGGAGGATACAAAAATCATCTCGATCCATAACTTTTATGGCCCCGAAATGTTTTTAATAGTGGATGCTCATTCAACACTGTTTCCTGTAATGTGGTCCATTTCAGATTGGGATATACCTCATTTTTGGTCTCATGCCGTAAGATGATCTTTAAAAATAGATGGACGGCATGGATTAACACATACATCATGGTGGGGCCCACATAGCACCAACCACTAGCCATTGGCTAGTGTTAGGAGAAGTAGCCAATCTGTTCCCCTTATTTGTGGTGCGGTCCATTTAATCTTTGGATATGATTCATTTTTTGGATAATTCTCTAACCTGATCTCAAAAAATGGATGAACGGTGTGGGTTGATCCCAAATTTTTTATAAATCCAAAACTCAAGTGGACCATGCCACACGAAACAATGTGAAATAATGATTTCCACCATTGATACCTTCCTTGGGCCCACAGTAATGTTTATTTGTCATCCAACCTGTTCATAATATCAAAAAGATATGAATGAAGAGAAAACACAAACATCGGCTTGATCCAAAACTTCTATGGCCTCTAAGAAATTTTCAATGGTAGAGATTCAATCACACTATTTCTTGTGGTGTGGTCCACTTGAGCTTTGGACATGATTCCTTTTTGTTCTTTAGACCCCAAATCATCTATTAACATGGATGAACGGAGTGGATAAAATAAATAATTAATGGTAGACCCCACAAAGTTAACTCAGGGTAATTAGTAAATCACCTAAATGGAGTGGAGAGGGGTTTCCTTTCATAATCATATATTGGGCTTGCTTAAATGTGATTCAGATATCCAACCCACTCATTATGTGTGTCTCGCTTGGATGAGGGGTTAGACCAAGTTTCAGCCGCATCCAAAACTCACGTGGGCCCCACCAAGTTCTTTTATATTTTTTAGGATGTCTTCACATGGTTTTAGATGGCATAGCCCACCTGAGTTTCATATACGGATGATTTTTTACATATCTCATAACCTGAACGGGAGACATTAAATTCACGGTGTTGATGTTCGACACACATTATGATGGGCCCCACAAAACTTACATCAACACTTATGTTCTCATGAGGTCTAGAAAGTTGGGTCACAATTTTGACCAAAATATTTGCCCCATTTTACATGTCTGGTCCATTCACTCTATTTTTCTGATCAATACTTAATTTCATTAGTTATTCGTCCCGATCAGGTTACAAATGAAAAAAATATTGGGCATACAAGATTAATCATCAATTTTAGTGAAATTTGATTTAAACATTTGAAGTTATTTACTCTTCAATCTGGATTGATTAAATTGTCCAAAAACGGTTAAAGGTACAATTAGTGGATGTGCCTAATAATTTAGTAATTACTTTTTTTCAAACATAAATTTCAATTTCCATTTAAAATAACATTCTTTTATAAAATGTATATTTTTGAAAACATTTTAACAAAATAACATATTTTAAATTATAAATTATTTCTTAAAAAAATAAATACAAATTCTGAATTTTTATTTTCAAAATTTCCAAATATTTTCTCATATTTTAAATTTTTTCTCAATAATTTCAAAATGCCAATTTTCTTTCCTTCAAAAGCATCATTTTATTTTCAAAAATTTTCTCAAACATTGTTAAAAGTTTGAACTTCTCAAGATTATTCTTTTTCATGTGATATTACAAATCATTTAAATATTACTTTTTAATTATAAAAAACAAAAAATTTCCACTCATATGATATAAAAACTATATACATATATATAAATATATACAGAAAAACAAAGGATTATTACCAACGGCTTTTGTACGTTGGTAAAAACAATTAGCGACGGTTATTTGTTGTCGGGAAAAAATTTCATATCTATTTTTACCTACGAAATTAATCGTCGGTAAAAACACTTTTTGGTAAAAGTGTGTTCTCGGTCATGGCGGGAATTTTTGGTCACTGGCGGGAACATTTTTTCGACGGTTTTGGTTCGTCGGAAAAACTGTCATGCTTTCATTCACGGCGGTTATCTTTGGTCCCTAGCGGGACCCTTTTCCTGACAGTTTTATTTCGTCGGAAAAACTGACATGCTTTGCCGGGAACCTTTTCCCGACAGTTTTAGTTCGTCGGAAAAACTGATGCTTTGGCCGGAACCTGTTACCGACGGTTTTAGTTCGTCGGCAAAACTGTCGTGCTTTCAGTCATGGCAGATACTGGTCAATGGCGGGAACCTTTTCCCGACGGTTTTAGTTCATTGGTAGCAACATTGTATCGGATTTTTTCCGACGGTTGATGTCCGTCGGTAAAAACACATCTACCGACAAATCTGTATTTCATCGGTACTAACAGTACCGGATTTGTGCCGACGTGTAATGTCCGTCGGGAAAACACTTGCCAACGAAGATGGATTTGGTAATTACATCGTACCAGATTTTTTCCGACGGTTCATGTCCGTTGGGAAAAACACTTACCTACGAATAAGGAAATTTCGTTGGTAAAAGTAAATTTTTTGAATTTTTTTTTTCAAAAAATAAAAATAACCATTACAAATGAAAATTGACGTCGGTAAAAATTTACTTTTACCTACAAAATTACAATTTTCGTTGGTAAAAGTAGACTTTTACCTATGAAATTAAAATTTCATCGGTAAAAGTAGACTTTTACCAACGAAAATTAGAAAATAATTTTCGTTGGTAAAAGTCCTTTTTACCTATGAAAAAAAAATCATTGGTAAAAGTTTCGTCGGTAAAAATCCTATTTCTTGTAGTGCGGGGATTCAGTGAGCACCGTTGAAATAATCCTATGGACAGATTTGTACTAGGCTTCTTTTCTTTTTTGTGTTTTCACTTCATCCCAGTGGGATCGGCCTTATAAACGGCTTGGATGGCATTAAAACATCAAGGAGGAGCCCAGGAAGGTTTCAATGGTAGGAATTTCTTTCTTCAATTTTCCTATGGACAAAGATTTGTACTAGGCTTCTTTTCTTTTTTGTGTTTTCACTTCATCCCAGTGGGATCGGCCTTATAAACGGCTTGGATGGCATTAAAACATCAAGGAGGAGCCCAGGAAGGTTTCAATGGTAGGAATTTCTTTCTTCAATTTTCCTTCTCGTGTGACCCACTTGAGTTTTGGATCCACCTCATTTTTGTTCGTATGCCCTAAAATGATCTCAAAAAACGGATGATCGGGGTGGATTTCTCATAAACATCACACTACAAAAAATATTAATATTAGGGGCGTTTTTATCACAGGCGGCCGCAACAAAACACCCTGTATTTAGAAATTAAAGGCATTTTTAAATGGCCGCCCATGTACCATGAATCCACCACCGCTCGAATGAAAAAACCTAAAATCTATATTTTACCCCCAAATCGTGCCTCTCCAAATCGCGCTTCTTTTCTCTCCCGCGTGCGCGCCCTCCTCTCCGAAAACCCTTCTCCCCTCGTCTCTCCCGCCTCTTCTCTCCCAAAACCCCTTCTCCCCTCTTCTCTCTTCCCTTCAATAAGCGGCCAAAACTCTCTCTCTCTCTCTCTCTCTCTCTCTCTCTCTCTCTCTCTCTCTCTCCTTCTCCAACGTCTCTCGATCTCCATTTTCCACTCCAGTCTCTCTTGATCTCTCTCGGCCGTTGCCCTCCTCGCCGGAAAATGCCAAAGTTCGAGAAGGGCCGCAAGAGGAAGTACGCCGATCTCTCGGCCATGCCCTCCTCGCCATAGCACGCCTCTCTCTGGATCACCTAATCCACGAAAGGGTATATGGAAGATTTCTAGAAGCCATAGCTGCTGCTGTCTCAACCATTGGAGTTGTGAATATACTACTGGTACGTTGCTCCGTTTTTTTTTTTCCCACCATTTAATCCGTATCTATGCTTTGGAATGTATGGATAGGATTTCAAAGGTGTTTTCCTAATATGTTCTCTCTATATGCACTGTGGACCGCTGTTTCCACTAATGAGATTGAACTGTCTCCATTTCCTTTGGTGTTAGAGAATGCATTCTTTCAGTAACTGCATGTTGTCTAACAGTGTATCATTCTCTTCTCTATAACAATAAATCTAAACAAGACATTTCACTAATAATATTATTCATATACTCTCTTCTACTCCTTAATTAGGGAATGCCTTTTTCTTTTCTTTCTTTCTAAAGTGGTGCTATCATCTTGTGGGTTTTTTCTTTCTTTCTTGTCTTTATTCAATGGAGTTATGCCTCTGTGTTGGATTTTTTACCAAGGGTTAAAGTATTGTCTGAAGTATGTATGTATTGCCTGAGATGGACGTGTTTCATCCATGAATGGCCTGGTTCTGGGGTCACGACCTTGATTTTTAGACTCATGCACTATCAAGTTGTTTCTCTTTTCTTTGTTTTTTAAAATCAATTCTCTGAGAAATTCAACTTCATGTTTCTCTGATGGATTTTGCAGGATTTCAGTTTGTTGTGTGTTCTTCATTGTCCTATGATAGACTAACCATTTGTTGTCGTCAGTTGTTACTTTATCATGTAGCCCTTGGATGTTATACTATCACAAGATCATAACCAGATAGTGGCTTTACTGAAGTATGTACAATATAATTTTCTACCTCTAATCCAGTAATGCTCTATCAAACTCATGAGTATTCTAAGGTACCTCTAACTACCTCTGTTTGGACATTTATCATAGCAGTAGCTCATGATCTCAACTTACCTAATGTCCATTTGGGCATTTGTCTAAGGATGGCAAGCACTAAAGAACTTAAAGCTTAGTTCCCATTTTGGCCCAAAGCCTATATTCTGAGAGTAGCTCGTGAACTTAAATATATTGGTCAAATGGGGAGCTCTTACTTCTTGAGGAGAACATAAATATATATTAGTCAGGTTCTGGCCATGTTGGAAAACCGGCTGATTACAACGTACAGGACACAACAATATTGCTTAGAGTTGTTGATTGCAACATATATTCAACCACGGCCTTGTTTCATCTAAGAAAGGGGGTCTTTTAGAGGCTACATCTGGATTTTTCTTTTCGTAGCTCAGTTTTTTGGTGAATCCATGTTGAGTGCCTCTATTGGTTTCTTTATTCCTCAGGGAAAGCAAGATTCATGGAGCCCGTATATATGGACAAGGGCTGAAAGACATGAATTCAAACCTGGATTTGATCTCAGAGTATTTATTCTCAATGATTGGTTTTTGTAGTAGGCGTGGATTTTACGTCAATTTTATTCAATATTCTCATGAGAAGCATTTTGTTTCTACAGATTTCTCGATTGTTTCTACAAACACTCTTCAACTTTCACAACCAAGGAGGTGATTAACATTCTTCGTTATTAGTGTAAGTTATTTGTTATGAATGGCTTTACTACTTTGGATATGGCATGGTCTATTTATCCATTTTGTTAGCAATCCTTTTTTGTTGGGAATTAGTTTGGACAAAGAGTTACAATGGACTGGCCATTGCAAGTTTTAGTTGTGCATGGCACTTTAATAGTTCCAGTCCCTGCATTCTGGAAGTAGATCAGGCCATCAAATCAAGTGGTTCTATGAGGCTCGTCTTCTTGCCAAACATGATACATGTTGTAGGGAACTGGACCAATGCACAAGGTGGGCTTCACCATGACGATCACCTAGAAATAAAATCAATCCAGTCCACTCTTTGAGTAGGCCCCACAACCAAAATCAACGGACAACACTACAACAAAAGGTAGCATTGCTAAAATATTGAGCCATCTTGGGTGAGGCAAGTTTGCTAAAATATTGTTTTATTTGCTCAATGTAATAAAATATCTTTATCTTTGGTGGTTGGAGGTTTACCTCATAGATTGCAGTTATGTTACGCTCATTTAGGACCACTACATGCGAAAACTACAACATAGGCAAATTATGTTTTTGAACTGTTGGTATGTTTAAGATCAAAATATTTCGTGGATCATTTTTCTTTTTTTTAAAGAGCCTAGTGTCCTAGGTTGGACTAAAGCCTGTTTGCTTACAACTAGAAAATGTTATGCCAAGAGTACATTAGATTGAGTGTTGCCATTCCTTGGAGGTCCTGAAGTTGGTCGTATCCTTGTAGGAAAGAGGAGAGCATTATTATGATGAAAACCATACAAAGATATGATGGAAACTAGAAACACTTCGGAATTGGGTGACCTTGATACTTATGATAAAAATTCAAGAGAACTCACCGTAGGATGGGTCAAGAAATAGAGCATTCAATTGGATGGATGCTTGGAATTAGTACCTACTGTAGTAGAGATGCATTTAGCATGGAAGCACAAAGTAGCATTCTCATTTAATCATGAGAGAGAAAGAGAGCAATTCGCCTTCTAGGAACTGCAACCCTTGTGCATGAGAAGATCTCATGCCTTTCAACCCTTCTGCACAACACATTCAATGACCATTCATCTTATGCTCGTTCACTGTACTTGGCACTGTTTGTTTCTACTTGTTGCATATTTTAGCCTACTGGTCATGGATATTGGCTTCATCATAGGTATTTGTAGAAACAGGCAAATGAACTAAATCAATCACATGGTTTGAAGTCCTCACACTTTCAATCTCGAAAGGATCTCTTGTTGTTTGATTTACTGAATATGAGGAAAGTCACTCCAGGCAAGATTAAATCATCTCTTGCTGTTTGATTTACAAAACATAAGGAAAGTCATTTGAGGATAATATCAAATGCAGCACGAATTTACAGACACCACGTAGTTGGTGTCCCACATGGCCGGCATTGGTGGCTTGGGCAGAATCATGTTTGCTCCGGCCATGGAAGAGGAAGAAACTGAGTGGGACATCTTTTAGAGAAGATGCAGACAGAAGTGCATGTGTGGTGTGGGTCTTGTCTGCAACATTGTCAATATATATGAGCGTCCTTTAATAAGCAGTCCAGATACCCATATGAACAGCCATATCAAGCCCCCTTCAGAAACCTTCAGCCCAGCTCTCTCTCTCTCTCTCTCTCTCTCTCTCTCTCTCTCTCTCAATGTAACGCGTTTACCTTATATTATGACATGGATAAACTCCATTCCCGACTGTCTAAATGTGGTCTCCATTTTGACAGGAGCAAAACCTGAAATTCATACTGATTGGACAATCCCAAGTGTCCGCCTATTGATGATGGTTAAAATGGTGGCTGATCCCTTATTCTAACAGTTAGCAAAAATCAGATGGTTAAGATTGTCAAATGAGATAGATTTCAGAGGTGAACCTGCGGAGGTTAAAAAACTTTTTGGAATGAGCATGTGTTGTATCTACGCCGTCCATCCATTGTTGAAAAATATTGATTTTAAATATATTTTAATAATAATAATAATAATAATAATAATAATAATAATAATATATAATATATTATTTTGTTTGAAAAAACACCCTTTTGTGGGCTTTTTTGGGAATAGTCCCACATGTGAAAGGGAAGAGAAAAATCTGAGGTTTAAATGATAATAGTGGAGTATTATAATATTTACCTACCTAGTCCGTGGACTATGGACCTTGTGGCGCGCGTGCTCGGGCTCGGGCTCGGGCTCGGTCTCGGTCTCGGGCTTGGTGCGAGGGCGTGGGCATGTGAGGCTGAGAGTCCCTCTGATTATATAGAGGCTGAAAAATAAAGCTGTTGTTGCTAAGGTGTCCCGTATCCGTTACGTTATGGCCGTATAACGGTAACAGTTAACACCGTTATGCGATACGGGGTCAAAATGGCGGTTACAGAATTTTGTGACCGTAACGACCGTTACGGGGCCGTTACGGGCCATAACGGCTGTTACAGACCCGTAACGACTGTTACGGGCCTTTTTTTAAAAAAAAAACTCTTACCTTTTTCCTTTCTTTTCTTCTTCTTCTTCTTCTTCCTTTTCTTCTACTTCTCGGGCAGCTGCGGCTGCGGCCCTGCTGTGGTTGCGGTTGCGGCTGCGGCTGCCTTCTTCTTGTTCTTGTTCTTGTTCTTGTTCTTCTTCTTCTTCTTCTTCTTCTCTCTCTCTCTCTCTCTCTCTCTCTCTCACTTCTTTCCCTCTTTCCCTCTTTTTTCTTTTCTCTCTTCTTTCCCTCTTTTTTCTTTTCTTTCTTCTTTTCGGTTTCCCTCTCGCTCTCATTTTTTTTGGCAGGTGTACCGTGCACCAGCTGTTGTTGTAGGTACCTGTCACGCTAAGACGAGCGCTGACACTCCTCGAGCTTCGAGTTGTACAAACGGTTCGAAGGAGATCAAAGTTATATGGGCTCCACAGTGATGTATTTATTATATCTACACCGTTCATCTATTTTCAGATATCATTTTAGAGCACTGCCAAAAAATTGAATTATATCCAAAGATCATCTGGACCACACCAAAAATAGCAGCGTTGATAATGATTTTCACTGTCAAACAATTCGTAAGGCCAACGTAACGTTTATTTTCCATCCGATCAGACCCGAGTGGGCCCCACCATGTTGTATATATTTTTATCCATGTTGTCCATCCATTTTGCCCCGTCATTTTAGGTTAGGATCCAAAAAATTAGTAATATCCAAATCTCAGGTGGACCACACGATAGGAAATAGTGGTTATAGAATGCTCACCATTAAAAATTTCTTAAGGTCCACTGTAATGTTTATTTCCAATCTAATCTATTAATTAGGTCACACTGACGTGGATGAAGGGAAAACACACATGTCAGCTTGATCTAAAACTTTTGTAGCCCCCAATAAATTTTTAATGGTGAACGTTTAATTATTATTGTTTCTTATGGTGCAATCCACCTGAGCTTTGGATGTGCCTCATTTTTGGGCTCATGCCCTAAAATTATTTGGCAAAATGGATGGACGGTGTGGATATAACACATTCATCATGGGTGGGGCCCAAAAAACTTTGACATGTGTGTTACACTTCACAATCCGAGTCCCGCCTAATTCGGGCCTTAAAAAATTGTACACGAGACATATATTAACTTAAAATTTAGCAATTAAATTATGGACTACAATTTCTAACTCACAATGCCAAAATCAAATTGTTTGAATAGTTTTAATTGTTAATTTGTGAACTATTTTTTAAAATAGGGCCTTTTGATTTTTTTTTTTTTTTTTCATGATTCACTATCCAATAAATGTCCATCAATTCATAAGTAGGATAATGGCAATAAATTGCATGAATTTGAGGTTGATTTGGAGCATAGATTGGTCCTCCAAGTTAGCCCCAAATTGACAACGCCATCTACCTGAATTTAATTTCATTTTTTTTAAAGAACTATTGGGAGAAATGATATCAAGTTGTTAAGTATATAAATAATATATTTAGAAAATTAAATATATAAATTTTGGAGTCAAATTCAGGTTACCTGGTTCAAAAATTAATCAAACAGTCTGATACAACTTCTCATCAAAGAGTGGACCGTTACACCACCATAAACATGTTCCAATTTATAAATGAATGCATATTGGAATGTTTAAAATATTCTCAATTTAATCCATATTTTTTTATATTTTTTTGGCAAAAAAAATTTTTTTGCGCCAATACGGGCCGTTACGCCCCCGTATTCGTATCAGTTTCGGAGGGTACCGTTACGCCAACTGATACCGCTACGGGACACCTTGGTTGCAGCAGATCTGTAACAGTTATGCCATTAGTACAGGGTCCAGCTGTAATTGCTGCATGGCTAGCCCAACAGCTAGAAAACGGCTAGCTGCTATCTCACAACAATCAGCATGCAGCAGCTTAATGGCCCATGCACAACAGTCAGAAAACAACCATAAAATGGCTAGTTTTCTCCAACAGCTAAAAAACGGTCATGGGATTTATTTCCCTGGACCATAACCCCCAGCCACCATAGCCTATAAAAGGAGGGCCTGGATGGGTTTCCAATCCATCTCAAAACCTACTCCAGCAGACCCATACGAACTGAGACAGCCTACTACTCCTCTCCTATACTCTAGTAGTTCCAGCTATACAGTAAGTGTTAAACCTTTACTAAAATAACAGACCAACGGTGTGGTCTAGAACAGTTCAACTGAACCAGTGGCTGAAGTACTGACCAGTGCAGTGATCTTAATCCAAAGAAACTTTTTTCTCTTTCTTTTTCTTTCTTTTGGGATTTTTCTCTAGGTTGTAATACTGCTAGAAATTGTGTAATTGAGTTCCAATAGGTGGGCTTTCGTGTTTGCTGAACGCAGACCCACACCAGGCTCGTCGTATCCTAGAAGCAATTTGCCTGTAACCTATCAGCTTACTCAATTCACTTGAGTAGGGGCAAATGACGCTTTAAGGACAGCGTTTTCAGACGTGCTTCATCTTGTCCTTGGTTTTGATCATCGTGATTTTTCGGTTTCCATATTATACATAAATTACATATATCTGTATAATTTCCTACAATCTTAAAGCGTTATTTTGATAATGGAAGCCGACAGTGTTTCATTCATCAAGTTGATGAATCAGGACTTGATACGTCTTGATCGGTTTGATGGAACCAATTTAATTTGCAAGCACTTCCTGAAGCAACTGACAAAGACACACCTGAACAGGTGGCAGCCCGCACCAAACGAGCCGAAGACGAACTCTTGTGTCGAGGACACATTCTGAATGCGCTCTCCAACCGTTTGTACGATCTGTACCAACAGACGTCATTAACAAAGGAGATCTGGGCCGCTCTGGAGTTCAAATACAAGGCAGAAGAAGAAGGTACCAACAAGTTTCTCATCGCCAGGTATTTTGACTTCAACATGGTAGATAACAAACCGCTGTTGTCCCAAATCCAAGAACTGCATCTAATAGTAAACAAAATCAAAGCCATCAAAATAGATCTTCCTGAATTATTCCAAGTCGGGGGTATAATCGCCAAATTGTTACTGATGTGGAAAGACTATAGAAAGAAGTTGCTGCATAAAATTGAGGACTACATACTGGAACAATTCCAGAAACACCTCAAAATTGAGGAAGAATCCCGTAACCGTGATAAAAAGAATCGTAACGGGAATACCTCGTCCAAAGTACATGCAGTAGAGAACTCTAGTAACAAACATCCCGAGAAGGACAATTCCCTGAAACCCAATAAAGAAAAATTCAAGAAAAATGCCCAAAAGAAGAACGGAAAGTTCAAAGGCTCATGCCATGTCTGTGGGAAAACCGGGCACTATACTCGAGTATGCCGATATTACAAATCTAAACAAGAGACAAGTGCAGTAGAAGAAGACGATATTGTGGCCATGATCACTGAGATGAATATCATCCAAGGCAAAGTTCCAGGTTGGTGGTATGATACTGCCACTACAATACATGTGTGCTACGACAAGTCAGCCTTCAAAACCTATGAGGAATTTACCGATGGTCAAGAAGTCCAAATGGGTAATGAAGTCCGATCGAAGGTCGTCGGCAAAGGAACTGTCGAACTGATATTCACCTCTGGGAAGAAAGTGATTCTGACTAATGTACTGCACGTCCCAGACATGAGGCGAAACTTAATTTCTAGGGATCTTCTGGGAAAACCATGTATAAGGGTGGTGTACGACTTAGGTAAACTGATTCTGTCTAAAAATGAGAATTTTGTTGGAAAGGGATATGCTTGTAATGGAATGGTTAAATTTTCTCTGAATGAAAGTAGCACTTCTGCGTATATGGTTGAATCCGCTAGACTGTGGCATGATAAACTAGCCCATATAGGGTATAGTACCTTGAAGTTCATGGCTAAAAATGGTTTAATCTCATACACAGATAATGAAACTAACAAATGTGAAGTGTGCATACGATCCAAAATGACGAAGAAACCTTTTCCAAGTGTTGAAAGATCGTCTCAAATATTGGATCTTGTGCACAGTGATATCTGTGAGTTAAACGGCATTCTTACTCGTGGAGGTAAACGGTACTTCATAACCTTTATAGATGATTGCTTTAGATATGTGTATGTGTACCTATTAAAGAGCAAAGATGAAGCATTGAACATTTTAAAATATATAAAGCATAAGTAGAGAATCAACTAAATAAGAAATAAAATTCTGCGTAGCGATAGATGAGAGAATACTTTTCCAATGAATTCGATAGCTTTGTTGTAAAATATGGACTGATACATCAATGTACAGCGCCATACACACCTTAACAAAATGGAATAGCTGAAAGGAAGAATAGAACATTAATAAAAATGGTCAACTCAATGCTGATAAGAGCAAAGTTGTCACTAAGTCTATGGGGTGAGGCACTGCTTGCAGCATGTCATATTCTAATAGAATACTGTCTAAAAAGTAAAAAATATCTCTATATGAAACATGGAGAGACAGAAAACCTAACCTAGGATATCTAAAATGTGGGGGTGTCTTGCATACTGCAGAACCCCTGATCCCAAAAAAACTAAGTTAGGGACCAGAGCTATTAAGTGCGCCTTCGTAGGGTATGCACAAAATAGTAAAGCTTATAGACTTCTAGACATAGAGTCTAAGACGATAGAATAGAATTGAGAGTGTTGAGTTCTTTGAGACTCACTATCCTTGGGTTAAAGGATAATGAAATCCAAACTTCTACTAGAGAACCAGATAGCATAGCTCCACAGATAGTAGAAGCTCCTATTGAACCTCGTAGGAGTCAAGAACAAGAATAGAGAAGATTCTAGAAGATGACTACATAGACTCACAACGCATCATTTTCCATCTTGTAGAAGCAGATAGAGAAAAATGTTATAAGACAAATACCTATAGTAATGACTATAGAAGATGATCCTAAATCATATAAAGAGGCTATATCCTCTAGAGACGCAGCTTTCTGGAAAGAAGCTATAAACAATGAAATGGAATCCATACTATCAAATCAAACATGGGAACTAGTTAACTTACCTCCAGATTCTAGACCCATAGGTTGTAAGTGGGTATTTAGGAAAAATATCACACTGATGAGACTATCCAAAACTTTAAAGCTCTCGATTAGTAGCTAAGAGTTTTAGACAAAAGAATGGATAGATTACTTTGACACATACTCTCCTCTCTGTAGCTAGGATAACATCCATTAGGATATTGTTTGCGCTAGCTCTATACATCATCTTCACATCCACCAAATGGATGTAAAGACCGCATTCCTGAACTGTGACCTCAATGAGGAGGTATACATGGAACAACCTGAAGGATTCGTTCTACCAGGAAATGAAAACAAAGTATGTAGATTAGTCAAATCATTGTATGGATTAAAACAAGCATAAAAAAAGTGGCATGAGAAGTTTGATTCCAAAATACTATCTCATGGTTTCATGCATAATGTAGCTGACAAATGCATATATTCTAAAGTAGATGGTAGTTGTATCGTTATTATTTGTCTCATGCCATGTTAATAATAAGTATGTGTCAAAGTAATCTATCCATTCTAATGACATGTTAATAATAAGTAATGACATGTTAATAATAAGTAATAAAATGGAAGGTGTGACTGAAACAAAGAGGTTTCTATCTTCAGTATTTAAAATGAAGGATTTTGGACAAGTTGATACCATCTTAGGTATCAAAGTTGAAAAACATTGTGGGGGTTATGCTTTGTATCAATCTCATTATATTGAGAAGATACTAAACAAGTTTAACCATCTAAATATAAAAGAAGCAAAGACCCCATTTGATCCAAGTATCAAGTTAAAAGAAAATACTAGAAGAACCGTTACACAATTAGAATATGCGAGTGTTATAGGGAGTCTTATGTATGCTATGCAATGCACTAGACCTGATATCGCATATGCTGTGAGTAAACTTAGTAGGTTACTAGTAACCACCCCAGTACTGAACACTGGAATGCAATCAGTAGAGTCCTTGGTTACTTAAAGGCAACCAAAGACTTAGGACTATTTTATTCAGAATTTCCTGCCGTATTGGAAGGATATACCGATGCGAGCTGGATATCAACTGCAGGGGACAACAAGTCTACTACAGGGTGGGTATTCACTCTAGGAGGTACAAGTTGTATCTTGGGGATCCAAGAAACAGATCTGCATAACGCACTCGACTATGGAGTCTGAATTCATAACCCTGGCTGCAACAGGCAAAGAGGTTGAGTGGCTAAGGGATCTTCTATTAGAAATTCCTTTCTGTGGAAAGCCTATATCGACTGTGTGACTACATTGTGACAGTGAAGCTACATTAGCTAGAGCCTATAACGGCACTTATAATGGTAAATCTATACATATAAGTCTTCGACATGATTATGTCAGACAGTTGATTCGAGATGGAATCATTGCTATTTCCTATGTAAAATCAAGCAACAATCTAGTAGACCCTTTCACTAAACCTCTACCAAGAGAGATAGTAAAGGCTACATCTAGAGGGATGGGGTTGAAACTCTTCAACCAAAGTTCTACCAGTGATGGTAACCCAACCTTAAGTTAGAAAATCTCTAAATTTGGGTTTAATGGGTAAAAATAAGTCATTGATATGTGAAAAATTTTTCAACACTAAATTATAAAACCTCATCCATAATAGATAAGTGCTGAGCGTTACGAAAGAGGGTTGAGTCTGAGAACTCTTAATGAAATCCAGTCTATACGACAAGTGTCTTATAATAACGGAGACACTGGAAGGATTTTACCTATATGAACGTAGAGATGGTGCTGTCTCTCATGAGAGTTATGAGTCTTCTCTCTAGATCGTTCACGAATTAGGATAAGCACATGACCATTAAATGTGCTGAGCAGATTGTGGGAACTTTAACAAACACATAGCAAATATGTATGTGTTTTCTCCAACTTTGTTATCTCTAGGAATACTGGTTCAAAGTTGCGGCTACCAGTCATTTTGACAGAGTTTTGAGATACTTACACTAAGGAAAGATTAAAATCGAAAGATATCTTTCTTTATGCATATAAGCTGATTATTCTAGCAGAATTGTTTTAACCGAAAAAATATATTTTAAAAAATCAAGTGGGGGGATTATTGAAAAATATTAATTTTAATATATTTTAATAATAATAATAATATATATATAATATATTATTTTGTTTGAAAAAACACCGTTTTGTGGGTTATTTGGGAATAGTCCCACATGGAAAAGGGAAGAGAAAAATCTGAGGTTTAAATGATAATAGAGGAGTATTATAATATTTACCTACCTAGTCCGTGGACTATGGACCTTACGTGTTCTAGTGCGTAGCACTGGAACACCCAAGCACGCATCGCGCTCGGGCACGAGCTCGATCTCGGTCACGGTCTCGGTCTCGGGCTCGGTGCGAGGGCGTGGGCATGTGAGGCAGTGTGGCTGTAGAGGCGCTAGTGGCGCACTTTACACTTCTCACGTGCGTATTATGTCGTAAAGGGTCGTTCCCTTCGCGAACTAGATCGAGACGTGTGCGAGTCGCGGTGCGATTAGTGGCTAAGGCAGTTGGTTGGCTGGACGAAAATCCCCTGAGTTAATTGAGGATATGACTGGAAATCAACCTCTTCTACCCTAACCTAGGGTAGAAGATGTCCAGGATGAGAACGAGGTGCATCAAGCACCCCCGCCTCGTACCTTACGAGATTACATACAACTGGCAGGGGTGAGTACGCCCTCATGCAGGGTTTTTCAAGAGAATCCAGGACATATGGATATCAAGCTAGGGGTGATCCAATTCCTTCCTAAATTTCATGGGCTTGAGTCAGAGAATCCATATCTACATCTAAAAGAGTTCGATGAGATCATGACTACCCTATACTTTCCTAATGTGTCTGATGACACGGTCAGGTTAAAACTCTTTCCCTTTTCTTTGAAAGAGAAAGCTAAGACATGGTTACATTCACCATGTCCTCAATCTATTGGCAGATGGAATGACATGACAAGGGAGTTCATTAAAAAGTTTTTTCCATATTATAAGACGAACACCCTTAGGAAGTCGATCATGAACTTCGCCCCAAGGGAAGATGAAACATTCTTCCAATGTTGGGAGCGGTTCAAAGATCTTGTCAGTTCATGTCCACAACATGGTTTTGAAACGTGGCGCATCACGAACTTTTTCTACAATGGACTGACATCTCCTATACGCCAATTAGTTGAGACAATGTGTAATGGGAGTTTATGAATAAAGGTTCGATGAGGTGTGGGACTACTTTGATAAACTTGCTAGAACACACAAACATGGGACATCTCCCCTAGACCGAGTACTACGCCTAGGCCGACTCATTCCAAGAAAGAAGTGGAATGTACCGAGAGAGAAGGAAGTACCTCTGAAAGAGGATGATGATATAATTAAGTGCCAATGCTAAGTAGCCACTCACTCAAACTAGAGGCCATGGAATTAAAGAAGGATAAGGCCAAGGAAATTGTTTGTAGTACTTGTGGTTGCAAGATTCACACTACTGAGAATTGTCCAACTATATCTGCCTTTCAATAGGTATTGACTGAGTAATCCAATGCCGTAAGCAATTACCAAAAACCTTTCAGTGGGCCCACCTCTAACACATACAATCCTGGCTGGAGAACCATCCAAACTTCAGTTGGAGGAATGGACAAACCGCTACACCTCAGGTTTCCTAAATCAAATCCAACTCAAGAGAAACCTCAAGAGGATTCAGTTTTAAAACACTTTCAAAAGCAAGAGCTTTTCAATCAGGGTATGCTACAAGCCTTTCAAGACCTTACAAAAGCAATACAAGGACTTAAGGCTGAAATGCAATTGGGAACAAGGGGAGCTTCCCACTCAACCTCTTCACAACCTAAACCGCAATATGAAGTTAGCGACCCAAGCTCTTCAAATCAGATGGAGCAAGCTAAATCCATCACCACTCTTAGGAGTGGAAAGATCATTGACAAAACCATTCCGGTTAGGGCTGAAAAGCCTAAGGACCCGGAAGTGGATAAAGAAGATGGATCTAGCCATGCCCCACCAGAGTTAGAACCGGAACCTCAAGGAAAGCCGGTTGCTCCATTTTCCCAACGGTTGGTTGCACCAAAACCTCTCTCTAACTCTCAGGATATTCTAGAGGTGTTGAAACAAGTGAAGGTCAACATTCCACAACTTGATGCCGTGAAACAAATACCTTCATATGCCAAATTCCTGAAAGACTTATGTACGACCAAAAGACGGTAAAATATTCAAAAGAAAATCTTCCTGACTGAGAAAGTGAGTGCCATCCTAAAGCAAGATGTGCCGTAAAAATTCAAAGACCCCGTAGCCCATCATATCATGTGTAATTGGGGACTATCGAATTGATCACGCACTTCTTGACTTAGGAGCGAGCGTTAATCTTATCCCTACTCGGTATACAAACAGTTGGGTTTAGGTGAATTAAAACCCACCTTAACCACACTACAATTTGCTGATCACTCTGTTCGTGTACCAAGAGGGATAATTGAGGATGTGTTGGTCCAGGTTGATCGATTTTACTACCCAGTTGATTTCATCATCCTGGATACTGAACCCATCAGTAACACGAGCACTCAGATTCCCGTCATTCTTGGTCGCCCATTCCTTGCCACTTCAAACGCAATTATCAATTGCAGGGATGGTGTCATGAGTATGTCTTTCAGGAATATGACATTAGAAATGAATATCTTTTTCAACACTGACAGACGGTTAGAGGAAGATGACGATATCCACGATATTAACATGATCGATACTTTCGTGGAAGATAGGACACCCCTTACCTTATCCTCTGATCCTCTAGAGACGTGCCTGGCCCACTCCCATGAGTTTGATGATGACATGATTAGGGAGATGTGTGTCATGCTTGATGCTGCGCCGGTTACTTGAAGTTAAACGGTGGAGGCCACAATTTGAAGAGTTGCCCCCAAACTGATGAAAATGTCTCTACCGTCTAACCTCAAGCCACTGAAGCTTGACCTAAAACCTTTGCCCTCTGATTTGAAATATGCATATTTAGGTCAAGATGAGACTACCGGTGGTGATTTCTACCCACCTGAGAAAGAACAAGAGATTATGCCATATCTACTCTCCTGGAGCATAAGGGAGCCCTTGGATGGACAATCGCGGACCTTAAGGGATCGACCCCTCGATTTGTACTCACCGCATATATCTGAGGATAATACGAAGACCGTTCGGCAACCACAAGCGGAGACTAATCCAAACATGAAGGAGTGGTTAAAGCCGAGGTTCTTTAAACTATTGGATGTAGGTATCATATATCCTATATCTGATAGTCAATGGGTGAGTCCAACTCAGGTGGTTCCTAAGAAGTTCGGGATCACCATCGTAGCCAATACCAATAATGAACTCGTACCGACTAGAGTCACTACTGGTTGGAGGATGTGCATTGACTACAGGAAATTAAATACCGTCACGAGGAAAGACCACTTTCCTTTGCCCTTCATTGATCAGATTCTTGGAAAGGTTAGCTGGTCATTTCTATTACTGTTTCCTTGATGGATATTCGGGCTACAACCATATAGAGATCGCCCCTGAAGATCAAGAAAAGACTACTTTACATGTCTCTACGTTACCTTTGCTTACGGAAGGATGCCGTTTGGACTATGTAATATCTCCCTGCCACCTCCAAGTGATGTATGATGAGCATATTTTTCTGACTGGTGGGGCAATATTTAGAGGTCTTCATGGACGATTTCTCTCTCTTCGTCCATCTTTCAGCGAGTGCTTGGAAAGTCTTAAATGTGTGCTGAAAAGATGTGAAGAAAGAACTTGGTACTTAATTGGGAGAAGTGTCATTTCATGGTTCAGAAGGGAATTGTCCTTGGACACATTATTTCA
>JAJHSJ010000009.1:64909777-65017943 GCA_021015155.1 Magnolia officinalis | reverse complement strand
CCGAAAACGCACAATCTTGGGACCATTACCCAAAATCAAATACCACGTCTAGGCCAACTCAATCTAAGGAGAAAGGTGGAGTATATCTCCTGAAAGAAGAGGATGATGTAAATTTTAAAGTGACTAATCTCATACGAAGAGTCGAGGCCATGGAAGAAAAGAAGGATAAGGTCAATGAAATTGTTTGCGGCATCTGTGATTGCAATATTCACACAACTGAAAACTGTCCTACAATATCTGCCTTTCGAGGAGTGTTGAATGAACAAGCCAATGCCGTAAACAACTATCAAAGACCTTTTACTGGACCTAACTCCAACACGTACAATCCTGGTTGGAAAACTCATCCAAACTTTAGTTGGAGAAATGGGCAAACGGCTACCCCCCAAGGTTTTCTCAATCCAAATCAAGGGAAACCTCAAGAAGAACCGGTTCAAAATTCCATACAAGAGCTGGCTCAGGCGATGCGAGGATTTACTGAATTTATGCAAAAGATAGATTCTCGTATGACGGTTATAGAAAAGGGGATGCTTCCTGCACAACCTCTCCCCAATCCTAAACCGCAGTACGAGATAAATGATCCCAGCTCCTCAAATCAAATGGGGCATGCTAAATCCATCACCACTCTTAGGAGTGGGAAAATCATTGATAAAACCCTTCCGGTTAGGCCCGAAAAGCCTGAAGAACCAGAAGAGGACAATAATGATGGATCTAGTGATACCCCACAAAAATTAGACCCGGAACTTCTAGAGAAGCCAGTTGCTCCGTTCCCCCAACGGTTGGTTGCACCAAAACGTCTTTCTAACTCTCAGGATATTCTGGAGGTGTTGAAACAAGTGAAAGTCAACATTCCTCTGCTTGATGTCATAAAACAGATTCCTTCATATGCAAAATTTCTGAAAGACCTATGTACGACCAAAAGACGGCAGAGTATTCAAAAGAAGATTTTCTTAACTGAGAAAGTGAGTGCCATCCTGAAGCAAGACGTGCCACAGAAATTCAAGGATCCCGGTAGCCCAACCATATCATGTGTAATCGGGAACCATCGAATTGATCACGCACTTCTTGACTTAGGAGCGAGCGTTAATCTGATTCCCTACTCGGTATACAAACAGTTAGGTTTGGGTGAGTTAAAACCCACTCTAACCACACTACAACTCGCCGATCGCTCTGTTCGTGTACCAAGAGGGATCATTGAGGATGTTTTGGTCCAAGTCGATAGATTTTACTACCCTGTAGATTTTATCATCTTGGACACTGAACCCATCAATAACATAAGCACTCAGATTCCCGTCATTCTTGGTCGCCCATTCCTTGCTACGTCAAATGTAATTATCAATTGCAGGAATGGTGTCATGACTATGTCTTTTGGAAATTTGACATTGGAGTCAAACATCTTTTTCAATAACGGCAACAACTCAGAGGATGATGACGATATCTACGACATTAACATGATTGACTCTTTCGTGGAAGATACGACACCTTTGACCTTATCCTCCGACCCTCTCGAGACGTGCCTGGCCCACTCCCATGAGTTTGATGATGATATGATTAGGGAGACGTGTGCCTTGCTGGATACTGCACCGGTACTTGAAGTTAACCGGTGGAGGCCACAATTTGAAGAATTACCACAAACTGATGTAGTGCCTCTACCGTCTAACCTCAAGGCACCGAAGCTTGACCTAAAACCTTTGCCCTCTGATTTGAAATATGCTTATTTAGGTCAAGATGAGACATACCCGGTGGTGATCTCTGCCCACCTGGAAGAAAGAACAGGAGAGTATGCTCATAGCTACTCTCATTCAGCATAAGGGAGCCCTTGGATGGACGATCGCGGACCTCAAGGGAATCGACCCCTCGATTTGTACTCACCGCATATATCTTGAGGATAATGCGAAGACCGCTCGGCAACCACAGCGTAGACTAAATCCAAACATGAAGGAAGTGGTTAAGGCCGAGGTTCTCAAACTATTGGATGTGGGTATCATATACCCTATATCTGATAGTCAGTGGGTGAGTCCAACTCAGGTGGTTCCTAAGAAGTCCGGAATCACCATCGTAGCCAATGCTAATAATGAACTCGTGCCGACTAGAGTCACTACTGGTTGGAGAATGTGCATTGACTACAGGAAATTGAATACCGTCACGAGGAAAGACCACTTTCCTTTACCATTTATTGATCAGATCCTGGAAAGATTAGCTGGTCATTCCTATTACAGTTTCCTTGACGGGTATTCGGGCTATAACCAAATTGAAATCGCCCCTGAGGACCAGGAAAAGACCACATTTACTTGCCCCTATGGCACCTTTGCTTACAGAAGGATGCCGTTCGGGTTATGTAATGCCCCTGCCACCTTTCAGCGATGTATGCTGAGTATCTTTTCTGACATGGTAGGGAAATATCTAGAGGTCTTTATGGACGATTTCTCGGTTTTCGGTTCATCTTTCAGCGAGTGCTTAGAGAATCTTAAATGTGTGCTGAAAAGATGTGAAGAAAGAATCTGGTACTTAATTGGGAGAAGTGCCATTTCATGGTTCATAAGGGGATTGTCCTTGGACATATCATCTCGTCCAAGGGAATTGAGGTAGATAAGGCAAAAATCGATCTTATCTCTAACCTACCTCCACCCAAGAACATCAGGGACGTGCGATCCTTCTTAGGACACGCAGGATTTTACAGGAGATTCATAAAGGACTTTAGTCTTCTCTCTCTCGTCCTTTATGTAATCTTCTTCAAAAGGATGCTCCATACGAGTGGACTGAGCAGTGCCAGGAAGCTTTCACTAAGCTTAAGGGCACGTTAACCACTGCACCCATCATGCAGCCACCCGACTGGAGCCTTCCTTTTGAGCTTATGTGCGATGCTTCTGATTATGCTCTTGGAGCGGTTCTAGGCCAGAGAAAAGATAAGAGGCCATACGTCATACATTACGCAAGTAGGACCTTAAATCCTGCCCAAGTGAACTACTCGACCACGGAAAAAGAACTCTTAGCCGTAGTGTTCTTTGGACAAATTTAGGTCCTATTTGATTGGATCCAAGATCATTATCTATACAGATCATGCGGCACTTAAATATCTTCTTTCTAAGAATGATTCTAAGCCCCGCCTGATACGATGGATCCTTCTACTCCAAGAATTTGATTTGGAAATTAAAGATAAAAAAGGAGTAGAGAACATAGTGGCCGATCACCTTTCTCGCCTTAATACCTCTGATTCCCTTGAGGCAACCCATATCAACGACATGTTCCCTGATGAACAACTGTTCAGAGTCTCCCACTCACCTTGGTTCGCTGATATTACTAATTATCTTGCTACAGGTTCCATACCAACACAGTGGACTGCGCAAGATAAGAAGAAATTCTTTACCGAGGTACGCAAATTTTTCTGGGATGATCCATACCTGTTTAAATATTGCCCAGACCAGATCTTAAGGAGATGTGTACCAGACGATGAGCATCAGAGTGTCATCTCCTTTTGTCACTCACAGGCCTGTGGCGGTCACTTTTCTGCTAAAAAGACCACAGCCAAAATTCTGCAGTGTGGCTTCTATTGGCCCACTATGTTCAGGGATACTCATGAGTTTTGCAAAGCTTGTGAGCGTTGTCAGAAATTGGGAGCATTGTCCCGTCGAAATATGATGCCCTTGAACCCCATTCTTATCATAGAGGCATTTGATTGCTGGGGCATCGATTTCATGGGACCATTCCCCCAATCTTTCGGGAATTTATATATTTTGCTTGCCGTAGACTATGTCACTAAATGGGTCGAAGCGATTCCGTGTCGAACTAATGACCATCGCACGGTCATTAAATTCTTAAAAGAAAACATCCTATCCCGATTTGGAACGCCTCGAGCCATCATTAGTGATGGGGGCTCACACTTTTGTAATAGGCCATTCGAGAGTTTAATGAAGAAATACGGTATCTCTCATAAGGTGAGCACCCCATACCACCCACAGACAAGTGGGCAAGCTGAGATTTCCAATAGGGAGATCAAACACATTTTGGAGAAAACGGTTAACCCTGACCGTAAGGATTGGTCAATCCGATTGACTGATGCCTTGTGGGCTTACCGTACTGCTTTTAAAACCCCTATTGGAATGTCTCCCTTTAGACTCGTCTATGGGAAGGCTTGCCACTTACCTGTGGAGTTGGAACATAGAGCCTACTGGGCAATCAAAAATCTGAATTTCAATCTGAACAACGCTGGCTCGCTATGCAAACTTCAATTAAATGAACTTGAAGAAATCCGGAACGACGCGCGAGGAACTCGAGAATTTACAAGGACAGGATGAAGGCGTTTCATGACCAACATATTCTACGGAAATCATTCACGCCAGGTCAGAAAGTCCTTTTGTATAATTCTCGATTACATCTCTTTCCGGGTAAGCTTCGATCTCGTTGGACCGGCCCTTACATTGTTGTTACTGCATATCCTCATGGGACCGTCGAGATAGAGATCCCGATAATGGCAAGGAATTTGAAGTAAATGGACATCGCTTAAAGCCATTTGTCGAGAAATTTGATTCAGAAGACATGTCCATGCCTCTGACTGATCCTGTTTACCAGGAATGATCTCCTAGTCTGATGGAGGTATAGGTAGGTTTATCGCTTTCATAGGACTAGGGTAGTTTATGGTATTTGTCTGGCTGAAGACGGTAAACTTAGCGCTCCTGGGAGGCAGCCCAGCTTTTCATTTCATTTTCTTAGTCCAATGTTTGTGGGTAACATTACTGCAAACCCTCACGAGACTACAACTCGTCCACTAGGGGCAACCTAGGGTTTAAAGGCTTGTTGCATACGCTAAATGCAATCGAGAGCACCTGCGAAAGTGGTATAGGTAGGGTTTTATTTTGTTATTTTTATTTGTTGTTATCTCTCTCATGCTAGTCGGCTTCCATGCTGCGATCTCTTGGAAAGTCTCTCTCAATTCATCGTTCAGGTACTATCTTTCCATCACTTCACATTACTTTCATTGTTCCATGTGCCTTGCATGCCTATATCCTTTACATTGAGGACAATGTAGATTTTAGGTTGGGGGTGGGAGATTAGGTAACCTAATCAGTGTTTTTCTTGGTCTTGAGCAAGATTTGTGAAAATTTTTAAAATTTTTTCTGGACTTTCTAGTGAATTCAAAGTGATTTTGACGAATATCCTGGATTTAGAATGTCAAGATACGTGATGTTGGAAATTTATGACTCTTAATTTCAGTATCTGTTAGATTTCACAGTTAAGTTTGAATTATTAATCCATGATTAGAAATTGTAAACATTGATTGAGTCATGATCTCACATGTCACATCTCACTTTCATATTAAGGTTTCAATTTGGTATTGAAGGGTTGACTTGGTAATCACTAAGCATAGGAGGGAACCGGCCTGAAAAATTGCCCGTCATGATCAATTGAAGAAAAAGAAAATACAAATGCCTTTGGAAAGGGGTGGGCGAATAATCTTCACCATAGGTTTGCTCCCTATAGGTGTGGATTTAATTCCCCATGGATGAGATATGAAAAAGGTTTAGGTGTATGATCTTCACCATAGGTTTGCTCCCTATAGGTGAAGATTTGACTCCCCTTCTTGGCGTTACCTTTAATTAAAAAAAAAAAAAAAAAAAAAAAAAAAAAAAAAAAAAAAAAGAATGATCTATGAGGGACCTTTTAGTTTAGATTTTTGGTTGTCCTGAATGCTCTTGTGGTTACCAACATTATCATGAAATAGAGAATTGAACATTAATGTTGAAAGTCGGATTTACACTCTACACCCATGGAACCCAATGTTTCAATTTATTCTAGTTTATGGATTATATTTGAACTTGATTATGAAATTCGCTGTGCATGAAGGCCAGGAGAAATTTGATAATCAACATTCATGAATCTTAAGATTTCTTATATCTGGATTGTTTTTTTCAAAATATCACTCGGCTTCACAAGAACTATTCTCAACTTAATTTTTTCATACTTTGCTCGGGACTAGCAAAATGCTGGTTGGGGGTTGTGTTGAGGGCCAAATATTGCATATCAGACCCTTGTTATTGGCCAGATTAATGAACATAGAACTATTTAACTACCCGATTTGATCATGTTTGTGATGCAAGGTACATTTGAGAGCATGGGCTACAAAAAGGTGCTAAACGCATGGAATTAACGCTCTGATGATGCCAACGCATTGGACGGACTCCATGGGACCAAGATCGACGGATTTACATGGTCAGAGATCCGAAAAAACTGAGAAACTAAAGCTCAAGTGGCCTGGAACTGGTCCAGAATGCAAGATCACGGGGTTCCCACCATCCGTCCGGCTCAAAACTTCAGGCATGGCCTAAGGACCGTAATTTAACCGTACATATTAAAGTTTCGGCCGTTGGATCACTACGGAAGTGGGTCAACGGTCAGATCAGCCCACAAATTGTCAAACTGGAGCCCACCCTGATATCTGGATATGCTTCACTTTTCGGTCTCAGCCCGTTTAGGAGGTGACAAAGCAGATGGTTGGATTGGATTTCTCACGAACATTTACGGTGGACCCCGCATGTACACGCGTGTACATGAGGGTGCACGTACACACGAGCCGCACCGGACCGGAGAGTCCGGTTCAAAACACAGCTGACCGCGACGTCTCTTCTTTCTTCTTCTCTGTTTCAAACAGCGGACGCACCGCGTCCGCTGGTTCCTCTCACGTGGGCCCACTCATCAACATGCGTTTTGAAGATCCACACCGTCTATCAGGTTTCCAGAGGATACATTATCTGAGCCTAGGTGAAAGAAATCAGTAGATCGATCGGTTTTCAACTGTCAACAACCAACAACGGTGCCTTCTTGCAAAATTCTTGTGGGCCACACCTAATCAATTTAAAATTATTCATATCCGAATGGTTTTTCTGAGAGAAAACTGATGGACGGATTGGATTTCTCTTCAAAACCCAATAGGAGGCCCAACGACCCCTCAGCGGAAGAATGACCTCGACGCGCTGAAGATATGACGACTCTGCTACGCAGAGAGACTTGCGGACGAGTCTGGTGGGCCACCATCGGGGCCCAGCGGTCAAATCCAACCGTCCATATGCTCTGGAGGATGGCCACAACCCTGGCTATGATTCCCTTCTAGCCCCATGCAAATGATCGTGTGAATTTCTCATCCAAACGGAAGACGAACGGTGCTATAAAAAGTGTTTGTGGACCCACTGAAACAGACTCCGAATCAGCCATTCCCAACCGAATTTTGAGGTTAATGCAATGAACGGATTATTGATTTCTCCTTTGACATCAGTCCTGGGCCCACCATCAACGTAGATGCGTAAGATATATGCTTTACGTAAACAGAGATTTCCGACTCTGAGTCGACCTCTCTACGCACTGACCAAGGTTGGTAGCTATAAAGAGGAGGCAGGGAGCTTAGCTTGGGGCCAGGACGTGGGAGCAGCACCAGACAGGGAGGAATCGGACGGCTGAGTTTGGAGGCAGCAGCAGGAAGCTTGGGGCTTAGACGTGGGCAGAGGCAGGAGGAGAGTAGAGTTAGTTAATTTTTCTTTCTTTTATTCTTTTTATTTTTTCTTTTATTTTGTTTAAGGGATCCAGCCCGCCCATTCATGTTGGGCTGAGCCTCTTAGCTAGGGCTAAGAGGTGAAGCTTGTAGCATGATGGGAAACCTTACTTGTGCTGTTGATTTAATTTATGAACTACTTTGATCATGGTTTAATTAAGGGAATACTTATTAGCTTTTAATGGTTTGTTGTGACTGAAATTACAATAGACTTGCGGTGGCTTTGAGTATTTCTTTTGCTTTTTTATGTTTATGACGTCAGGAAGCCCTGTTGTTCACCATCGTCTCCTGGGCATGGTCGGATGACGGTACCCTTCCTAACCTTCATGACATGTTGATTGGTTGGTAATTAGTTTAATTCTGTTGTTTACCATCGTCTCTTGGGCATGGTGTGGTGATAGAATCCATTCTAATTCATATACCTCTCATCTCTTGAAAACTATATCAACGGCAGTTCAGTTAATTTCCCTGATTTTTAATCCAGGCATAAGATCTCCCTGATCTCTACAAGTGGATCCTCTGAATCCCTAGTTTCCCTTCTCTGAATTTTTCCTAGTTTTTAGACTGTTATTTCACCATTATTCCTCAAATCATACTCAATTTTAGATTTCATCTCATCCTAATTCTAGTTCTAGTTAGTTTTAGATAACGTACAGGTTTCAGTCCCTGTGGATTCGACCTCGGTCTTACCGAGTTTATTACTACATCACAACCCTATACTTGGGGAGTGAACACCCTATTGAACCTCGTAGGAGTCAAAGAACAAGAATAGAGAAGAGTCTAGGAGATGACTACATAGACTCACAACGCATCATTTTCCATCTTGTAGAAGCAGATAGAGAAAATGTTATAAGACAAATACCTATAGTAATGACTATAGAAGATGATCATAAATCATATAAAAAGGTTATATCCTCTAGAGACGGAGCTTTCGGGAAAGAAGCTATAAACGATGAAATGGAATTCATACTATCAAATCAAACATGGGAACTAGTTAACTTACCTCCAGATTCTAGACCCATAGGTTGTAAGTGGGTATTTAGGAAGAAATATCACACTGATGGGACTATCCAAACCTTTAAAGCTCGATTAGTAGCTAAGAGTTTTAGACAAAAAGAATGGATAGATTACGTTGACACATACTCTCCTGTAGCTAGGATAACATCCATTAGGATATTGTTTGCGTTAGCTTCTATACATCATCTTCACATCCACCAAATGGATGTAAAGACCGCATTCCTGAACTGTGACCTCAATGAGGAGGTATACATGGAACAACCTGAAGGATTCGTTCTACCAGAAATTGAAAACAAAGTATATAGATTAGTCAAATCATTGTATGGATTAAAACAAGCACCAAAACAGTGGCATGAGAAGTTTGATTCCAAAATACTATCTCATGGTTTCATGCATAATGTAGCTGACAAATGCATATATTCTAAAGTAGATAGTAGTTGTATCGTTAGTATTTGTCTGTATGTTAATGACATGTTAATAATAAGTAATAAAATGAAAGGTGTGACTGAAACAAAGAGGTTTCTATCTTCGGTATTTAAAATGAAGGATCTTAGACAAGTTGATACCATCTTAGGTATCAAAGTTGAAAAACATTATGGGGGTTATGCTTTGTGTCAATCTCATTATATGAGAAGATACTAAACAAGTTTAACCATCTAAATATAAAAGAAGCAAAGACCCCATTTGATCCAAGTATCAAGTTAAAAGAAAATACTAGAAGAACCGTTGCACAATTAGAATATGCGAGTGTTATAGGGAGTCTTATGTATGTTATGCAATGCACTAGACCTGATATCGCATATGTTGTGAGTAAACTAAGTAGGTTTACTAGTAACCCCAGTACTGAACACTGGAATGCAATCAGTAGAGTCCTTGGTTACTTAAAGGCAACCAAAGACTTAGGACTATTTTATTCAGAATTTCTTGCCGTATTGGAAGGATATACCGATGCGAGCTGGATATCGAGTGCAGGGGACAACAAGTCTACTACAGGGTGGGTATTCACCCTACGAGGTACAGTTGTATCTTAGGGATCCAAGAAACAGACCTGCATAACGCACTCGACTATGGAGTCTGAATTCATAGCCCTGGCTGCAACAGGCAAAGAGGTTGAGTGGCTAAGGGATCTTCTATTAGAAATTCCTTTCTGTGGAAAGCATATATCGGCTGTGTCACTACATTGTAACAGTGAAGCCACATTAGCTAGAGCCTATAACGGCACTTATAATGGTAAATCTATACATATAAGTCTTCGACATGATTATGTTAGACAGTTGATTCGAGATGGAATCATTGCTATTTCCTATGTAAAATCAAGCAACAATCTAGTAGACCCTTTCACTAAACCTCTACCAAGAGAGGTAGTAAAGGCTACATCTAGAGAGATGGGGTTGAAACTCTTTAACCAAAGTTCTACCAGTGATGGTAACCTAACCTGAAGTTAGAAAATCTCTAAATTTGGGTTTAATGGGTAAAAATAAGTCATTGATATGTGAAAAGTTTTTCAACACTAAATTATAAAACCTCATCCATAATAGATAAGTGCTGAGCATTACGAAAGAGGGTTGAGTCTGAGAACTCTTAATGAAATCCAGTCTATACGACAAGTGTCTTATAGTAACGGAGACACTGGAAGGATTTTACCTATATGAACGTAGAGATGGTGCTGTCTCTCATGAGAGTTATGAGTTTTCTCTCTAGATCGTTCACGAATTAGGATAAGCACATGGCCATTAAATGTGCTGAGCAAGATTGTGGGAACTCTAACAAACACATAGCAAATATGTATGTGTTTTCTCCAACTTTGTTATCCAGGAATAACTGGTTCAAAGCTGCGGCTACCAGTCATTTCGACAGAGTTTTGAGATACTTACACTAAGGAAAGATTAAAATCGAAAGATATCTTTCTTTATGCATATAAGCTGATTATTCTAGCAGAATTGTTTAACCGAAAAAAATATATTTTTAAAAAATCAAGTGGGGGATTGTTGAAAAATATTAATTTTAAATATATTTTAATAATAATAATAATAATATATATAATATATTATTTTGTTTAAAAAAACACTGTTTTGTGGGTTATTTTGGGAATAGTCCCACATGGGAAAGGGAAGAGAAAAATCTGAGGTTTAAATGATAATAGAGGAGTATTATAATATTTACCTACCTAGTTCGTGGACTATGGACCTTACGTGTTCCAGTGCGTAGCACTGGAACACCCTCGCGCGCACTCGCGCTCGGGCACGAGCTCGGTCTCGGTCTCGGTCTCGGTCTTGGTCTCGGGCTCGGTACGAGGGCGTGGGCATGTGAGGCAGTGTGGCTGTAGAGGCGCTAGTGGCGCACTTTGCACTTCACACGTGCGTATCATGTCGCAGAGGGTCGCTCCCTTCGCAAACCAGATCGAGACGTGTGTGAGTCGCGGTGCGATTAGTGGCTAAGGCAGATGGTTGGCTGGACGAAAATTCCCTGAGTTAATTGAGGATATGGCTGGAAATCAACCTCTTCTACCCCAACCTAGGGTAGAAGATGTCCAGGATGAGAATGAGGTGCATCAAGCACCCCCGCCTCGTACCTTACGAGATTACTTACAACTGGTAGGGGTGAGTACGCCCTCATGTATGGTTTTTCAAGAGAATGCAGGACATATGGATATCAAGCTAGGGGTGATCCAACTCCTTCCTAAATTTCATGGGCTTGAGTTAGAGAATCCATATCTACATCTAAAAGAGTTCGATGAGATCATGACTACTCTATACTTTCCTAATGTGTCTGATAACACGGTCAGGTAAAAACTCTTTCCCTTTTCTTTGAAAGAGAAAGCTAAGACATGGTTACATTCACTATGTCCTCAATCTATTGGCAGATGGAATGACATGACAAGGGAGTTCATTAAAAAAAATTTTCCATATCATAAGACGAACACCCTTAGGAAGTCGATCATGAACTTCGCCCAAAGGGAAGATGAAACATTCTTCCAATGTTGGGAGCGGTTCAAAGATCTTGTCAGTTCATGCCCACAACATGGTTTTGAAACGTGGCGTATCACGAACTTTTTCTACAATGGACTGACATCTCCTATGCGCCAATTAGTTGAGACAATGTGTAATGGGGAGTTTATGAATAAAGGTGTCGATGAGGTGTGGGACTACTTTGATAAACTTGCTGAGAACACACAAACATCATCTCCCCTAGACCGAGTACTCGAGGCCGACTGAAAGAGGTGGATTAAAAGAATGAGATATTAATGCCAAGGTAGCCAATCTCACTCAAAAACTCGAGATGGAATTGTTTGTAGTACTTGTGGTTGCAACATTCACACTACTGAGAATTGCCCAACTATATCTGCCTTTCAATAGGTATTGAATGAGTAATCCAATGCCGTAAGCAATTACCAAAGACCTTTCAGTGGGCCCACCTCTAACACATACAATCCTGGTTGGAGAAACCATCCAAACTTCAGTTGGAGGAATGGACAAACCGCTACACCTCAAGGTTTCCTAAATCAAATTCCAACTCAAGAGAAACCTCAAGAGGATTCGGTTTTAAAACACTTTCAAAAGCAAGAGCTTTTCAATCAGGGTATGCTACAAGCCTTTCAAGACCTTACAAAAGTAATACAAGGACTTAAGGCTGAAAATGCAATTGGGAACAAGGGGAGCTTCCCAACTCAACCTCTTCCCAATCCTAAACCGCAATATGAAGTTAGCGACCCAAGCTCTTCAAATCAGATGGAGTAAGCTAAATCCATCACTACTCTTAGGAGTGGAAAGATCATTGACAAAACCATTCCGGTTAGGGCTGAAAAGCCTAAGGAACCGGAAGTGGATAAAGAAGATGGATCTAGCCATGCCCTAGCAGAGTTAGAACCGGAACCTCAAGGAAAGCCGGTTGCTCCATTTCCCCAACGGTTGGTTGCACCAAAACCTCTCTTTAACTCTCAGGATATTCTAGAGGTGTTGAAACAAGTGAAAGTCAACATTCCACAACTTGATGCCGTGAAACAAATACCTTCATATGCCAAATTCCTGAAAGACTTATGTACGACCAAAAGACGAAAAAAAATTCAAAAGAAAATCTTTCTGACTGAGAAAGTGAGTGCCATCCTAAAGCAAGATATGCCGCAAAAATTCAAAGACCCCTGTAGAAAACCATATCATGTGTAATTGGGGACTATCGAATTGATCACGCACTTCTTGACTTAGGAGCGAGCGTTAATCTTATCCCCTACTTGGTATACAAACAGTTGGGTTTAGGTGAATTAAAACCCACCTTAACCACACTACAACTTGCTGATCACTCTGTTCATGTACCAAGAGGGATAATTGAGGATGTGTTGGTCCAGGTTGATCGATTTTACTACCCAGTTGATTTCATCATCCTGGATACTGAACCCATCAGTAACACGAGCACTCAGATTCCCGTCATTCTTGGTCGCCCATTCCTTGCCACTTCAAACGCAATTATCAATTGCAGGAATGGTGTCATGAGTATGTCTTTCGGGAATATGACATTAGAAATGAATATCTTTTTCAACACTGGTAGACGGTTAGAGGAAGATGACGATATCCACGATATTAACATGATCAATACTTTCGTGGAAGATAGGACACCCCTTACCTTATCCTCTGATCCTCTAGAGACGTGCCTGGACCACTCCCATGAGTTTGATGATGACATGATTAGGGAGATGTGTGTCATGCTTGATGCTGTGCCGGTACTTGAAGTTAACTGGTGGAGGCCACAATTTGAAGAGTTGCCCCAAACTGATGAAATGTCTCTACCGTCTAACCTCAAGCCACCGAAGCTTGACCTAAAACCTTTGTCCTCTGATTTAAAATATACATATTTAGGTCAAGATGAGACATACCCGGTGGTGATTTCTGCCCACCTTGAGAAAGTACAAGAGATTATACTCATATCTACTCTCATGGAGCATAAGGGAGCCCTTGGATGGACAATCGCCGACCTCAAGGGAATCGACCCCTCGATTTGTACTCACCGCATATATCTTGAGGATAATGCGAAGACCGTTCGGCAACCACAACGTAGACTAAATCCAAACATGAAGGAAGTGGTTAAGGCCGAGGTTCTTAAACTATTGGATGTAGGTATCATATATCCTATATCTGATAGTCAATGGGTGAGTCCAACTCAGGTGGTTCCTAAGAAGTCCGGGATCACCATCGTAGCCAATGCCAATAATGAACTCGTACTGACTAGAGTCACTACTGGTTGGAGGATGTGCATTGACTACAGGAAATTAAATACTGTCACGAGGAAAGACCACTTTCCTTTGTCCTTCATTGATCAGATCTTGGAGAGGTTAGCTGGTCATTTCTATTACTGTTTCCTTGATGGGTATTCGGGCTACAACCAGATAGAGATCGCCCCTGAAGATCAAGAAAAGACTACGTTTACATGTCTCTACGGTACCTTTGCTTACCGAAGGATGCCGTTTGGATTATGTAATGCTCCTGCCACCTTCCAGCGATGTATGATGAGCATATTTTCTGACATGGTGGGGTAATATTTAGAGGTCTTCATGGACGATTTCTCTCTCTTCGGTCCATCTTTCAGCGAGTGCTTGGAAAGTCTTAAATGTGTGCTGAAAAGATGTGAAGAAAAGAACTTGGTACTTAATTGGGAGAAGTGCCATTTCATGGTTCAGAAGGGAATTGTCCTTGGACACATTATTTCATCTAAAGGAATCGAGGTGGATAAGGCAAAGATCGATCTTATCTCTAACCTACCTCCACCCAAGAACATAAGGGACGTGCGATCCTTCTTAGGACACGTCGGGGTTTTACAGAAGATTCATAAAGGACTTTAGTCTCATCTCTCGTCCTCTATGTAATCTACTTCAAAAGGATGCACCATACGAGTAGACTGAACCATGTCAGGAAGCTTTCACTAAGCTTAAGGGCATATTGACTAGTGCACCCATCATACAACCACCTGACTGGAGCATTCCTTTTGAACTTATGTGCGACGCGTCTGATTATGCTCTTGGGGTAGTTTTAGGCCAGAGAAAAGATAAGAAACCCTACGTTATTCATTACGCAAGTAAGACTCTAAATCCTACCCAAGTGAACTACTCGACTACGGAAAAGGAACTCTTAGCCGTAGTATTCGCCTTGGACAAATTTAGGTCCTACTTGATCGGATCCAAGATCATTATTTACACTGATCACGCAGCACTTAAGTATCTTCTGTCTAAGAATGATGCTAAGCCCCGCCTGATACGATGAATCCTCCTACTCTAGGAATTTGACCTAGAGATAAAAGATAAAAAGGGAGTAGAGAACGTAGTGGCTGACCATCTTTCTTGCCTTAATCCCTCTGATTCCCTTGAGACGACGCAGATTAATGACATGTTCCCTGACGAACAGTTATTCAAAGTCTCTCATTCACCTTGGTTTGCTGATATCGCTAATTATCTTGCCACGGGTTCTATACCGACACATTGGACTGCGCAAGATAAGAAGAAATTTTTCACCGAGGTGCGCAACTTCTTTGGGATGATCCATACTTGTTTAAATATTGCCCAGACCAAATCTTGAGGAGATGTGTGCCAGACGATGAGCATCAGAGTCTCATCTCCTTCTATCACTCACTGGCCTGTGGTGGTCACTTTTCTGCAAAAAAGACCATGGCCAAGATTCTGCAGTGTGGCTTCTATTGGCCTACTATGTTCAGGGACACTCATGAGTTTTGCAAAGCTTATGAGCATTGTCAGAAATCGGGAGCATTGTCCCATCGAAATATGATGCCCTTGAATCTCATTCTTATCATCGAGGCATTTGATTGTTGGCGCATCGATTTCATGGGACCATTCCCCCAATCTTTTGGAAATTTATATATTTTGCTCGCTGTAGACTATGTCACTAAATGGGTCGAAGCTATTCCGTGTCGGAATAATGACGATCTCACGGTCATTAAATTCCTAAAAGATAACATCCTTTCCCGATTTGGAACGCCTCGAGCTATCATTAGTGATGGAGGCTCACACTTTTGTAATAGACCATTTGAGAGTTTAATGAAGAAATACAGTATCTCTCATAAGGTGAGCACCCCATACACCCACAATAAGTGGGCAAGTTGAGATTTTCTAATAGGGAGATCAAACACATTTGGAGAAAAACGGTTAACCCTGACCGTAAGGATTGGTCAATTCGATTGACCGATGCCTTATGGGCGTACCGTACTGCTTTTAAAACCCTTATTGGAATGTCTCCCTTTAGACTTGTCTATGGAAAAGCTTGCCACTTGCCTGTGGAGTTAGAACATAGAGCCTACTGGGCGATCAAAAGTTTGAATTTCAATCTGGACAACGCTGGCTCGCTACGCAAACTTCAGTTGAATAAACTTGAAGAAATCCGGAACGACGTATATGTGAACTCGAGAATTTACAAGGACAGGATGAAGGCGTTTCATGACCAACATATT
The DNA here is from genome assembly GCA_021015155.1 of Magnolia officinalis. Taxonomy (NCBI): domain Eukaryota; kingdom Viridiplantae; phylum Streptophyta; class Magnoliopsida; order Magnoliales; family Magnoliaceae; genus Magnolia; species Magnolia officinalis. The sequence goes on along the minus strand of JAJHSJ010000009.1, from coordinate 65,001,943 downwards.
CTACGAAAATCATTCACGCTAAGCCAGAAAGTCCTCTTGTATAACTCTCGATTACATCTCTTTCCAGGTAAGCTTCGATCTTGTTGGACACGGCCCTTTCACTGTTATCACTGCATATCCTCGTGGGGCCGTCGAGATAAGAGACCCCGACAATGGCAAGGAGTTTAAAGTAAATGGACATAGCTTAAAGCCATTTGTCGAGAAATTTGATTCAGAGGACATGTCCATGCCTCTGACTAATCCTTTAGCAGGATGATCTCCTAGTCTGACGGAGGTATAGGTAGTTTTCCCGCTTTCATAGATTAGGGTAGTTGCTTTATGCTGTTCTAAGTTAGTTTGCTTTCTACATTGTTTAGGATAGTTTGTTATTTGTTGGTTTCTCCCTTGTGCTGACTTGTTTCATGATGAGATCTTTGTGGAATATTCTCTCTCGATTCATTATCCAGGTACTATCTTCCCATTACTTCTCATTTACTTTCGTTGTCCCATGTGCATTGCATGCTCATATCTTTTACATTGAGGACAATGTAGATTTTAGGTTGGGGGTGGGAGATTAGGTAACCAAATCAGTGTTTTCTTAGTCTTGAGCAAAAATGTTGTGAAATTTTTTCAAAAATTTTCTGGAATTTCTTGTAAATTCGATGTGATTTTGACGGCCATCTTTGATTTAGAATTATAGGATACGGAATGTTGGTGATTTACTACTCTTGAACTTAGTTATCTGTTAAATTTCACGGTTAAGTTCAAACTGTTAATCCATGATTAGAGGTTTTAAACATTGATTGAGTCATGATTTCACAAGACACATCTTGCTTACACATTAAGGTTTCAGTTCGATATTGAATTGTAACTTGGTGATCATTAAGCATGGAAGGAACCAACTTGGGGAATTTGTCCATCATGTTCAATAAGAAGAATGAAAGAAAAAGAAAATCCCAGTTATAAGATAGCTGCCTGGGGAAAGGGTTGGACGAACAATCTTCACCATAAGTTTGCTTCCTATAGGTGTAGATTCGATTCTCCATGGTTGACATTTGGAAAGAGTTAGGCGACTAGTTTTCACCATAGGTTTGCTCCCTATAAGTGAAGATTTGATTCCCCCCATTGGCGTTACTTTTAATAAAAAAATTAAAAAAAAAAAAACTGGAAGAATGAAAGAATGATCTGTGAGGCATGTTTTGATTTAGGTTTTGATTGTCATGAATTCTCTTGATAGTTACCAGTGATATCATGAAATAGAGAAGTGACTCTTAATGATGGTAAGCTGAGATTACACTATACACCCATGGAATTCAACGTTAGAAATTTTTTTAATTGATGGATTAATACTTTGAATTTGACTATGGAATTTACCGTGCACTCGAGTCCAAGAGATAGTAATGTCGAACATTCATTAATCTTAGAATTCTAGGATTTGGATTGTTTTTCAGAAATCACTCGAGTTTATAAAATTTTCCTATAAGTCTTAACTTATTTTTCGCATATTTTACTCGGGACTAGAAAAATGTTGGTTGGGGGTTATGTTGAGGGTCAAATATTGCATATCAGACCCCATTTATTACATGATTTTACGAACACGATACTGTTTAATGGTCTATTTTAATCGTGTTTGTGTTGCAATGTATATTTAGGAGCGTGGACTGGAAAGGATGCTAAAAGCATGGATTTAATGCTCAGGCATCACCAACGCATTGGAAGGGACTCTATGGGACCAAGATCAAGGATTTACACGCCGGGGATCAGAGAAATTCCAGCCACTCACCTTAAACAGTTCTGAAAGACGTCTAGAATATAAGATCACAGGGTTCCCACCATCTGATCAGCTCAAAACTTTATACAAGGCCTGAGGAATCCAAATTAACTGTACACGTCAAATTTCAGCCAGTGGATCCCTCTGGAAGTGGTCCAACGGACAGATCAGCCCATGGATATCTGATTTAGGGCCCACCTGATATCTGGATGTGCCTAAATTGTGGTCCCAACTGTTAAAATAATATGAGAAAAGGGATGGACGGACTAGATCCCTCATTATCATTATGGTGGACCCCACTGAAGATTGGATGTGGACAGGGCACATATGTGTCGGATGTGCACCACGAGTCTAAGACGGTCAAACCGCCTTGGACCCGACTTCTTCCAAAAACAGCAACTGCCGTTTCTTTCTTTTTTTCGTGCGCAAACAGTGGCGCAGAGGACTTTTTCGGAAGCTGGTGGGCCACCATCATGGACCATCTGTCCAATCCAACCCATTCATCACGTAGAGGGGCGAAAACCAGTCAAACCCATGTTGAATTTCTGTAATCTCACACGCGCACATGCCTGTTACAAAGGTCACAAGACGACTATTTTTGCAGCGTTCAAAATAGTGCAGCGTGATTGAATCCTGTGGGTCGCATCAACAGACAATCAAAACCATCCCTGTTCAACCGGTTTTTCGACGTGAATCAAATGGACGGAGTGGATTTCCACGATGACACCGATAATGGGCCCACCAATGTTCACAGCGCATGGGCATGAGCAGGCTCTGCGTCCGCAAAAACCGGCCGCAGTGGGCCACTGTATGATCAAAGGAGTGATCAGATCGATGATCCGATCCTTCCAGAAGATGCATAGGGGAGTCCTGACCCCATCCATGAAAGCCAAATAGACGATGAGGACGGCCAGTTGTCCCAAAATCCATCCAAACACAGGTCGTTTTGCGTTTTGTTGCGTAAACAGGGCATACAGAAACCGGATCCATTTTCGCTGTTGCTGCGAAAGGGAAGTGCGTGACTCCTGTTCTCTCCTAACGGACTTACACATCGACTCCACCGTCCTGCTGTTTCTATAAAAGGGAGAGAGAAAGAAAGCTTTGGAGAAAAGGAGATAGAGGAAGAAAGAAAGAATTGTTTGATTTATTTTTATCTGTTTTGTTTTTCTGAACTTGAGAGAGATAGTCCATCCATGACGGGCTAAACCTCTTAGCTAGGGCTAAGAGGTGAAGCTTGTAGTGAGATGGGAAGTTCTACGCTCTGATTCATGCCTGAACTGATTTAATCTTAGTTTGATTTCAAGGAATTCTTCTAGTTGTTAATGGTTTGTTGTGACTGAAATTACAGTAGATCTGTGATGGCTTGAGTAATTCCTTTTCCGTTATTATGGTGTTAGGAAACCCTGTTGTTCACCATTGCCCCTTAGACATGGTTGGATAATAGAACTTATCCTACTTTCATCGAGATTGGCTATGGGTTGGTTGAACTTCGTTGTTTGCTTTGTCTCACGGGCATGGTTTTGTGATGGAATCCATACTAATCTGCATCCCTTATATCTTTTGAAAACTAGATCAAGAGAAGTTTAAATTGTGCTTTAGCGATATATCTTCCAACTGGATGAAGATGGAACTTGAAGTCCAGTTGAGTTCATGAATCAGCATAGATCTCCCTGATCTCTACAAGTGGATCCTCTGAATCCCTATTTCCCTACCTTTGATTTCTACAAGTTTTTAGTTGATTATTCATCATTATTCTGATATTTACTTGATTTAGAATTCATCTTCTTCTAGTTCTAGTTCTGGTTGCTTTCAAATTTCGTGTAGTTTTCAGTCCCTGTGGATTCGACCTCGGTCTCACCGAGTTTATTACTACATCACAACCCTATAATTGGGGAGGAGCAGTGCTTTGGAGAACACCATTAATGGCTGCCTCCTTCTTCCTCGTTCAAACCGCACCATGTTCATTTTGATTTCGGCGATTCTGATCGATTATGAGCATTTCGGAAGTCTGGGGGGATAGAGAGAAAGCGAAAGAAAGAAGAGGGGTAGGAAGAAGCTGCTGCCCAACTCAGGTGTCGAGTCCAGTCAGCACGTTGGTGTTGCACCAGCTTGACTCGGCAGGGCTACTGGTTGTAGCAAGAAAAAGGAAGAGAAAGGAGAGGAAGAAAGGGTAGAAGAAGAGAAGAGAAGCAGAGAAATGAAAGGAAAAGAAGGAAGAAGCAGGGAGAGAAGTGAGAGAGGAGAGAGTGTGGGCGGTCGTTGCTGGCGCACCAGCTCGAGCTCAGGCCGAGTCGGTGATCGGGTCGGTCTGTCCTGACTGCTGCTGGTCAGTGCAGTGAAAGAAGAAGGGAAGAAAAGCAGAGGGAGAAGAAACGGAAATGGAAGGAGGAAGAAAGAGAGAAGAAGAAAGAGAAAGGAGGAGTGGGGCTGCTGCCTGGTCGAAACCGAGTTGACTCGGCTGGATCCAAGTCCAGCAAGTTGAGTTTGGTTTGGGTCTGTCCAGACGTTTCTAGACATTCCAGCATCCAGAGAGAGAGAGAGAGAGAGAGAGAGAGAGAGAGAGAGAGAGAGAGAGAGAGAGAGAGAGAGAGAGAGATCGCGAGGGGTTGCTACCGCTGCCACTGTTGGGGGTACCGAGTTGGGCCCACTCAGCTACCGAGTCCGAGTTGTATGTGCCTCAGTTCAGCCTGTCCAAGATCGGGGCTGAGTCGAGTAAAGTGAGTGACATTACAAATTTTAAAACTCAAAGCCTCTAAGTTAGATCTTCCTTATCCAAATTGATTTAAAATCAAGGTGAGTCGATCTCTTATTTATTTTACTGAAATGATATTTAGAGCTTGATCTAGGCTAATTAACATTACTATCTGATTTTAAATTAGGAAATTGGAGCTCCCCAATCTTTCCTCATTAAGTCGCACTTGAGTGAGTTAAACTGATTCGGATTGAGTTCAAGCAAATGCTAGTTGGCAAGACTTGATCTTGAGGTTTATTTTGGCGTTGCAAGCAGCTCGAGTAGTGAACCCACACTCTAAGGTGAGGACTCACCCTTTGAGCTTCCCACTTGATTTCATCAATCTAGATATAGATGATGGCATGATTCCCTTAACTGAGTTTCTTACTTTACTATATAATATGCTAACTTGTGGTTTAGTAAATTCATGTGTTGGAAGATAAACGTTCTTTTAAATTGCAATATGCATGACTGGTTTGATGATAACATGTTATTCTTTATTGTATATGTATTAATTTATTTATATGCTACCACTTGTGCTTGAATGATGAATTGAATGGAACTTAACTTGGACTTATGATCCTGCGGTCCACATTTGCCTTACACGGCTTGAATCGCACATTTGCTTATGTGGCTTGGACCGCACGTCACCTATGTGGCTTGGATTGTATATTTGCCCTCATGGCTTTGATGGCCTATTAGTGCCCTTTTTGGCATGTTGGTTATGTTCACATACCCTGTTGTTTCCTAGCCATCTTGCGGAGTTCAGTCGTACCATGATTTCAGGGTGGAGCCAAAGCTCGCTTAGCGATTTTCTAGCCATCTTGCGGAGTTCACGTACGACATGATTTCCGGGTAGTCTAGAGTTTGTATGTTGATTGTCTCTTCATCTGCGGTGTCAGTCGTACCCTGATTTCCGGGTGGAGCCGAAGTTCGCTTAGCGATTTTCTAGTCATCTTACGGAGTTCATGTGCGACATGATTTCTAGGTGGTGTAGAGTTTGTATGTTGATTATCTCTTCATCTGCGGTGTCAGTCGTACCCTGATTTCCGGGTGAAGCCGAAGTTCGCTTAGTAATTTTCTAGCCATCTTGCGGAGTTCACGTACGACATGATCTCTGGATGAAGTGGGGGTTTAAAGGGTGATTTTCTATTTGCCTTGCGAATTCCACTTGTACCATGATTCCCGGGTGGAGCCGAAGTTCGCTTCTCGATTTTCTAACCATCTTGCGGAGTTCATGTACAATGTGATTTCAGGCGCAATAGAAAATTGTATGTTTGATTTGTTTGATTATCTGGACATGTTTCCTTGTATTGCGACTACCATGATATTTGCTTATGATGAAACTCTGTTGATTGGTTTGATTATCTTAAGTATGAGTATGACCATGAAATGCCCTGTTTAGTGTATTTAACTTCATGACTTGTGATCTATATTGGATTATAAATGATAAGTGTGTAATCTTAGAGGGTGTTCCTCACTGCGATAGCCATTGACGCTATCAAACCGTAACAGTTGATGCAGGTGTAGAGCAAGCCGACGCTGTTCACAGGGTTGCTACATGATTTCACATTCCAAGATTGTTGTAACTTACCTCATTTCACATGTAATATTATTTCATTTTGTATTGTAAGAATGAGAACATTGGTTTGTATAAGTCATTATGGGCAGCTTCTTATATATTTAAATGATAATGAAATTTTTCTTTGTGTCTAATTTGTCCATACTACGCTCATCTGCTTACTCTGATGAAAGAAAAAAAAAATAAATTTATGTGGACTTTGGCTATTTATAAGTTAACACTCGAGTTTTCGGGAAACGGGTCATATACTCGGGTCTTGAAAACTCGGGGCGTTACAGTTTATGCGGGTAGAATACACATATAATTGGGTGGGCCTCACAATGCCCAACACTACCTGGCCGGGTTGTGTTGGGTCATCACCCAATCAGTTTCCTATGAATGTCTACTTAATATTTTCTTACTAACTATCATTAAAACAGTCTCTCAAACCTCTTTATGTTTGGGCCTCTAACCTAGGGAAGTGGATCAAGTAGTGCCCCCCAATGCCACTGATGGCATTGTGAGGCCCACTCTAATGTATAATTTTCCATCTCATTTGACAGCATAAGTCCAATAGTGTAGCACATCAACAGCTCTAAGTAGCAGTTGATAGGAAACAATGGTGATTGGATGCCCATCTTTAAAAACTTCTTGTAGGCCACAAAAGTTCTAAATCAAGCTTATATTTGCATTTCCCTTTGTCCAGGTCGTGTTGTGTGGCCTTCAGAACAAGTTGGATGGCAAATAAATATTACAGTAGGCTGGACGTGGATTGCGTCCTACCCCTGCCCGTCTCCAGCTGGGAACATGCAAGCCAGTATGATGTATGGTCTTATCCATACCATCCATCCATTTAAATAAATAAATAAATTAAAAAAAAAAATCATTTTAGGTTATAGACCAAAAAATGAGGCAGATCCAAGTCTCAAGTGGACCACACCATAGGAAGCAGCGGTGATAATGATTCTCACCGTTGAAAATTTTCTAGGGCCCACCGTGATGTTTATTTGCCATTCAACCTATTCATAAAGTTGCATAGACTTGGATGAAGAGAAAACACAAATATCAGCTCCATCCAAAACTTTTGTGGCCCCCGAAAGTTTTCAACGGTAAGAGTTTAATCCCCATTGTGCAGTCCATTTGAGCCTTGGATCTACCTCATTTTTTGGTTCATAGAAAAAATGGATAGGCAGTGTGGATAAGACCCATACATCGTGGTGACCACTCAAAGCTACTACCCGTACCCAGCTGGAGACGGGCGGGGGTAGGACAGGACGCAATCCGCCTTCCAGTCGGCCCTAGGAAGGTTTCATGGGTGTGGTTGTCATTATCCCTATTGTATCATGTGGTGTGGTGCACTTGATCTTCAGATGTACTTTCTTTTTGGGATCATACCATAAAATGAGCTAGCAAAATGGATGGATGGCGTGGATATAAAACACATATATCATGGTGGGCCCCACAACACCCAAAACATGTAGATGGGTGGTGTTGGGTCACCACCCAATACGCTTCTTATTTCCATCAAATGAATCCAATCTCAACGACGACTGTAATTAAAGCTGAATAACATACCTATTTGAGTTTGGCTCCACCAACTTAGGGTAGTGGATTGGGAGGAACTATCCAGCTAGTGGTGTCAGCATTGTGGGTCCACAGTGATATATACAATTTATCCAAGCTGCCCATCAAGAGCTCAAATGTACAACACCACATGAAGCGGTTGAATGTCCTCCCTTAAAAACTTCTTGGGGCCACCAAAGTTTGGGTTTAAGCTAATACTTGTGTTTTTCCTTCATTAGAGTATGTGTGACCTTATCAATACATTAAAGGCACTTTAACATTACAATGGGCATTCAGAAGGTTTCTCCTGTGAGTGTCATTGTCCACATTATTTCTTATATTGTGGTGCACTTGAACTTCAGATATGCTTTAAAATGAGATAGTAAAACATATGAATGCCCCCCGGCAGCCGTGTTTAGGTATTGCAAACCATTCAATGGAATTAGTGAGATATTTATCTCTTGGGCCCACAACACCCAACATCACGTGGACAAGTGGATCAAGTGGTATTTGTGTTTTCCTATCATCCAGGTATGTGTAAACTAATCAACAGGATGGATGGAAAAATGACATTATGGTGGGCCATAGAATGGTTTCAAGGGTAGGGTGGGTGTTAATATCCCCACTGTTTTCTTTAGCGTGGTTCACATGAGTTTTGGATTTGCTTGAATTTTAAGGTTGTCCAGAAATGAGCTGGCAAAATGGATGGGTGATGTGAGTATAAAATGTATATTTGGCAGTAAGCCTCACAATGGTAACACCACCTGGCAATTGGTTGTGTTGCACCACCAACCTATGGAAGTGGATCAGGTGGTGACACAGATAATACCTAGCTAGGTGGTGTCAGGTGTTGTGGCATCCACCTTCCTCACCTGTCCATCCATTTTGCTAGCTTATTTTATGGCATGAGCCCAAATTGTAGCGGATCAACAGGCCTAGTGGAGCACCCCACTAGAAACAATTGTGATTGATGCCCCCATTTAAAAACTTCTTGAGGCCATGAAAGTTTGGATTAAACTTATATTTTCATTTCCCCCTTGTCCAGGTTTGTATCGCCTTACTAACAGGGTGAACGGCAAATAAACATTAGGGTGGAGCCGAGGATGGTTTCTTGGATTGGTGTCATATTCCTTGCTATTTCTTATGGTGTGGCTCACTTGAGCTTTAGATTTTCTTTGTTTTTTGGGCCTTGCAATAAAATGACTTGGAAAAATGGATGGATGGTGTGGATATAAAACACATACATCACGGTGGCCCCACAACACCCAATACAACGGAGATTGATTAAAACTGGCTTATATACCTCTTAAAGTTTGGCAAGTGGATTGGGTGGTGACCCTAACCCCACCAATTTAGGTTGTATCAGGCACTGTAGGGCCCACTGTGATGTTTATGTTTTATCCACGTCATCCATCCATTTTTCTATCTCAATTTAGGGCATGAACCCAAAAATAAATCTGATTAAAAAGTTTAGTGGAGCACACCACAAGAAACAATGGTGAATAAGTGCTCGCCATTATAAAAGCTTCTCAGGAGCCACCAAAGCTTTAGAACAAATTGATATTTGTTGTTTCCCTTCATTCAGGTTTATGTGACATTATCAAATGGTTGGATGACAAATAAAAATTACAGTATTGATGTCAAAAGTTTCGGCGGTTAGTAAACATTATAGTGTGCCCTTGGAAGTTTTCAACCGTAGCTGTCATTTTCCCAATTACTTCCTATGGTGTGGTCGACTCTACCTTTGGATCTGCTTCATTTTTAGATCATGCCCTAAAATGAGATGTAAAAATGAATTGAATGGCGTGGATATAAAACCCATACACGGTGGGTCACCACCCAATTCGCCTCACTGAAATGCCAACCACTTAAGGAAGTGAATTGGGTGGTGACCCAACAGCACCCAACTAGGTAGTGTCATGCACTGTAGCACCATTGTGATGTATGTGTTTTACCCACCCTGTACATCCATTTTGTAAGCTTTTTTTTTTTCTTTTTTTGTCAGATTGTTGGTACAACTACTGTCAGTTCACACGTCATTGTTAGCCACCCCCTCTAGGGATCGATACCAAGACCTCGGTGCTGAACCCGAATATCTTTCAGCCAATCTACCACTTTGGCTATGGATTTGGGTGGACAAAAAATGAAGTTTATCAATAGTCCCGGTGGACAACACCATATAAAACAGTGGCGTGCAGTTAAACATCTGCCACTAAAAATTACTTTGGAGCCAAATGAGTTTTGGATCATGTGGTATTTGTGTTTTCTCATCATATATCTACTTATGTATGAACTTATTAATAGGATGGGTGTGAAAATGACATTATCTCAGCCTAGGAAGGTTTCATGGGTGGTGTCTCCCTACTGTTTCCTTTGGTATGGTTCACGTGAGCTTTCGGATTTACTTGACTGCTGGCGTTGTGTCCTTGAATGACTTGACAAAATAGACTGAGGATGACAAGTTGTGTTGGGCCACCACTCTATCCGCTTTCTATCATTGTCATCTTAACCCGCTCTTATCAATTATCATTTAAAGTGGCTTACTAAACCTCTTTTAATTTTGGCCACCAACCAAGGAAGTGGATCACGTGGTGACACTAATTTGCTACCTTGGTAGGTGGTGTCAGGCATTGTTGTGTCTACCATGATTTATGTATTTTATCCTTGCCATCCATTTATTTTTCTAGCTCATTTTATGGCATGAGTCCAAAATATAGGAGTAGAATAATAGGTCTAGTCGAGCACCCTATAGGAAATAATCTACCTTTAAAATTTGGTTGAGGGCTACAAAAGTTTTTGATTAACCTTATACTTTCATCTTCACTGTGTACAAGTCTACATGACCTTATCCACAAGTTGAATGGCAAATAAACGTTATGGTGATTAAATCTCTGCCCCAATATTATTGAATGTTTATCTTTTTAGAGGAAAAAAATATATTATGGTGGTCCTTAGGATGGTTTTTTAGATGGGTGTCATTTTACTCACCTTTTCCTTTGGTGTGGTCCACTTGAGCTTCATATTTGCTTCGTTTTTTAGCTCATGTAATAAATTGACCGGGCTAAATGGATAGATGGCATGGATATAAAACACACATATCACGGTGGGCCCTATAACACCCCACAACAAGTACATGAGTGGTGTTGGGGTCGCGCCACCAATCACTTCTTCTCATCATTATATCAACATAATCTTAACCACTATGATTAAAATACCTTTTTAAGTTTGGCACCACCCACTTAGGGAAGCCGATAGGGTGGTGACCCCAACACCACTCATTTAGGTGGTGTCAGGTGTTGTAGGGCCCATTATGATGTATATGCTATATCCACATCATCCATCCACTTTACAAGCTCAATTTAGTGTATGAGCTTAGAAATGAAGATGATCAAAAGCTTAAGCGGTACACACTGCATGAAATAGTGGTGACTTAACGCCCACCATTAAAAACTTCTTCGGGCCACCAAAGCTTTGGATGAAATTGATATTTGTATTTTGTCTTTATCAAGGTCGATGTGACATTATTAAGTATGGGCTGGATGGCAAATAACAATTACCTTGGTATGTCAAGATGTTGGATGGTAAATAAACATTACAATGTCCCTTTGGAAGTTTTCAACCTTGGCTGTCATTATTACAACTGTTTCCTATAGTGTGGTCCACTCCAATTTTGGATTTGCTTCATTATTTTTGGATCCGTGACCTAAGATGAGATGGAAAAACAGATGGATGATTTGGATATAAAATCCATACATATCATGGTGGTCCCATAATGCCCAACACATCACCATCCAATCTGCTTCCTATCTCCATCATCTCAATCCAATCATATTAAATATCATTAAAGCTTAGATGGTAGATAAACATTATAATGTGGGAAGTTTTCAAATGTGGTTATCATTATTGCAACTGCTTCATATATGTGATCCACTTGAACTTTACATCTGATTCATTTTTGGACCCATCCCCTAACATGAGATGGCAAAACTGATGGACTCCGTGGATATAAAACCCATAGAAGGTGTTGGTCCCATGATGCCCAACCCATCACAACCTTTTTTTGTTTTTTTTCAACAATATTGATTGACATTAAAGCTGACTTAAATGGCAACCACCTATGGATGCCGATTGGGCGGTGACCCCAACAACTCCTTAGTGGTGTCATGTGTTGTGGGGCTATTGTAATGTATATGTTTTATTCATGCTGTGTATTCATTTTGCAAGCTCATTTTAAACTGTGTGCCTAAAAAGGAAGCTAACCAAAAGTTCCAATGGACCACACCATAAAAAATAGTGGTGATTGAAGGCCTGCTATTAAAACCTTCCCAGGGCTACAAAAGTTTTGGACCAATCTGATATTTGTGTTTTTCCTTCAACCAGGTTTATGTGACCTTTTCAGCAGCTTGGATGGCAAAAGATAGTTTACAGTGGGCCTTGGAAAAATTTCAGTGGTTAGTGTCATTATTCCTCACTACAAGAAAAATAGGTATAGCCGACCGATGGGGCTAACCTTTGCCCGCAGCCAGTTCTAACGACCGCTAGAAAAGGGGCCTATTAAAAAAAATTCTGCAGCCCTAATTTCATTGCCGCCACTCGATCTCCCTCTCCCTCTCCACTCCCTCTCGCTCTCCCTCTTGCGCGCTCTCCCTCTCCATCTCCTTCCCTCTCTCTCTCTCTCTCTCTCTCTGCACCTCTCCATCTCTGTTCGATCTCTCTCTCTGTCTCTCCCTCTCCACTCTCAAACCCATCGCCAACTCTCTCTCTCTCTCTCTCTCTCTCTCTCTCTCTCTCTCTCTCTCTGTCTTCCATCCTCCAGCACAAACCGAAGACCGCAGTTGTTGTACTGCTTGTCCATCCTGCACAATCAGAGCACCAGGTCTGGCCATATCTGGTCCTTTTACTCACTGCAAACAGGTACAGATCTAAACCCCTCCACGGTTTAGGGCTTTGGATTCTATTCCCTTCCCTTCCCTCTCTCTCTCCCTCCTAGGTTTAGGGCTTTTGGTCTGATTCACACTCTTTTCCCATGCTTCTGCTGGAAATTAGGGTTTTAGGATGAGGTTTTCTCCCAAGGAAAGTGATTGGGTTTAAATTGAATGATATCTTCTGAATGATTTTTGACATTTTTGGTTGCAGATTGAGCGGCATCTTCATATTATCTTCGATTCAGATAAGAATTCTCAACAACTACCAAATTCCAGCCTTGCAATCCTGCAGTGGGAGGACCTGCAAAATCTCAACTAGTACATGAGGTATATTCACTGGGTGGTGAAATTGGGAAAACTGTTGATAGATAATATTCCAGAAAACGCTTTATTTTGAATGAATTTTCCTTTGACACTGTTTATTGATTTGATAATCTATGTTAGAAAATAGGAAGTATTCCTTGTGGTTATTTCATTTGGTTCTGCATCAGTTTGGTTGATTTTTAATTGTTGGTGGTCTTCAAACCATGGATTAGCTACTGTCTTTATTGTGTACCAGTAACGACCATATTTATTTTTATTTTTTTGAATTTTGAATTTGGTGTTTGGATTATCATCTTCTGGTTTGATTTTATTGCCAGCTTCACTTGTCTTTTCTGCTTAAACTGTTGTCTGGTGACAGCATCTTAATCTCTGGCTCTAATCTTGTATGTTTAACATTATCATATAGATTCGATCAGAATATCCTCTCTATCCATCAACAAGACTTGCTGTTCGTCTGCCTTCTTTGGGATTTCATTTTTCTCCCATGCATTACCATCGACTATTTCAAGTTGTAAAGATCTTTCAGAATGATGACAGTGAGAACTCGGATTTTCCTAAACCTTGGAATCAAGCTGATTTTGAGGGATGGTTGTTTGCTCTTGCATGGAAGGTCTGTTTTTCACATTTCCTTTCAAAGAAATATATTGTTGGTTTGAGTTCTCTAACCATCTTCCACTATTCTATAGGGTGTGGGAAATAGGGAAGCTGTATGGCAGTGTAGATACTTTTGTCTGGTTGCGCCATTTCTTTATATACTGGAAAGCCCTGCTTCCTAAACTTACAAACAGTGTCTCAGGTTCTTAGATAGTACACTTTTATTTTGCTCATATCTGGCATTTTGTATCTGACTGTCCTTTCAAAATTCCAGATTTTAAGCTGTAAATGAGTGCACCAGAAAATAGTTATAAAAACTGTTAAATCTGTCACCTCTCTCTTCTCCAGCCTATGAGGAAAACAAATATATCAGGTTCCTCCGGAGCATGCCAGCAATGTGGAAAATGTGTTAGCAGTTTGTGATGTTGGGCAATCAAACATCAAGGTCTGGTTCACGTGGTTGTTATTTTAATATAGTAATTTAATCTTTATTTAAAAAATTGAAAACTGTTGCCTAGCTGGCATGGTTCTTCTTTCAATTTGGTTTATACTTCATGTGTAGGTCATCGAACTTGTTAATGCACTGATTTTACGATGTGATAATGATAATTCGCGGTGAACTTGGTAGAACTGCCTTCAAGGGGCTATCTATCGTGCATCGGTGGGTTCTCCTGGTTTATATTTAGGCATGTACATATCTCTCACTTATCATGTGTGGACTTGTTGAAATCCTGTTTGTCTTCAACTTGGGTTTGATAAGATATTTGAAAGCTAAGTTTTTCCTTAATAATAGTTAGTCTTTGAAAAGGTTGTTTTAACTTACATATGTTTTCCAATTACAAATTCAGATAAACTACACATAAGACATAACTTTATTGGTTTAAAAGATAATTTTCCTTTAATTATGTTTAATCCATGATAAGGTTAGGTTGGTTTACATTTATGTCCATATCACAACTTCATACAATTTATACAGAAATTTAGTTACTTAGCTTGTTTTCAAGTTTGGAACCAAGTACATAGAACTCATGTAGTTTATAAAGAGAGTAAACATGAGGTAATTATTATCATTTGTAACTTTTCACTTGGAGCCCTGTCATTCTAGCACATGCATCAGATGTCTAGCTGTGGAAAAGGGAGACCAAACCATGACAATTGCCTGGCATGAAAATTGGCCTATCCATCTGTTAGGTGGGTTCACCATTACATTGAGTCAGATCACGGGCTGTCCATTTATATTGAATGGGCAACCCACCTGTTGAGTGAACCAACATCCATTCTAATCCTTGTAATCTTCATGGTGTCGCCCACCTTCTGCACAGCTCTGAAACATGTGACAATTTGCGGAGAAAGACAGGATTGTGCACGATCTAAGTCACTCATTAGGTGATCCCAATTTGTAGCTCCATGGTTTAAAAAATCAGACTTCTTTTATTTTTTTTTATTAAGGAATCATATGAAGAGCTTCTTGCATTTATATTTGACAAAGGATCAGACATCTCCTGTGGCAAATGAGGTATGCTGGAAGTTTATCTTTTTCAAAATTAATTAGATAGTTTTTGCCATCTTTGCTCTTTGTTCAAAATTAATTTCTCATGTTTATCTTGCACGTGATGTGGGTCCTTCATCGAAGCAGTATTAATTTGCTAGAGAACAGAGGAGCAGGGCATTTTGAGGAAAAGCAGGTCCTATTAATTTTCAAGGATATATGCAATGCGGTATTTGCAATGCATTCCGATTCACCATTGATTGCTCATAGGTAAGGCCCTTTGATCCTTGAGTATTACTCTTTAACCTCTCTTTTTGCTGATCTTCTTTCTGTTGATTTGTGTTGATTTATAATTTGAGAAGAACCTTGTTTGGTTCTGGTTGTGGTGGTTATCAAGAATAAATTCTGTTCAACAAGAAATGCAAGTCCAAGAACGAGCTAGCGTGTTTCTAATTGATGCATGTATGTCTGCAATACAACAAACTATTTCATATGACAGGGATCTATGCCGAGCCCAAATGTTGCTGACTTTGCAATGATGTGGTCAGGACACAGATGGTTTACACAAAGCGTTGGAGAAAGCAGTTGCTGGAAGTGAGGTGAGTATTTTTTTTTTTTTTTTTGTTGATTTTGATGATGATGCAATATTTATTTATTATTTTAGAATATAGTTATTTGATAAACTCATCATCATCTTTGGTATGGACTTCTTTTTATTAGTATCTTGGCAAAAGCTAACTGACCTGTTGCCTGCCTAACATCGACCCTCCTTTAGCTGGTTCACTACAAGAAAAACAACCATAGCCGACTGATGGGGCTAACCTTTGCCCGCGGCTAGTTTTAAGGGCTGCTGGAAAAGGGCCCTTATAAAAAAAATATTCGGCAGCCCTAATTTCATTTCCGCCTCTCGATCTCTCCCTGCCTTTCCCTCTCCCTCTCCCTCTCCACTCCCTCAAGCTCTCCCTCTCGCTCTCCCTCCCTCTCCCTCTTGCATGCTCTCCCTCTCCATCTCCCTCCCTCTCTGTTCACTCTCTCTCTCTCTCTCTCTCTCTCTCTCTCTCTCTCAAAACCTACTAATTGCTGGGACGAGAGCCATCACAGACATCGGTTGTATCAGCAGTGGCACATGGATCAGAAGGTAATTCGCCACCTGAAATTGCTGTCGAGATGCTGATGGATTCAAGGTATGAAGCCCAAACATCGAAAGATTTTTCTTCATCATCATCTTCTTCTTCTTCTACGTTGGGTGAGTCTTTGAGAAGAAGGTTGAGTAGGAGTAGGTCAGAATGCTGAGTGTTTCCTTCAGTTCATGTAAATGAGAGTCATGGAATCGTATGAGTTTGTATCCATTTGTGTATATGTGAGTGAGAGGCTGTAATTTACAAGTTAGAATGTCTATTTCATTAAGGGCTGTGATGCAGTGAGAGTGTATTGGTAGGGCAAGTGGCCCACCTTGGGCCTGGATTTGGACTGTAAAATTGATTTGAATGTACTAATAGCCCAGAATCCCTCATGGATTTCCAGCCCTTGGTGAACTCTGTTTCTCATCCCTATTTTTTTTTTTCTTTGTTCTTGCTGACAAAAAAATTTGCTATGACTACCAGTATCTATATGTTTTTAAAACTCTAGCTACGGTTATTCTACGGACTACAACCGTAGCTATATTTAGCTACGGATTTTATCTGTAGCTTTTAATAGTGTTTTAATAAAAAAACCGACGATTTAGCGGCAGCCAGTAAAACCGTCAGTAAAGGTCCCGACCGTCGGTAAAACCTTTACCGACTGAGGCTTTACTGGCGGTTACCTGACTGCGGGCAGAGGCTTTGCCGGCGGTTTTCTGGGCGTTTACCGGCGGTTTTGACCGCCGGTAAAGGCCACTTTTCTTGTAGTGCCTATTGTTTCCTGTGCTGTAGTTTAGTCTAGTTAAGCTTCGGATCTGATTCGCTTTTTGGCTCATGCCTTGAAATGAGCTAGTAAAACAGATGAATGACCTCCATAAATGACATGATCGCTGTGCAGGCTACCGTGATATAAAACACATGTATCACGTTGGGTGTTGTTGGGTCGCCACCCAATGCAATTCATATCTCTCAGTCCACTTATACCAATGCCATCATTAAAATAGACTTAAATGCACTGACTTAGGAAAGTGGACTGGATGGTGACCCACCATCGTGTACGTATTTTATCTATAGTTTATCTGTTTTGTCAGCTCATTCTAAGATATGATTCTAAAATGAAGTAGATCAAAAGCTTAGGTTTATGTTTTAACCATGCTTTTCAACTCAAAAATGAAGCAGATCAAAAGCTCAAGTGGGCCATACCACAGGAAACGGTGGTGGTTGAACGTCCATCATTAAAAACACCCCAAGGGTTATAAAAGTCTTTGTGACCCTGTGGGCAGGTTGAATGGATTATATAATACTCTAGCAGCGTATAACACTGGACATAGGCTCATTAAAATTGTACACGTGGCATACATTATAAAAAATTAAACTGATGATACTATGGAGCCCACTTACTCTAAGTGATGGTCTCAAAAATAAGATGATTTGAACAATCCTAACATTTGATTCATGGATTCTTTCTATTTTTCTGAAAATGGATAATGGAATATTTGTCATTTTTAACCGTCCACTAAATGTCCTTTAAGAATCAGATTATCGTATGTGCAGCTCATATATATGTTCGTTCATGATACAACTAAACTGAAAAAACGATATTTTGTTAGTTTATTTGACTTTTGTTTGTGTATCACCTACGCAGTATCTGAGCAATTTCGTAGTGCCCGCGTATGATCCCTGGCACTCTGTAAGGGTGTCAAAGTGGTTTTTTTTTTTTTTTTGGTAAAAGTAATTTTTCTGTATTAAAAAATGTTAGCCTCTTATAAAGATTTGATTTATTCACTATCTCGGGCTATCAATTGTTTACTTGGTAATCTTTTGGTATTACCCACCACTCATATGGGCTTAGATGGCATAAAAAATAAGAAATTAGTGGGAAAGAGGGAACTGCATACCGATGGAATTAATAGATTTTTTAAAATCCTTTTATGAAAAATGTTTTAGATTTTCTCTTTAAAAAAAATGAAAGAGCCAAAAAATTTTGAAGGATGCAAAATGAATTTGGAGAATATAATTGATTGATTTTCTTATATATTTCAATATATGGTGGTGTGTATATACAAATGGAAAGGCCCCAAATATGAAAAAAAATATATATATAAAATAAAATAAAAAAAATATTCCAAACTTAAAAAAAATAAAAATAAATAAAGAAATCAGATATTTCTTTAAATAATTGGATGATTCAATTTTTAGTTTTCTTAAAATTAAAATTTTAGAAATACCTTATAAAAAGAAAAAGATAATAAATATTATTTTTAGAATATCTTTATTATAGAAAATATTTTTTTTAAAAAAAATACTGAATTCAGTTTTCATAATAAAACAGTTTTTAATAAAGAAGACGTGGAGTCAGAACACAGGACTTATAGATCCCGCTGTCTCTCTCAAGTATGTTATCTAAGTAATATTGCTAAATTTAATAATAGAGTAAGAACGGATGCTGCAGATTGCATCCTACCTCGGTGTGGACGGAAAAGGAAGGGGCTCTATGCGGCCACCATGATATATTGGTTTTATCAGGCCGTTCATCCAGTACTCAAATGGACCACATCACAGGAAGGAAGCAGAGGTGATAATATCGTCTCCCATTGAAACCTTCATGGGCCTACTATGATGTTTAGATTTCTTTTGCAGCCGCTGGTGTAGAGAACGTGTCTACGTATGCCTGTTTGCCAAAAGCACCTGCCACGTAGTGAGTAACTCACTATGCTTAGGGTACTGAGTAAGCTCTTTAATGTCCACCATGATTTATGTATTTTATCCGCTATGTCCATCTATTTTAATAGATAATTTTAGCACTATACCCAAAAAAATTGAAGCATATACAATGTTTAAATGGACCACACCACAGGAAACAGTTGAATTGAAAGTCTACTGTTGAACAATTCTTGGGGCCCACGGAAGTTTTGGATCATACTTATATTTGTTTTCTCCCTTCATCCATGTCTGTATGATCTTATGAACAGGTTGGATGAAAAATTAACATCATTGTGGAGCCTAGCAAGGTTTCAATGTCGGAAATCATTATCCCCACTGTTTCCTATGCTATGATCCACTTGATGGAAAAATGAATGGACGGTGTCGATAAATATATTCAAGGTGGGCCCAACTGAGTTTACTCAGGATGCTCTTATCGTTCTGAGTAACTCAGTAACCAATCCGATTTACCTGGGGGACCTACCCTAGCGCGGGAACGGATTGCCTGATGTACCACACACCACCGAACTGACTGCTGTGTTGAAGTCACTAAGTTCTGCAGGTCCCACCATCAGGTATATGTTATGTCAAAACTGTCCGTACATTTGGCAAGTTTGTTATAATGCTTGAGCTGAAAAATAACACAGATCCAAACATTAAGTGGACCACACTACAAAATTCAGCGGGGGATTGAACGTCTACCATTGAAAGCCTTTTAGTGGCCACAAATGGTGCATCCTTTTTAACGATGAGAATCATTCTCGCCACTCCTATTTGTTGTGTGAGCTATTTAAGTTTTGGATATGACTCATGTTTTGAATAATGCTCTAAAATGATCTCCCAAATGCATGAATGGTGTAGATATAATAAATGCATGATACTGCTCTAAAATGATCTCCCGAAATTGCCGCTCCTGGCGGTCTAGGCTAGGCTGTACATCATTCGTCTGTTCAAATGAAAAAATAACAACTTTGTTGAAAAAAAAAATAATAATAAATAAATGCCTGATAATAGGCAATATAACTTTGATATCCTTCGAACCGTTCATTCATGTCGGAGTTTGAGGCATGTCAGCGCTCGTCTTCACACCACACGAAACCACACGACCCAAGTAGGTGGTGTGTTGTACACCTAGGCGGTTAATTTCCCGATGTCACTACATACGGAGTGGATTAGGCTCCTTGGCCCCAACTAACACAGCGCTGCACTGACCGTGCGGCTTTGATGTACATATCCATGCCGTCCATCTATTGTCCCAGCTCATTTTAGGGCATGAGCCGAAAAATGAAGTAGATCTAAATCTCACGTGAATCACCCCACAGGAAACAATGATGATTTACCATTAAAAACTTCTTGTGGATAACTAATGTTATTAATCAATTTGATATTTGGTTTTTCCTTTCATCTATTTCCATGTGATATACTGAACAGGTTGGATGAAAAATAAACATTATAGTGAGCCATATAAATTTTTTAATGGCATGCATTCAATCATCA
Organism: Magnolia officinalis; assembly: GCA_021015155.1. Classification (NCBI taxonomy): domain Eukaryota; kingdom Viridiplantae; phylum Streptophyta; class Magnoliopsida; order Magnoliales; family Magnoliaceae; genus Magnolia; species Magnolia officinalis. The sequence goes on along the minus strand of JAJHSJ010000009.1, from coordinate 64,981,685 downwards.
TGTCTTCCTATGGTGTGGTTCTCCTGAAAATTGGATCTGCTTCCTTTTTAGGTACATGCATTGAAATGAGCTGGAAAAACATATGAACGGCGTAGATGTATAATACATACATCAAGGTGACTCCCAAGGCCAGGCCACACCGTGTTGGTTGAAGCCGTGGTCTCACCTAATCTACTCTCAACTACATGTCCCGTTCCATTCATCCGAGGAGGAGAGGAATACAAATGGCAACCGCTCGGGTGCCATTTTAAAGTGCACACCCTCTGCACGTGGGAAAGAGGTTCGTGTCTGGCATCAGAACCAACCATTAGTTATATCACGGAAATTTAATCCAGCACTGAAAAAATCTTCATTTTTTAATCTAATCATCAGAGCACTACAAGTTATGGTGCTCCTATATGCATTCAGTCATTTGAACAGTCCAATCCATTGATCGATCCATCTAAACAGTCTATTAAATCCAGAATCCATTTTATTGGATACTATACAAAAATGACACTGAATGAATGATCCAATCTATATATCTTTGACTTTTCCTTATTTTGTAGCCATCCTTTTTTCGAGCCATATGTGAATTGGTTAGGATGGCCTAAGAAAAGTGACTCTTGAGGTTGATAAGAAATCTATGGTGGGCCCTAATAAATAAATTGATCAAATTGTAGATTGGACCTATGCACCGTCCATATTAAAGGGTGATGATGATGGGGTTGTAAATGCCAAATTGATGTAATATTTGCATCGTAGCACATGAAATGTATATTAGACCAAACGGATGATGGTTTACATCAGTCAATTCGATTGCATTTAAGTGTCTATATCAATAGAGTAAATGGCAGGTGAGGGCATTTAAGTAATTTACCAATGAGAATGGTGTATATAAGCCGATGTTGTTTGAGATACGGATCCAGAGAAGGTGTGTACTAGATTTTAGATAGGTGCATTTCACCAAAGTGAGGAAAATCATGCCGCCAAAATAATAATAATATTTTGGCCCTCTCGGTGGGATGCAACTACTCCAACAACCCCACCGTACCCGTAGAAAACAAGCTGCTTGGGTGCACAAATAACGTGAATGCCATGCACGCCCTGATCCGTCAACGCTTCGGCTTTCAGGACAAGAACATTACGATCTTGACCGATGCGACCGAGAAGAAGCCCACACGTTTCAAAATATTATAGATGAGCTTAATATGTTGATCGATGCAGCTAAGCCGGGAGACATATTGTTATTCTACTTCAGAGGGGGTGGGGCGCTGGTTAACGGGAGCATTCCAGCGATCATTCCTTGCGATCTCATTCCCATTACAGGTTAGGATGAATGAGATTTGAGAAATGTTCTGAGAGTGGATGCATAGTCTGCGTTCCACCGTCCATTCCCAATGGACAAAAGATGGTGTGATATTGTCTTATGAGAGAACACTCCACTGCCTCGATAACCATTTGGGAATATAGGGTGGCGAACGACTTTACATAGAATGATGGTGTATAAATAATATCTCTTGTTTCATATTTAAGAGTTCTGTATCATTGACACAATAGTACATGAGGTTGCACAAAATCTCAGGCGTGGAATCCACCGAGGTGGGTGGGACACTGACTGTAGGTCTCACAATCATGATATATGTACGTTAAATCCACACAGTCCAACCATTTTAAAAGCTCACTTTAGTGCATGATCCAAAAAGCGAAGTTGACAGTCTTGATTGAATCCACACCAATAAAAACCTTTATGGATTCCACAGGAGTGTTTATTTTCCATCCAACATATTGATGAGGTCACAAAGACCTAGATGAAAAGACCACACAAATATTATCTTGATCCAAAGCTTTTTTAGCCCACAAAAAGTAATAACACTGTTTCTTGCACTATGGTCCATCTGAGATTTGGATCTGCTTCATTTTTTGGATCATGCCCTAAAATGAGAGAATTATTTTGTACGAAAATCAGCTCCTATCCACTCATCAAATGGGCCGTACCATAGAAAACATTGTCCAGCTGCTGGTAAATAACAAAATAAAAGTGTGGTCCACCTAATGACTGGATGTGGTATATCTGCAAAAGTGATTGCCCTGACGAGCCAACCTACTGGACGGTTTGGATGTCGGCTCACTTGAAAGGTTGGAAGTAATCTACTAGGTGGACGGACGGTAACTTCTGGTGCAACGGACTTGATCAGATCTCCTGCTAGAAATATAGATTGTATTTTATTAAAGGAAGGATCTCATTCAATTTCTTTCAACTTTTTGTAGTTTAGTGAGCCATTTGATACTCTGGCAGAGAGCGATGGTTCATACACATGCCTTCAAAATTGTATACGTGGCATACATTAAGTTCAGATTAAACAATCCAAATCATGTGGGCCACTTTAATTAGGTGATAGCACCAAAATTAGATTGGTAGAGTGATAGAGTGACTCTTAACCTCTGGTTAGTGGACATCTGTTTGTTGGACTGCATATCAACCAATCAACCAGCTAGAGCATTTGTTCAGTGTAACTTTGGTTAGTTGATCTATCTAAAGTGGACCCCACGATTTGGATGCTATGATCTGAGTTACATGTGTGCCACGCATACAATCCCTAGGTGCATGTGTATGAATCAACCACTTTGCCAGAGTACCAAAGTTTTCTTTTTGGTACCTGGAAGTTTTGAGGTAACTTTGCATCAGGAAAGGGATAAAGATCCCCGAACTTGGCGGATGGGAGATCCACCCCTTGCTGCTTCCGTAGCTTCTTTTACACATCGCACAATTGTTCTCGGAGTTCCGTGAGTTCAGAAGGATCATATGAGAGGGGTTTTGCCCCTTGGAATCGACCAGATCTCCTAGGATGTTGGTGATCATGTGCTGATTCTGTAGGGAATGGTAGAATGAGATTTACTGGAGGAGGAATGGAGGAAGTAAAGGGAGGTTGTGGGGTTGAACTGCTTTGAGCACTAGGCTGTGTTGCCTGTGTATTCGGTGTGGCACTCGGTACTAGGCGAAGCAATAATTCTTGCATTGCACGGAGACTTTGGGCCACCTCTTGCATGGTTGCGTTAGCTCGTGGGTCTATTGGAGCTGTCGGAGGTGTCGGCGCCGGTGCTGGTGCCAATGCTGATGCTTCAGGAGCTGGCAGAGCTGCCGATTCTTCCTCATGGGTAGCCGTAACTGCATGTGATCGAGTAGTTATGGCTAGGATTGATGCTTATATAAGTGTAGCCAAAGATTATTTTTTTATGAATGCAGTGATGATGTATCTTAAGATTAAAGTACCACACACTTTTGAGTCGGGTCTCAGTTAGTGCGAGCTAGCAAGTCCCCAATGGAGTCACCATTCTGTAGACATTGAAAATCGGCGCCCACGCTGATTTGTATGTTATATTTTAGTGGTGGGGGTGATTATTGGAGTCGCCACTAGCCAATTAATCTCAATTCCCGCGGTTGGCTAGAACCCATGGAATACGTAAGGTTGGAGAAATCCGAAGACTCTCTTACCTTAGATTGACTCCTAGTCTGTGATTCGGGATTCCGGGTAAGGGACCTTGGTTATAAAGAGGGAAGGTGTTAGGCACTCTCTTTGCCAGTACGAACGTACGGTCTCTACTTTGTGTGGTAAAATAATCTCAAGGGATGAATGATGTGGTCGAGATAGGACTAGGTACACACGTGGATTTCTGATACGGTAAGATCCGAGATTTCGGCAAGCCACAGAGCATATACGTCCAACGACGTGTGTAGAAAGCGAATGTGATGATGCTTATGTAAAGAGGTAAGAAAAATTGACTAGATCACTAGGAATTTCTGATGTGATAGGATCTGATATACGGCAAGTCACAGAGCACACGTTCACTAGAGATCTAGAGAAGCAGGGGGGTTGAGAAGAGAATATATGTCATGATGAATGCTTGTATGTAAAATGAATGAATCTTTGGCTCCATCTTGAGTAGGTTAAGAGATGGATTGCACCATGATCAATCTTGGATATGCTTGTGGGGTTAGGAAGGTCGGGATGAGGCTAAGGGAGAGCTAAAAAATCTTAACTTGGAGGCTTAGGAGCATCTCCTCACCCTCACTCTCTTTCTCTCTCTCTCTCCCTCTCCCTCACTTAGATTTTAGGCTCTCTTGGTTGTGTGTCAAATGTGAAGGGGGAGGGGGCTATTTATAGCCTTCTCCAATGACATTGCTGTAATTGGTAGGTAGGTAAGGGGTAAAAGTTGACATGGCAACTTGTGGTTGGTAGAGGGGAGAGGAATGACATATGACATGCTCTCATTAGTTATTAGGTTTGGTAAAATGGTGAATAGTGAAGACTGGAGGGGTAAATTCAGAGAAAAGTTTACTTTCAAGCCAAGAGACAGCTGTTGCTTGGAGGACACACGTGTCCGGCGAGCGGAGGTAATCGAATTACCGCTGGCGGTAGTCTGACTATCGCTCGGGCTGGGTTTGGTCCGAAACTTGTGTGGCTGGCTCCGCGCATCTTTTTTTAGAGGAAGCGGTAGTTTGACTACCGCCGGTGGTAGTCAAATTACTGCTTCGGATACGGTTTCTCCCGAAATTTAGCCGATGGGTCCTTTTTTGGGTCCTGAGAGCGGAACAAAGTCTGTTTTGGATATTTGGCTCAAAATGGCTCGAAATTGGCTTGATTGTTACCCGAAAATGGCCCGAGAAATGGATCGGTTTTGGACATGGTCTGGCTTGAATGATGGCTCGTAATGGCTTAGGTTAGGATTAGGGTTTAAGCTAGAGTTATGTTGGATTTAGGGTTTAGGCTGATGTTTGGGTTAGGGTTAGGTTTAGGATACGATCGTGGTTCTCGGATTGTCCTTGCCTCTTCAAGATGTTAGCCTAGGTGGAGTGTCTACAGGTGTGGTTCTCCTGAAAATTGGATCTGCTTCATTTTTAAGTATATACATTAAAATTAAAATGAGCTGGAAAAACATATGAATAGCGTAGATGTATAATACATACGTTGAGGCCGTGGTCTCACATAATTCACTCTCAACTACGAATGCGGATTGCGTCCTCTATGGGGCCCACTGTGATGTAAGTGTTTTATCCATGCTGTTCATTGCTTTTATCAGACAATTTTATAATGTGATCATAAAAATGAGGTAGGTCCACAGCTCCAGTGGACTACACCAAAGGAATCTGCAGTGATAATGACAATCACTATTGATTCCTTTCTAAGGGCCACTGTGATGTTTTTTTTTTATTATTATTTACCATCCAACCTATTAATAAGGTCATGTAGACATGGATGAAGTGAAAACACAAATATAAGCTTGACTCGAAACTTCTCCAGCTCCCAAAAACTTTTTAATGGTGGAAGTTCAATCCCCACTTTGTTGTTCAATTAAGACTTTAACTTGCCACGTTTTTTGGATCATAATTGATAATGATATGAGAAAAATGACGAGCGACGTGGATAAAACACTTACATCATGGTGGCCCCACAGAGCCTTGCCTGGGCAGGGGTAGGAGGCAATCACGTCCCTCAACTACGTGTCCACGTTCCATCCATCCGAGGAGGAGAGGAATGCAAATGGCAATCACTCGGTTGCCATTTAAAAGTGCACACCTTCTGCATGTGGGAAACAGGTACGTGTCTGGTATCAAAGCAGACCATTAGTCATATCACGGAAATTTAATCTAGCTCCAAAAAAATCTTCTTTTTTTAATGTATCATCAGAGCACTACAAGTTATGGTGCTCTTATCTGCATTTAGTCATTTGAGTACGGTCCAATCCATTGATCAATCCATCTAAACCGTCTATTAAATCCAAAATCCATTTTATTGGATACCATATATGCAAAAATGACACTGATTGAATGATCCAATCTATCTTTGACTTTTCCTTATTCTGTAGCCATCCTTTTTCCGAGCCATATGTGAATTGGTTAGGATGGCCTAACAAAAGTGATTCTTAATTAGGTTGATAAGAAATCTATAGTGGGCCCTAATAAATAAATTGATCAAATTGTAGATTGGACTTATGCACCGTCCATGTTAAAGGGTGATGATGATGGGGCTGTAAATGCCAAACTGTTGTAATAATTGCATGGTAGCACATGAAATGTACGTTGGACCTAATTGATGATGCTCTACAGTCTACATCAGTCAATTGGATTTCATTTAAGCGTCTATATCAATAGAGTAAATGCCGGGTGAGGGCATTTAAGTAATTTACCAATGAGAATGGTCTATATAAGGTGATATTGTTAGAGATATGGTACTAGATTTTAGATCAGTGCATTTTATCAAAGTGAGGAAAATCATGGCTGTTGGGAATAAATTTGCCCTCTTGGTGGGATGCAACTACTCCAACAGCCCCAACTTACCCGAAGGAAACAACATAAGTGATGTGTATGCCATGCAGGACCTGATCCGTCACCGCTTCGGCTTCACGGACGACAAAATTACAATCTTGACCGATGAGCCAGGGACGGAGAAGCGTCCTACCTTTTATAATATTATAGAAGAGCTTAAGACGAAGGTCAATGTAACTATGCCAGGAGACACCTTGTTATTCTTCTTCAGTGGGGGTGGAGAGCTGGTTAATCCCACGGCTACGGCTACGGAAACGGCTACGGAAACGGCTACGGCTAATTCGGCTACGGCTACGGCTACGGCTACGGCTACAGATTCAGCTACGGCTACAGCTACGGCTACGGCTAGCCCTACGGCTACGGCTACAGATATGCCTACGGCTACAGCAACTCCTACAGCTACGGCTACGGCTACGGCTTCGGCTACAAATTCGGCTACGGCTACAGCTACGGCTACGGCTAGCCCTACGGCTACGGCTACGGCTACGCCTACAGCTACGGCTGAGACATAAAAGGGCATTCCAGCTATCATTCCTTGGGATCTCTTTCCCATTACAGGTTAGGATGAATGAGATTTGAGAAATGTTCTGAGACTGGATGCATAGTCGGCGTTCCACCGTCCATTCTCAAAGGACTCGAGATGGTGTGATATTGTCTACGAGAGACACTCCACTGCCTCGATATCCATTTGGGAATATACGGTGGCGATCAACTATACATAGAATGATGGTGTATAAATGATTTCTCTCATTTTTCATATTTAAGAGTTCTGTATCATTGACACAATAGTATATGTGGTTGCACAAATTCTCAGCCGTGGAAACCACCGAGGTGGGTGGGACACTGACTGTAGGTCTCACGGTGATTTATGTAGGTTAATCGTCCAACCATTTTAAAAGCTCACTTTAGTGCATGATCCAAAAAACGAAGTTGACGGACCACACCATAGGAAACAGTCTTGATTGAATTCACACCATTAAAAACTTCATGGATTCCACCGGAGTGTTTATTTTCCATCCAACATATTGATAAGGTCACAAAGACCCAGATGAAAAATATAATCTTGATCCAAAACTTTTTTTAGCCCACAAAAAGGTAATTACACTTTTTCTTGCACTATGGTCCATCTGAGATTTGGATCTGCTTCATTTTTTGGATCATGCCTTAAAATAAGCTTTCAATACAGATCGACGGTGTGGATATAGTCATATACATCGTGGTAGGCTCCACAGTCAGGGTTCTCACCCACCTAGGTGAATCTCGGGATCCACCGAAGCCGCGCCCCAAAATCTCCCTAATTTTAAGAGCAGGGCCGTTGAGTCGTGCTAATTCTCCATTGAATCTGGACTGTTGCTAAATTTCTATTCTTTGGTCACTGATCAACGGGTCAAGACCATCATATATTCTAGATTTTTGGGACTTCAATTATCGGTTGTTGGACCATTGGATGAACGGTCCAGATGAAACACTTGTGGTCCACATGTATAGAATCCTACACAAACCGAATCCCCTACAACACGTGTTGTGGCGCACAAACGAGCTCTGTTATGGGTGTGGACCTACACTCCAACCCATCAATGTGTGCCTTCTAATGTTCACCGTACATCCCAAAATGCAGCCCTTATGCAAAACAACGATGGGCCACACCGCCTGATGAACGGGTTGGATGCAATATACCCACCTCAGTTGTGGATAGGGTTGATTTTTTACCTCGCATTTTAACAGATGTCCACCTCAGTTGAGCTCGCCCGTAGCAGTGAATCCGTGCGTACTAGCGTTTGGCATTCTAGGGTACTATCAACACCCGTACCTCTATTACAGTGACAATGATGCGGCTGCACCTTCCCTGGGCAATGAGGCGTAGTGGGTGATCTGCACGTTGTCTATCTACTGCATGGAATAAAGATAATTGTGTGTGAAGGTTTGCATATTAGTTTTCTACCTAGGTTCTCCGAAGCGTGTAGCGGGTACTCTTCACATTATCTAGCTGTTGTATGGAATAAAGAGAACCGTGTTTGAAGGTTTGTATTATGTTGTATATCCAGTTTCATCAAGCGTGTAGCGGATGGCCTGCACCTGTATAACTATTGTATGGAATAAAGAGACTGGTGTTTGATGGTTTGCATACAAATGTCTTCTACCTAGTTTCACTAAGGGCTCATTTGTTTAATTGCTTGTGTTTGGAGTGCATTGGATTCCATATGGAATCCTCATTTGTGCTTGGCATTCTGTAATTGGAATGCATTGCAATCCAAAGTTTTTGTTTAATACTCTACGTTATGAAAGCATTAGAGTATATTAGTCTGAATTTGATTAACTAAATCATCTACAATGTTTCCAAATGACATGTATGTGTAACATTATAGATAGTTATTGTAATAAGCTCATTAAAATATACACTTGGGGTTTAAAATTGAGGTAATTTCTAGCTAGCCGCAAGTGGGCTATAAAAGTGAGCTTACAAACATGCAATTGTCTAAATTTTAATAGATTAATTAAGTTTTGGGTTAAAGACAATTCATCTAGGGGCCATTGTAACGACCCTTATTTTTGGAATACATAAAAACGGGCTGATCAGCCTCATGTTTGTTGTTTTAATCTATGGAAAGTTCTGATGTTTAGATGAAGGTTTTGTGCCAAAATCTCTTGCTGTAGAGATCGGTGTAGGGATATCTAGTGGTGGAAGCTCAAGATCTATTCAGATCTCATGTTTTCTAAGGGTAAATACATCAAGGCCTCAAACTTTAGGATGATCTGATCGATGGATTACCATGATGATCAACGGATAATAATAACAATGATGAAGCATGCGGTATGTTAATTATAGATAATGATATGCTCGGGATACGATTCCCTCTATAACTCGCCTCTACTAAATAGGGAGATTGTCGTCTACGTCATTGCTTCTTTTCAGATATAAATAGGAGCATCTCTAATGGTGAAAGGTACAGACAACTCTACAGATGAAAAACTCTACGCTTTACTAAACCCAATTTTTCTGTCTGACTTAGGCATCGAAGGCTCCCCTACTGCAGCCAATGTCTCCTTCATCTTTTTCGTGTGCAGGTACTCAAAGGTCCAAAAAAAGGTTAACCAGATTTCTGTATTAACAACTTCGATGGGGGATGGGCTATGCATGAATTAACTGACCAGAGAAACAGCTTGAACAATATTTGGACGAGTAATAATAAGATATGTGAGACGTCCAACTAGTTGTTGATACCACCCAATGACCTCAACGGGGTTTTTCATTTTCTCAGTAAGACAAATATTACAGTCAGTATGCTTTATAGCTAACTTTTCTTTCTCTTTGAGGAAGTCTAAGGCTTATTTCCTCTATGATTAGGAATTTCTCTTTTTTGAAGATACTACTTTTATAACAAAAAAGTAATTCAAAATTTTAAGGCATTTTATGTCAAAATCATATTTTAAAATTATGCTTTAGTTGTAAGATGGATAGATCATCATTTCCACTAGTATTATAATATCATCAATATATAATACATCTCCATTTTTTATAAACATCGTGTGGTCGACTCTAATTTGTTCATACCCTAAAGAAATTAAGGCATACCCTAGTTTTTCAAACCAAGCCCTTCACAACTATTTAAATATATAAAATATTGCATTCTTTAACTTACATACTAAATTATGCTTTTTCCTCTTAGAGATGTCCAAGAGGCAATTTCATGTACACTTCCCCATGAAGATCTCCATGTATAAAAGCATTTTTCATATGTAATTAATACGAATGTCCAGAGAATCCTCCAGGTGGTTAAGTGGTCCAGACCACAAGAAGGCTGGATAAAGGTCAATATTGATGGAGCTGCACTGGGAAATCCAGGTGGCTCTGGAGGTGGTGGAATTGGAAGGGATTCCTCCGGTTCTTTTCTATTTGCTTTCTCCCATGGATACGGTGTCGGGACTAACAACAGAGCGGAACTTAGGGCCCTATACGATGCGATGGATATTTGTATTAAACGGGGTTATGATCGGATTTTCCTGGAATTTGATTCCAAATGCGTGGTTGATGCGTTCTTAGGAAAATCCTCCCCGGCTTGGAAATGGAGATATTGGTGGACCAGGATCAATGATTTAAAGAGCAGGGGTACGTTTGTGATCTTTCGTGTTCCAAGGGAAGGTAATGGACCCGCAGATGGGCTTGCCAAGGCTGCGGCTTCGTACCAACACAACGTTTCCTACCTCTCGTTCTCCGACCTCCCTTGGGAGGTGAAAGGAACCTTCAGAATGGATACAATGGGTATTGGCTCCTTGAGAGGCATCTGAGTGATGGTCCCTTTCTGTCTTGAGTTGTACACGGTTCGTTTTTCTACTCCTGAATGATGGTCTCTTATTGTATTTACTTTTACACGATAGGTGTGGCCCACTGTTTTTTGTCTGGCCACGCCCGAAGGGTTGTACAAATTGATTCTGAGTTGAATGCAATCTGTGGCAAGAGTCCATTTTGAAAAAAAAAAAAAAGTAATTTTATTTTTTTTTATAATTTTTTAAAAAAACAAATCTAGCATTATTCCTTTTTAGAGTGCCATCACTATTGTATTTGATTTAATAAACCCATTCACAACTAATTATTTTTTTTTCCTTTAGGAAAGCATATATACCTAATTATTATTTTTTACAAAGGTTGCCAATTCCTCATTCATAGTGTTCCTCTATATAACTTGTGATCACGCCTCTGCAAAACTACCAAGTTCGACATGGGTGAAGATAGAGTTTAAGAATATTACAAACTGTGGTTAAAAATGTATAGATTTTTTGAATATTTGTTTAAACTAATCATTCATTCATTCAATCCACTCATTCATCAAGACAACAATCATGAAAGCACAATAACAACAAAATAGTTAACAGCCGTGTATTTGAAGTTTTCAAAACAAACTCAATCAAATTGTTACATGGCATTAGGTTCCACAAATAACCCACTCACAATATAAGATTTGGGTATGACTTTGGCTTCGCTCATGAGTAGCTACAGCTTACTCAGTTGTCCAAGAGCGTCTGTAGAGAACAGGAACTTGCCATTAACAAAAATTTGTAGTGGGGTCCATCATATTGACCGTCTGGATCGCTACATTGGCATATTCATCACTCTCAATTTTACTTTTAACAGCTCTCGAAGTTTCTTTCTTTGCATTTAAACGTCAAAGAAAGTAAAGTTACCAAATGAAGTCTAAAATAGACTTGTTTAACACATGTACAAGCACATGGATATTCGAGCAAAAACACATGAGAGCAAAAGAAAGGAAATAAACCTACATTGCTCCGGGCCTTCTTGCTGACTCGATCACATTCCGCTTAACCGCTCGATCGAGCTCTTGGATGACCATCCGCCACTTGATCGTGTTCCTGGATGACCATTGGCCACTTGATATACCTTCTAGATGACTATCGGGCACTTGAGTAATCTCCTAGATGGTCATCGGCTGCTTGACTAACAACCATCGAGTGCTTGCTCGACCTTCTGGATAGCTATTGGCCACTTAGTCGATTGCTTGGTTTGCTTTTGAATTCCTCCTGACTATTTGTCTTATCATCCTGTCTATTGTGATTCCCTAAAAAGCACTCATTTTTGGAGATCTTTAGCTTACAATATCTTTCCATTTCTATAACAAATGTCCTTTCCAATCAGATTTCCCAAGAACTGACAGGAATACAGGACAACATCACCCCCCACATCGCTTCGCCATTTATAAAAGATAAATGCGATGTTAATTCATTGTTTGGTGCAATAATTGTGATTGTTTGGCCATGTAAAAATATCAATTTCAGCCATCTTGGTTGAACTAAACAGTCGACTTAAAGTCAGCCGACTTCGCCGAACTCGTCTATCTGGATCGAAAAACTACAAAATCGGCTATCCCAGTCAAACTCAGCCATCTCGATCGAGAGATAACAAATTCAACCGTCTTGGTCGAACTTGGCCATCTTGGTCGAAAATTGTCAAAGTTGAATAACTTGGCCAAACTCAGCCATGTTGATTAAAAAAATGGTAAATTTGACATTCTTGGTCGAACTCGGCCATTATAATCGAAAAACGGCAAATTCAATCGTCCTGGTCGAACTCGGCTATCATGATTTATTTATTTTTTTTAAAGTTCGTTCGACCATCCTAGTCTAACTCGATCGTCATGATCGAAAAATGGTAAATTCAGTCGTCTTGGTGAAAATTGACCATCATGATGAAAGAATGAAAAATTCAGCTGTCCTGATTGAACTCGGTTGTCCTGATCGAAAAATGACAAAATCAGTCGTGACAATGAAGACTGTTTATTAATTCATTCCGAATAAGGCTTATGGTTGACCGAGGTACTAATATGGTCGCGAACTTGGCATATTACTTCCTAAACCATTTGAATAATTTGGTTACGATTCAAACGGTGTGATTTGGGCGCCATTGGAGGTGGTTCAGAGCCTACTTGATTTTCTCTTCCAATATATAGTGGATTCTTAAGGAATATCTTCCCCCTCGATATATCCCGGTTTCCTTCTTCAAGAATAAATTCCTAACCTCCCACTTTGGTTGCCTGAACTCGTCAGATAACAGAGCAATTCGTACATCCTAGATTGGAGCCAGATGAATTTTTTATTGTGACAGAAGATGTAGCTGTGGTGTTAGCGAAACTAACATCAGATTTTCGACAAAACTAATATCAACAATTGGCTAAGGAACATTTTGTTGCAGCACGGTAAGTGTTCTTTTAGAAAACATCATATTCAAACTTCCATCCTGGTTAACCATCCATCCATTGAAAGTCTTGGCCTGAATTCATAACTGCTCGGCCTGAGCACATAACTCTGCTCTTCTATGTGTCGATTCACCATTTGCATATCACCTAGTTAAGTCATTGTTATCTCAAAAAGATCTGTCACCCATCTTGCTTTCTCATTACTTTCATATAGAATTATGTTATGGTGTGCCAAAAATTGTTACTGCTTGGTATGGTTAGTGCGCAGTGAATATTTCTGACCTCCTAGTAGTTAGTGTCCCACCAGGCGTATCAAAAACTATTAGTGCTTTGCACAACTGCTGCACAATAAATATTTATGGCAATCAAGTAGTTTATAATCCCACAGGGCGTGTCAAAAACTGCTACTTTGCTCTGTTTTCAACTGTATGTGTGCGGTTGTGCCAAAATTGAAATTGTGGCTTAATTCAAACCGAACAACTATAACCCTAAGCACCAAGACAGGCAAACACATATTGTAGGACCAAGATCCGATGAGATCGGTCACCTATTTAGTCATTCTCTCAATGTGTAAATAGGATCAGGTGATATTCAGAGGGTGGGGTTCCTCTGAAGATGAGTTACACCTTTGCCTTCACTACAAGAAAAATGGGCAAAGGCTACGGACTAGATCCGTAGCAAAACCCCTTTTGCTACGGATCTGGTCCGTCTCACGTCCATCGCAATTGGTGGGGTAGCTAAAGGTCTAGCTACGGACAATATCCGTAGCAATAGATACAATTAGCTACGGATATTTTCCGTAGCAATAGATACAATTAGCTATGGATATTTTCCGTAGCCATATACAGAAATAGCTACGGATTCTATCCGTAGCTATAGACAGAAATAGCTACGGATTATATCCGTAGCAATATATATATCAATAGCTACGGATATAATCCGTAGCAATAGATACCAATATCTACGGTATTTGCAGCACTACATACCAATAGCTACGGATATAAACCGTAGCTATAAATACCAATAGCTACGGATATAATCCGTAGCTATAGATAGTAATAGCTACGGCGAAAAGCTGTAGCTTTGCTACGGATTATATTTCGTACCTATTTTTCCTGTTTCCATTGCAAGAACCTGCTATGATTGATAACTCATCTAAGCTTAATGCAATCAGAGAAAAAAATGATGCATTTATTACAATAGCAATCAAATCTACAATGCATCTTACATTCATATTTTTAAATAAACAATACTTCACTTTGCTCAACCTATCATAAGAATTACAACTAAGGCGTGCCCTCATGCATTAAATAATACTCGCTCTTTTACAAAATTTTCTTTCTTCAGACGGTCAAGTTCAGCAAACACAAAAGATAAAGTTTCTTCTTTCCTTGAAACTGCATAAGTAACTTCTGTAGACTTCGACACAAGATCACTTTCAAGTTTCAAAACCCTTCCCTTGAGAAAATGAATTCATCATCCACTAACTTCTTTAGCTTGTCAGCCTGTATAAAACAACAATTGTAGACACAATCAAACAAGCATGCCTTTGTACACATCTCAAAAGGAAGAAAGGCCAAAAAAAAAAAAGAGCTGGAAAAAAACAATTATATATAAAGAAATAAAAAATGTACCTACAAATCTTCTAAACTATAGCAAAATCCATAGGTTAGGTTATCGGTTATAAGTTTAGGTTATAAGTTATAGGTTAAGCTTTAGTTTATAGGTTTAGGAAATCGGGTTCGGGTTCAGGATCGGGTTTAGGTTTGGGTTTTCAAGTTTAGGTTTAGGTTTAGGTTAGGGAGTTGAGACTAGGATTAGGTGTAGGTTTAGGTTTGGGAATTTGAGAATACATTTAGATTAAGGTTTAGGGAATTGAGAATAGGTTAAGGTATAGGTTTAGGAAATCGGATTCGGGTTTGGGATCGAGTTTAGGTTTGGGTTTTCAAGTTTAGGTTTAGGTTTAGGTTAGGGAGTTGAGATTAGGATTAGGTGTAGGTTTAGGTTTAAGGATTTGAGAATACATTTATGTTAAAGTTTAGGTTAAAGGTTTTGGTTTAGGTTAAGGTTATAGGTTTTGGTTTAGGTTTAGGTTTAAGTTTTAGGTTTAGGTTATAGATTTAGGGAATTGAGAATAGTTTAAGGTTTAGGTTTAGGAAATCGGGTTCTGGTTCGGGATCGGCTTTAGGTTTGGGTTTTCAAGATTAGGTGTAGGTTTAGGCTTAGGGATTTGAGAATACATTTAGGTTAAGGCTTAGGGAATTGAGAATAGGTTAAGGTTTAGGTTTTGGAAATTGGATTTGGGTTCGGGATCGGGTTTAGGTTTGGGTTTTCAAGTTTAGGTTTAGGTTTAGGTTAGAGAGTTGAGATTAGGATTAGGTGTAGGTTTAGGTTTAGGGATTTGAGAATATATTTAGGTTAAGGTTTAGGTTATAGGTTTTGGTTTAGGTTAAGGTTATAGGTTTTGGTTTAGGTTTAGGTTTAGGTTTAAGTTTTAGGTTTAGGTTATAGATTTAGGGAATTGAAAATAGCTTAAGGTTTAAGTTTAAGAAATCGGGTTCGGGTTCGGGATTGGCTTTAGTTTGGGTTTTCAAGTTTAGGATCCGGTTTAGGTTAGGGAGTTGAGATTAGGATTAGGTGTAGGTTTAGGTTTAGGGATTTGAGAATACATTTAGGTTAAGGTTTAGGTTATAGGTTTTGGTTTAGGTCAAGGTTATAGGTTTTGGTTTAGGTTTAGTTTTAAGTTTTAGGTTTAGGTTATAGATTTAGGGAATTGAGAATAGTTTAAGGTTTAGGTTTAGGAAATCGAGTTCGGGTTCGGGATCGGCTTTAGGTTTAAGTTTTCAAGTTTAGGATCCGGTTTAGGTTAGGGAGTTGAGATTAGGATTAGGTGTAGGTTTAGGTTTAGGAATTTGAGAATACATTTAGGTTAAGGTTTAGGTTATAGGTTTTGGTTTAGGTTAAGGTTATAGGTTTTGGTTTAAGTTTAGGTTTAAGTTTTAGGTTTAGGTTATAGATTTAGGGAATTGAAAATAGTTTAAGGTTTAGGTTTAGGAAAACGGGTTCGGGTTCGGGTTCGGGATCGGCTTTAGGTTTGGGTTTTCAAGTTTAGGATCCGGTTTAGGTTAGGGAGTTGAGATTAGGATTAAGTGTAGGTTTAGGTTTAGGGATTTGAGACTATATTTTGGTTATGGTTAAGGTTTAGGTTATAGGTTTTGGTTTAGGTTAAGGTTATAGGTTTTGGTTTAGGTTTAGGTTTAAGTTTTAGGTTTAGGGAATTGAGAATAGTTTAAGGTTTAGGTTTAGGAAATCGGGTTTCGGGTTCAGGATCGGCTTTAGGTTTAGGTTTTCAAGTTTAGGATCCGGTTTAGGTTAGGGAGTTGAGATTAGGATTAGGTTTAGGTTTAGGAACATTTGAGGATACATTTAGGTTAAGGTTTAGGTTTAGGTTTTTGGTTTAGGTTTTAGGTTATTCTAGGTTTTGGTTTAGGTTTAGGTTTAAGTTTTAGGTTTAAGTTATAGATTTAGGGAATTGAGAATAGTTAAGTTTTAGGTTTAGGAAATCGGGTTCGGGTTCGGGATCGGCTTTAGGTTTGGGTTTTCAAGTTTAGGTTTAGGTTTAGGTTAGAGAGTTGAGATTAGGATTAGGTGTAGGTTTAGGTTTAGAGATTTGAGAATACATTTAGGTTAAGGTTTAGGGAATTGAGAATAGGTTAAGGTTTAGGTTTTGGAAATCAAATTCGGCTTCGGAATCGGGTTTAGGTTTTTGGGTTTTCAAGTTTTGGCTTAGGTTTAGGTTAGGGAGTTGAGATTAGATTAGGTGTAGGTTTAGGTTTAGGGATTTGAGAATACATTTAGGTTAAGGTTTAGGTTATAGGTTTTGGTTTAGGTTAAGGTTATAGGTTTTGGTTTAGGTTTAGGTTTCAGTTTTAGTTTTAAGTTATAGATTTAGGGAATTGAGAATAGTTAAGGTTTAGGTTTAGGAAATCGGGTTCGGGTTCGGGATCGGCTTTAGGTTTGGGTTTTCAAGTTTAGGTTTAGGTTTAGGTTAGAGAGTTGAGATTAGGATTAGGTGTAGGTTTAGGTTTAGAGATTTGAGAATACATTTAGGTTAAGGTTTAGGGAATTGAGAATAGGTTAAGGTTTAGGTTTTAGAAATCAGATTCGGCTTCAGAATCGGGTTTAGGTTTGGGTTTTCAAGTTTAGGCTTAGGTTTAGGTTAGGGAGTTGAGATTAGGATTAGGTGTAGGTTTAGGTTTAGGGATTTGAGAATACATTTAGGTTAAGGTTTAGGTTATAGGTTTTTTTTTAGGTTTAAGTTTTAGGTTTAGGTTATAGATTTAGGGAATTGAAAATAGTTTAAGGTTTAGGTTTAGGAAATCAGGTTCGGGTTCGGGATCGGCTTTAGGTTTTAGGTTTTCAAGTTTAGGATGCAGTTTAGGTTAGGGAGTTGAGATTAGGATTATAGGTGTAGGTTTAAGTTTAGGGATTTTGGAATACATTTAGGTTAAGGTTTAGGTTATAGGTTTTGGTTTTAGGTTAAGGTTATAGGTTTTGGTTTAGGTTTAGGTTTAAGTTTTAGGTTTAAGTTATAGATTTAGGGAATTGAGAATAATTTAAGGTTTAGGTTTACGAAATCGGGTTTCGGTTCGGGATCGGCTTTAGGTTTAGGTTTTCAAGTTTAGGATCCGGTTTAGGTTAGGGAGTTGAGATTAGGATTAGGTGTAGGTTTAGTTTAGGGATTTGAGAATACATTTAGGTTAAGGTTTAGGTTATAGGTTTTTGTTTTAGTTAAGGTTATAGGTTTTGGTTTAAGTTTACGTTTAAGTTTTAGGTTTGGTTATAGTTTAGGGAATTGAAAATAGTTTAAGTTTAGAAAATCGGGTTCGGGTTCGGGATCGGCTTTAGGTTTGGGTTTTTCAAGTTTTAGGATCCGGTTTAGGTTAGAGAGTTGAGATTAGGATTAGGTGTAGGTTTAGGTTTAGGGATTTGAGAATACATTTAGGTTAAGGTTTAGGTTATAGGTTTTGGTTTAGGTTAAGGTTATAGGTTTTGGTTTAGTTTATGTTTAAGTTTTAGGTTTAGGTTATAGATTTAGGGAATTGAAAATAGTTTAAGGTTTAGGTTTAGGAAATTGGGTTCGGGTTCGGGATCGGCTTTAGGTTTGGGTTTTCAAGTTTAGGATCCGGTTTAGGTTAGGAGTTGAGATTAGGATTAGGTGTAGGTTTAGGTTAGGGATTGAGTTTAGGTTTTAGGTTTAGGGATTTGAGAATGGGTTCGGGTTTAGGTTATAGGTTTGGTTTTGGTTTAGGTTATAGGTTTTGATTTAGGTATAGGTATAGGTTTAGGTTTTGGTTTTGATTTAGGTTATAGTTTATAGGTTTAGGTTAGGTTTCGGTTTAGGTTATAGGTTTTGATTTAGGTTTAGGTTTACAGGTTTAGGTTTTGGTTTTGATTTAGGTTATAGGTTTTTGGATTTAAGAATGGGTTCGGGTTTAGGCTATAGGTTTTGGGTTTTGGTTTAGGTTATAGGTTTTGGTTTAGGTTTAGGTTATAGGATTTGAGAATTGTTTCGGGTTTAGGTTATAGGTTTTGGTTTTGAGAATGGGTTTGGGTTTAGGTTATAGGTTTTGGTTTTGGTTAGGTTATAGGTTATAGGTTTTAGGTTTAGGTTTAGGTTTAGGTTTAGGTTCGGGTTTAGGTTATAGGTTTAGGTTTTGGTTTTTGTTTAGGTTATAGGTTTTAGGTTTAGGTTTATGTTTAGGTTTAGGTTTAGGTTTTAGGTTATAGGATTTGAGAATCGGTTCGGGTTTAGGATATAGGTTTTGGTTTTGGTTTAGGTTATAGGTTTTGATTTAGGTTATAGGTTATAGGTTTAGGTTTTGTTTTTGATTTAGGTTATAGGTTATAGGTTTAGGTTTTGGTTTTGATTTAGGTTATAGGTTTTGATTTAGGTTATAGGTTATAGGTTTTGGTTTTGAGTTTAGGTTTTGGTTTTGATTTAGGTTATAGGTTTTTGGATTTGAGAATGAGTTCGGGTTTAGGCTATAGGTTTTGGTTGTGGTTTAGGTTATTGGTTTTAGTTTAGGTTTAGGTTATAGGATTTGAGAATGGGTTCGGGTTTAGGTTATAGGTTTTGGTTTTGAGAATGGGTTCGGGTTTAGGTTATAGGTTTTGGTTTTGTTTTAGGTTATAGGTTATAGGTTATAAGTTTAGGTTTTAGGTTTAGGTTTTGGTTTTGATTTAGGTTATAGGTTATAGGTTCAGGGAAAGGTTATAGGTTTTGATTTATGTTATAGGTTGTAGGTTTAGGTTATAGGTTTAGGTTTTGGTTTTGATTTAGGTTATAGGTTATAGGTTTAGGTTAAGGTTTCGGTTTAGGTTATAGGTTTTGATTTAGGTTATAAGTTATAGGTTTTAGGTTTTGGTTTTGATTTAGGTTATAGGTTTTTGATTTTCATAATGGGTTCGGGTTTAAGCAATAGGTTTTGGTTTTGGTTTAGGTTATAGGTTTTAGTTTAGGTTTAGGTTATAGGATTTGAGAATGGGTTTGGGTTTAGGTTATAGGTTTTGGTTTTGGTTTAGGTTATAGGTTTTGATTTAGGTTTTAGGTTATAGGTTTAGGTTTTGGTTTTGGTTTTGATTTAGGTTATAGGTTATAGGTTTAGGTTAAGGTTTGGGTTTATGTTATAGGTTTTTGGATTTGAGAATGGGTTTGGGTTTAGGTTGACGGTATGGTCCCTGCAAATACAAATATAAACATGGCCTGTCCAAATGGCCAGGCCCTTCCAATGCCATCCATAGGAAATGGACAGCTTCATCATGGTCATAACAGCGGTTCCCATCTTCCAGGGACCCCCGCTCATCCGGATAGCTCCGACGCACATCCGGGTATACTCCATTACTTTCGAGCCAATACATAAACACAACCTGTCCAAATGGTCAGGCCCCTCCAATGCCGTCCATAGGAAATGGACAGCTTCATCATGGTCATAACAACGGTTCCCACCTTCCAGGGACCCCCGCTCTTCCGGATAGCTCCGATGCACATCCGGGTCTGCTCCATCAATTTCGAGCAAATACATAAATACGGTCTGTCCAAATGGCCAGGCCACTCCAATCATGTGCATTCTTGACAAGAGACGTACCAGATGCTTGAATCTGAAATATGCATTTACACAAAAATGGCATTGGGAATCGCTTCTCAAAACCGCAGACTGTTTTGTTTTGAAACTCGTTCATCTCACCTGAAGAAAACCTGTCACATAATGAATAACTGCAACCACAATGATAACTACACATGTGCATTCTTGACAAGAATTAATGCTGAAATTACATATGAGCTTTGACTAGAGTTCAAATGATTCTTCTATAACAAATGACAGAATTAATGCTGAAATTACAATTATGTTAGCGTCATTTATTATGGCAAGGATTCCAATCTACTAGAGATAATTAGTCTTTAGATGAATAGAAGATCGACAGCCCTTGCATAACTTGCATCAATATCAAAGAAATGAACATGTATATACACTAACGAGAAGTACATGTTAAAGATGTTGGTGGATTTTGAGTGGAGTTAGAGAAGGTCACCTCAGTCAAAGCTCATAAAGAGGTTTTCTAAAAGGTCACCTCAGTCAAAGCTCAGAAAGAGATTTTCTAGAAGGTCACCTCAGTCAAAGAGAGAAATCTTTTTTTTTTTCATAAATGTTTTTAGCCAATCCTAAGAGTCCCATTCATAAATGCTTTTAGGCCAATACAAAAAAAAATGTTTCTTCCAGTACACAAGAAAAGAAAAGAAAAGAAAAGATTTATATCAGCAAATTCAACACCATGAAGTTTTTACACTCAAAATGATGACCCAAATTCCATCAGGACAATTGAAACTCAACTGACAAAAATCCCAAATCAAGAACTCCATTTTCAATCTCAACTCGAACTGTGATAGGCATCTTCTTTGTAATCACACACAGCAGTTTTTTTTTTTTTCCTTTTTTTTTTTTTAACACCCATTTCTTCCAAACTTCAAATCAATCTCCTATGTTCTCTTAGACTACCATACATGGGTCTCAATCTGTCAAGTCATTTCTTCTGATAAAAGTCGAAGAACGAAGGGTTAGGAGCTGTGGACTATACTAAAACCATCATTAGGCAGGTGACCAAAAGAATTCATGCAGACATGAATCTCACCAGCCAGTCTTGAGGTAGAATGGACAATCCACTTCACCTTACAGAATACACAAAAATAATAACCAATATTATTTTTGGTCCAGATGAGTTAACAGGCCTATATGTCAAATCCAGCCCTAACATGGATCACAAATCTGTTGTTGTATTCAAACAGATGGTGAAAAGAAAGAAAAAAGACAACGGTCAAGATCAAAGCATGATTTTGGCATCATGGTCCATCCAAAATAGCACCCAATTAGATTGACTGCTCCATTCAATTGTCCACTACTTATGCTGCTATGACAAATTGTATCCTATTATCCAACCACGAAATTAAAATTAGAGAGACAAACATACCAAGCCTATAAATGTGTAAAGGTTGAGTAATACATTTCCTTGGGAACTATAATCTCCCTCAGAAGAATTTGCAAAAACAGTTTTGAGGTGAAGAGAAACACACATTTCCTGATCAATGATATGGTAATCTGACCACTTTCTTGCATATGATGGTTATTGTAGAGATTTGTTGTGAAATCAATGTAGTAGAAAGGCATTTGCTTGTTGAGGTCTCACTCACAGCTAGTTGTATAATAAGTTACCATCCAACCAGTGCACAAATGTCAGTCTGGTTGAAAGTATTTGGGATGTATTTCGACTCAGATTTGGGGCTGGCTGAAGGATGTATTTCAGCTCCATTGTGTGGCCCGGTTTCAACCTAAGGTTGAGGCCTGTTTCAGCTCCCTTGTGTGGCCTGAAGAAGGCCTGGTTTCAGCCTAAGGTTGAGGCCTGTTTCAGCTCCCTTGTGTGGCCTGAAGAAGGCCTGGTTTTAGCCTAAGGTTGATCAGGGTCGAACATTACATATCAGACCCCAGTAATTGCCTAATTTTACATACCTGATAAGGCTTAATAGAATGTTTTAATCGTGTTTTCACTACAGGACGTAATAATGAGCGTTGGATTAAAAAGAGGATTAAAAGCATGGATTTCATGATCCAAGGCCACCTGAGCACGGGATGGACCCCAGAGAACCAATAATGAAGATTTTACACGCCTGGGATTGTTCACTCCCCAAGTATAGGGTTGTGATGTAGTAATAATCTCGGTAAGACCGAGGTCGAATCCACAGGGACTGAAACCTGTACGTAGTCTGAAACTAACTAGGACTAGAACTAGACTAAGATGAATTCTAAATCAAATAACAATTGAGAAATAATTGTGAAATAATTAATCTAAAACTTTAAGAAATTCAGAGGAAGGGAAACTAGGGATTCAAAGGATCCACTTGTAGAGATCAGGGAGATCTTATGCATGTATCACAAATCATGGAAATTAAATGAATTGATGTTGATATAGTTTTCAAGAGATGAGAGGTATATGAATTAGAATGGATTCCATCACCAAACCATGTCCAGGAGACGATGGTTAACAACAGAATTAGACTAATTACCAACCACGTCAACATGCCATGGAAGTTAGGAAGGGTACCGACATCCAACCATGCCCAGGAGACGATGGTGAACAACAGGGCTTCCTGACGTCATAAACATAAAAAGGGAAAGGAAATACTCCAAGCCATCGCAGACCCATTGTAATTTCAGTCACAACAGACCATTAAAAACTAAAAATATTCCCATAATAATCAAACCAATATCAAATTCGGTTCATAAATTGAAATTAAATTAAAGGCATAGAATCTCCCATCATACTACAAGCTTCACCCCTTAGCCCTAGCTAAGGGGTTTTAGCCTGACATGGATAAGCTAAACTCCATCAACATTCATAAAAAAAAAAATAAAAGAAATCCAACCTCTTTCTCTCTCCTCCGTGCTTCAGATCCAAATGCCACAGGTAAGTGGCAAGCCTTCCCTTCACGTCTCCAGCCGAACTCCCCTTTCCTTTCTTCTTCTCTTTCTTTTATAGGCCTCCGAGAATCGCGTAACCTCTGTTTACGCAAGATATCTTACGCAGCAAGGCGAGCTTGCGTGTAAAAGAGGTGGAGAATACCTTGCGGATGATCTATTTTGGGGTGACTGGATCATCCAGTCCATTCAAACTGATCACATAGGAGTGAATGAAATTGGCTTGGCTGGCGTCTGGACGGTCCGGATGATCCTTCCAAATCATCGAGGTGGGCCACAACAGCTCCCTGCGGAGCCGGATTTACGTGCGTTGCGGAGATAAAACAGCGCGTCTAACGCTGTTGGAGTTGGTGGGGTCCATGATCGGACTTATCAACGAAATCCACGCCGTTCATTGGTTTATACATGAAAAATCTGTCAGAAGTGACAATTTTTCCTCTGTTTTGGTGTGGCCCACAAGATTATTCCTTGCACCGTCTATCCTCCGCTTGAACGGTTGGATTTCGATCCTCGTAATATTTTGTAATTCTGCCATCTAGGCAGTGATAAGAAACTCCATGGGAATGTGATGGACCGTTCGGATTAGCACGTTGAGACCGGATGGTGGCCCACAAAGATCAACCGCAGGTCCCTGTTAGCGAACAGAGCTCGCTCCGACCGTCCACTGGTGATTGGTGGGACCCAGGATAAACGTCAGTCGGGAAATCCATTCTGACCATTGGATTCTTCTCGGAAAACCGGTCGGAAATGGATCTTTGGAGAAAAATCGGCGCGGCCCACTTGATCTTTAATTCTACCGTCCGTAGATGTTGTGGGCACTGTCTCCACGTGTACGCGAACTGGATTTTGAAAGTCCACCGTATGTACGGTCGGTTTTACCTGCTGAGTACAATGAACGGTCTGGATCATAAATTTAGATGATGCTTGTGGCCCACCAAGCGCTGAACGCAGCTCCCTGCTGCGTACGAAGAGACGCTGTCTCATGTTTAAAAACCGAAATCGGGTCAGCGGCTGCTGACCGATTCCGTCGTTCGGTGCGGCGGCGCGGGAGTGCGTGGGCTGTACACGTGCGCATGCAAGGTGGGTCCACTTTGATGTTTTCGAGAAATCCGCTCCATCCATCCATTTTGTCATATCAATTAACCCGTAGGGTCCGAAGATGAGGCCCATCCAAACAGCAGGGGGCCCAGAATCCTGATCCTGAGGGCTGATCTATCCGTTAAGCCACTTCCACCAGGATCTAACGGATGAGATTCGACATGTACGGTTAATTTATGGTCCTTAGGCCATGCATGAAGTCTCGAGCCGAACGGATGGTGGGAACCCCGTGATCTTGCATTTTGAACGTGTTTCAGGCCACTTGAGCTTCAGTTTCTCAGTTTTCTCGGATCTCTGACCATGTAAATCTGTCGATCTTGGTCCCCTGGAGTCCGTCCAATGCTTTGGCATCATCAGAGCGTTAATTCCATGTGTTTAACACCTTTTTGTAGCCCATGCTCTCAAATGTACCTTGCATCACAAACACGATCAAATCGGGTCGTTAAATAATACTATGTTCATAAATCTTGGCCAAAAACAGGGGTCTGGTATGCAATATTTGACCCTCAACACAACCCCCAACCAGCATTTTGCTAGTCCCGAGCAAAGTATGCGAAAAATAAATTGAGAATTACAGGACAATCTCTATGAACTCGAGTGAATTTTGAAGAATGATTCAGATATAAGAAATCTAAGATTCATGAATGTTGATTATCAATCTTCTCTTGGCCTCTCATGCACGTGAATTTCATAATCAAGTTCAAATATTAATCCATAAATTAGAAAATTTTGAAACATTGAGTTCCATGGGTGTAGAGTGTAATCCCGACTTTCAACATTAATATTCAATTCTTTATTTCAGGATATCATTGGTAACCACAAGAGAATTCAGGACAACCACCTAAACTAAAACTTGCCTTGTAGATCATCTTTTCGTTCTATTAGCCTTGATTTCCTTTACAAACAGTAGCGCCAAGGAGGGAATCAAATCCTCACCTATAGGGAGCAAACCTATGGTGAAAACTTGTCGCCTAACTCTTTTCTTATGTCAACCATAGGGAATCGAATCTTCACCTATAGGGAGCAAACCTATGGTGACGATTATGTGACTTACTCTTTCAATTCTTTTTTTTTTTTTTTTTTTTTTTAAACAAATACTGAAATTTTGTTTTTTTTCTGGCTGGTTCCTTCATGCTCAGTGATTACCAAATTAACCTCTCAGTTTCAACTGAACTCTTAATGTGTAAGCGAGATGTGATATGTGAAATCATGACTCAATCAATGTTTAAAACCTCTAATCATGGATTAACAATTCGAACTTAACTGTGAAATTTAACAGATACTGAAATTAAGAGTCATAACTTTCCAACATCACGTATCTTGAAATTCTAAATCCAGAATATCCGTCAAATCACTTCGAATTCACAAGAAATTTCGGAAAAATTTAAAAATTTTTCACAATTTTTGCTCAAGACCAAGAAAAACTGATTGGTTACTAATCTCCCACCCCCAACCTAAAATCTACATTGTCCTCAATGTAAAAGAGATAAGTATGCATGCACATGGGACAACGAAAGTAAAAGAGAAGTGATGGGAAGATAGTACCTGGATAACGAATCGAGAGACTTTTCCAAAAAAATATCAGAAGAGAGGAAGTCAGTGCAAGAGAAACCAACACCAGTAAAATACAAATAAAATCCTACCTATACCACTTTCGCAGGTGCTCTCGATTGCATTTAGCGTATGCAACAAGCCTTTAAACCCCTAGGTTGCCCCTAGTGGACGAGTTGTAGTCTCGTGAGGGTTTGCAGTAATGTTACCCACAAACATTGAAAATGAAAAGCTGGGCTGCCTCCCAGGAGCGCTAAGTTTACCGTCTTCAGCCAGACAAATACAATAAACTACCCTAGTCCTATGAAAGCGATAAACCTACCTATACCTCCATCAGACTAGGAGATCATTCCTGGTAAACAGGATCAGTCAGAGGCATGGACATGTCTTCTGAATCAAATTTCTCGACAAATGGCTTTAAGCGATGTCCATTTACTTTAAATTCCTTGCCATTGTCGGGATCTCTTATCTCGACGGCCCCATGAGGATATGCAGTAACAACAATGTAAGGGCCGGTCCAACGAGATCGAAGCTTACCCGGAAAGAGATGTAATCGAGAATTATACAAAAGGACTTTCTGACCTGGCGTGAATGATTTTCGTAGAATATGTTGGTCATGAAACGCCTTCATCCTGTCCTTGTAAATCTCGAGTTCTCATATGCGTCGTTCCGGATTTCTTCAAGTTCATTTAATTGAAGTTTGCGTAGCGAGCCAGCGTTGTTCAGATTGAAATTCAGATTTTTGATTGCCCAGTAGGCTCTATGTTCCAACTCCACAGGCAAGTGGCAAGCCTTCCCATAGACGAGTCTAAAGGGAGACATTCCAATAGGGGTTTTAAAAGCAGTACGGTAAGCCCACAAGGCATCGGTCAATCGGATTGACCAATCCTTACGGTCAGGGTTAACCGTTTTCTCCAAAATG
This sequence comes from Magnolia officinalis, assembly GCA_021015155.1. NCBI lineage: Eukaryota > Viridiplantae > Streptophyta > Magnoliopsida > Magnoliales > Magnoliaceae > Magnolia > Magnolia officinalis. Next base: position 64,955,072 of record JAJHSJ010000009.1, on the reverse strand, counting down.
TGTTTGATCTCCCTATTGGAAATCTCAGCTTGCCCACTTGTCTGTGGGTGGTATGGGGTGCTCACCTTATGAGAGATACCGTATTTCTTCATTAAACTCTCGAATGGCCTATTACAAAAGTGTGAGCCCCCATCACTAATGATGGCTCGAGGCGTTCCAAATCGGGACAGGATGTTTTCTTTTAAGAATTTAATGACCGTGCGATGGTCATTAGTTCGACACGGAATCGCTTCGACCCATTTAGTGACATAGTCTACGGCAAGCAAAATATATAAATTCCCGAAAGATTGGGGGAATGGTCCCATGAAATCGATGCCCCAGCAATCAAATGCCTCTATGATAAGAATGGGATTCAAGGGCATCATATTTCGACGGGACAATGCTCCCAATTTCTGACAACGCTCACAAGCTTTGCAAAACTCATGAGTGTCCCTGAACATAGTGGGCCAATAGAAGCCACACTGCAGAATTTTGGCCGTGGTCTTTTTAGCAGAAAAGTGACCACCACAGGCCTGTGAGTGACAAAAGGAGATGACACTCTGATGCTCATCATCTGGCACACATCTCCTTAAGATCTGGTCTGGGCAATATTTAAACAGATAAGGATCATCCCAGAAAAAGTTGCGTACCTCGGTGAAGAATTTCTTCTTATCTTGCGCAGTCCACTGTGTCGGTATGGAACCTGTAGCAAGATAATTAGCAATATCAGCGAACCAAGGTGAGTGGGAGACTCTGAACAGTTGTTCATCAGGGAACATGTCGTTGATATGGGTCGCCTCAAGGGAATCAGAGGTATTAAGGCGAGAAAGGTGATCGGCCACTACGTTCTCTACTCCTTTTTTATCTTTAATTTCCAAATCAAATTCTTGGAGTAGAAGGATCCATCGTATCAGGCGGGGCTTAGAATCATTCTTAGAAAGAAGATATTTAAGTGCCGCATGATCTGTATAGATAATGATCTTGGATCCAATCAAATAGGACCTAAATTTGTCCAAGGCGAACACTACGGCTAAGAGTTCTTTTTCCGTAGTCGAGTAGTTCACTTGGGCAGGATTTAAGGTCCTACTTGCGTAATGTATGACGTATGGCCTCTTATCTTTTCTCTGGCCTAGAACCGCTCCAAGAGCATAATCAGAAGCGTCGCACATAAGCTCAAAAGGAAGGCTCCAGTCGGGTGGCTGCATGATGGGTGCAGTGGTTAACGTGCCTTTAAGCTTAGTGAAAGCTTCCTGGCACTGCTCAGTCCACTCGTATGGAGCATCCTTTTGAAGAAGATTACATAAAGGACGAGAGAGAAGACTAAAGTCCTTTATGAATCGCCTGTAAAATCCTGCGTGTCCTAAGAAGGATCGCACGTCCCTGATGTTCTTGGGTGGAGGTAGGTTAGAGATAAGATCGATTTTTGCCTTATCTACCTCAATTCCCTTGGACGAGATGATATGTCCAAGGACAATCCCCTTATGAACCATGAAATGGCACTTCTCCCAATTAAGTACCAGATTCTTTTCTTCACATCTTTTCAGCACACATTTAAGATTCTCTAAGCACTCGCTGAAAGATGAACCGAAAACAGAGAAATCGTCCATAAAGACCTCTAGATATTTCCCCACCATGTCAGAAAAGATACTCAGCATACATCGCTGAAAGGTGGCAGGGGCATTACATAACCCGAATGGCATCCTTCTGTAAGCAAAGGTGCCATAGGGGCAAGTAAATGTGGTCTTTTCCTGGTCCTCAGGGGCGATTTCAATTTGGTTATAGCCCGAATACCCGTCAAGGAAACTGTAATAGGAATGACCGGCTAACCTTTCCAGGATCTGATCAATGAATGGTAAAGGAAAGTGGTCTTTCCTCGTGACGGTATTCAATTTCCTGTAGTCAATGCACATTCTCCAACCAGTAGTGACTCTAGTCGGCACGAGTTCATTATTAGCATTGGCTACGATGGTGATTCCGGACTTCTTAGGAACCACCTGAGTTGGACTCACCCACTGACTATCAGATATAGGGTATATGATACCCACATCCAATAGTTTGAGAACCTCGGCCTTAACCACTTCCTTCATGTTTGGATTTAGTCTACGCTGTGGTTGCCGAGCGGTCTTCGCATTATCCTCAAGATATATGCGGTGAGTACAAATCGAGGGGTCGATTCCCTTGAGGTCCGCGATCGTCCATCCAAGGGCTCCCTTATGCTGAATGAGAGTAGCTATGAGCATACTCTCCTGTTCTTTCTCCAGGTGGGCAGAGATCACCACCGGGTATGTCTCATCTTGACCTAAATAAGCATATTTCAAATCAGAGGGCAAAGGTTTTAGGTCAAGCTTCGGTGCCTTGAGGTTAGACGGTAGAGGCACTACATCAGTTTGTGGCAATTCTTCAAATTGTGGCCTCCACCGGTTAACTTCAAGTACCGGTGCAGTATCCAGCAAGGCACACGTCTCCCTAATCATATCATCATCAAACTCATGGGAGTGGGCCAGGCACGTCTCTAGAGGGTCGGAGGATAAGGTCAGAGGTGTTGTATCTTCCACGAAAGAGTCAATCATGTTAATGTCGTGGATATCGTCATCATCCTCTGAGTTGTTGCCGTTATTGAAAAAGATGTTTGACTCCAATGTCAAATTTCTAAAAGACAGTCATGACACCATTCCTGCAATTGATAATTGCATTTGACGTGGCAAAGAATGGGCGACCAAGAATAACGGGAATCTGAGTGCTCATGTTATTGATGGGTTCTGTGTCTAGGATGATAAAATCTACAGGGTAGTAAAATCTATCGACTTGGACTAACACATCCTCAATAATCCCTCTTGGTACATGAACAGAGTGATCGACAAGTTGTAGTGTTGTTAAGGTGGGTTTTAACTCACCTAAACCTAACAGTTTGTATACCGAGTAGGGAATCAGATTGACGCTCGCTCCTAAGTCAAGAAGTCCGTGATCAATTCGATGGTTCCCGATTACACATGATATGGTTGGGCTACCGGGATCCTTGAATTTCTGCGGCACGTCTTGCTTCAGGATGGCACTCACTTTCTCAGTCAAGAAAATCTTCTTTTGAATACTCTGCCGTCTTTTGGTCGTACATAGGTCTTTCAAAAATTTTGCATATGAAGGAATCTGTTTTACGACATCAAGCAGAGGAATGTTGACTTTCACTTGTTTCAACACCTCCAGAATATCCTGAGAGTTAGAAAGACGTTTTGGTGCAACCAACCGTTGGGGGAACGGAGCAACTGACTTCTCTAGAAGTTCCGGTTCTAATTTGTGTGGGGTATCACTAGATCCATCATTATTGTCCTCTTCTGGTTCTTGAGGCTTTTCAGGCCTAACCGGAAGGGTTTTATCAATGATCTTCCCACTCCTAAGAGTGGTGATGGATTTAGCGTGCCCCATTTGATTTGAGGAGCTGAGATCATTTATCTCGTACTGCGGTTTAGGATTGGGGAGCGTTTGTGCAGGAAGCATCCCCTTTTCTATAACCGTCATACGAGAATCTATCTTTTGCATAAATTCAGTAAATCCTCGCATCGCCTGAGCCAGCTCTTGTATGGAATTTTGAACCGGTTCTTCTTGAGGTTTCCCTTGATTTGGATTTTGATTGAGAAAACCTTGGGGGTAGCCGTTTGCCCATTTCTCCAACTAAAGTTTGGATGAGTTTTCCAACCAGGATTGTACGTGTTGGAGTTAGGTCCAGTAAAAGGTCTTTGATAGTTGTTTACGGCATTGGCTTGTTCATTCAACACTCCTCGAAAGGCAGATATTGTAGGACAGTTTTCAGTTGTGTGAATGTTGCAATCACAGATGCCGCAAACAATTTCATTGACCTTATCCTTCTTTTCTTCCATGGCCTCGACTCTTCGTATGAGATTAGTCACTTTAAAATTTACATCATCCTCTTCTTTCAGGAGATATACTCCACCTTTCTCCTTAGATTGAGTTGGCCTAGACGTGGTATTTGATTTTGGGTAATGGTCCCAAGATTGTGCATTTTCGGCAAGTCTATCGAGATAATCCCATACCTCATCGACCTCTTTATTCATGAATTCTCCATTACACATTGTCTCGACTAGTTGGCGCATGGAAGATGTCAGTCCATCATAGAAAAAATTTGTAATGCGCCACATTTCAAAACCGTGTTGTGGGCATGAACTGACAAGATCCTTGAACCTTTCCCAACATTGGTAGAATGTTTCATCTTCCTTTTGGGCGAAGTTCATGATTGCTTTTCTGAGGGTAATTGTTTTGGTGTGGGAAAAATTTCTTTATGAATTCCCTCTGTAAATCATTCCATGTGCCAATGGATCTAGGACGCAGTGAATGTAACCACGTCTTTGCCTTCTCTTTCAAGGAAAAAGGAAAGAGTTTCAGCCTGATTGTATCCTCGGATACATTGGGAAAGTATAAGGTGGCTATAATCTCATCGAACTCTTTCAAATGTAAGTATGGGCTTTCAGATTCAAGCCCATGGAATTTAGGAAGGAGTTGGATAACTCCTGGCTTGATGTCCATCTGTCCTGTGTTTTCAGGAAAAATCATACATGAGGGCGTACTCACCCCCGCCGGTTGTAAATAATCTCGTAAAGTACGAGGCGGGGGTGCTTGATGCACCTCATTCTCATCATGTGTTTCCTCATCCCTGTGGTGAGGTAGTGCTTGAGGTTGATTTGCATAACCTCAATTAACTCAGGGGAATTCGAGCGGTGTCTAATCCTGCGATGGACAGTTAACCCCTCAACTAATCCTCCTTCGGTCAAGAGACGTCGAGTATTGTCACGAGCCCCACTTGGGCATGAAACACTCACAGCCCTCAATTAATTCTAAACCTAATCCTAAGAAGAAAAAACTAGAAAGAAAGAGAGGGTTGGAAGGAAGTACCAAATTGGAGTCCCTAAGCTAAAGACCTGCAAAACAAAACAAAATAAGTTAGTTCTAAAATAGGCCTAAGAGTAGAGAAATTCCTAAGAAGAAGGATAGAAAAGAGAATCCTAAAAAGGAAAGTAGGAATCTCTAAAAATTTAGGAAAATTCTAAACTAGAAAGTAAGTGAATAATGAAAGAGATAGAAAGTAGAAGTCAGAAAGAGCTTACTGTGTTAGAAAACCTACAAAACAAGAGGTTAGTTTTAAATAGGAAATCTAAAAATAGAAAATTTTCTAGAAATATAGGAAATAAGGTTAGATTCTAGAAGATTAGAATTAGAAACTTCCTAAAAAGGAAGACAAATCCTACTAAAATAGAAAGGAAAAAATTAGAAAGAATGTTACCAATTTAGAAGTCTATCAAAAAGTCTACAAAACAAGACACTTAGGTTAGTTTCAAAAGAGAACAAAACCTAGGAAATAGAAGTTAGAAAAATCCTAATCTTACTCTTAATTCTAAGACTAATTAATTTCAAATTACGTAGCCGTCAATCCCCGGCAACGGCGCAAAAACTTGTTCACTCCCCAAGTATAGGTGGGTTGTGATGTAGTAATAATCTCGGTAAGACCGAGGTCGAATCCACAGGGACTGAAACCTGTACGTAGTCTGAAACTAACTAGGACTAGAACTAGACTAAGATGAATTCTAAATCAAATAACAATGAGAATAATTGTGAAATAATTAATCTAAAACTTTAAGAAATTCAGAGGAAGGGAAACTAGGGATTCAGAGGATCCACTTGTAGAGATCAGGGAGATCTTATGCATGTATCACAAATCATGGAAATTAAATGAATTGATGTTGATATAGTTTTCAAGAGATGAGAGGTATATGAATTAGAATGGATTCCATCACCAAACCATGTCCAGGAGACAATGGTTAACAACAGAATTAGACTAATTACCAACCAGTCAACATGCCATGGAAGTTAGGAAGGGTACCGACATCCAACCATGCCCAGGAGACGATGGTGAACAACAGGGCTTCCTGACGTCATAAACATAAAAGGGAAAGGAAATACTCAAAGCCATGCAGACCCATTGTAATTTCAGTCACAACAGACCATTAAAAACTAAAAAATTCCCATAATAATCAAACCAATATCAAATTCGTTCATAAATTGAAATTAAATTAAAGGCATAGAATCTCCCATCATACTACAAGCTTCACCCTTAGCCCTAGCTAAGGGGTTTTAGCCTGACATGGATAAGCTAAACTCCATCAACATTCATAAAAAAAATAATAAAAGAAATCCAATCTTTCTCTCTCCTCCGTGCTTCAGATCCAATGCCACAGGTAAGTGGCAAGCTTCCTTCACGTCTCCAGCCGAACTCCCTTTCTTATCTTCTCTTCTTTTTTTAAGGCCTCCGAGATCGCGTAACTCTGTTACGAAGATATCTTACGCGCAAGGCGAGCTTGCGTGTAAAAGAGGTGGAGAATACTTGCGGATGATCTATTTTGGGGTGACTGGATCATCCAGTCCATTCAAACTGATCACATAGGAGTGAACGAAAATTGGCTTGGCTGGCGTCTGGACGGTCCGGATGATCCTTCCAATCATCGAGGTGGGCCACAACAGCTCCCTGCGGAGCCGGGATTTACGTGCGTTGCGGAGAGAAAACAGCGCGTCTAACGCTGTTGGAGTTGGTGGGGTCCATGATCGGACTTATCAACGAAATCCACGCCGTTCATTGGTTTATACATGAAAAATCTGTCAGAAGTGACAATTTTTCCTCTGTTTTGTGGTGTGGCCCACAAGATTATTCCTTGCACCGTCTATCCTCGCTTGAACGGTGGATTTCGATCCTCGTAATATTTTGTAATTCTGCATCTAGGCAGTGATAAGAAACTCCATGGGAATGTGATGGACCGTTCGGATTAGCACGTTGAGACCAGATGGGCCCACAAAGATCAACCGCAGGGTCCCTGTTAGCGAACAGAGCTCGCTCGACGTCCACTGGTGATTGGTGGGACACAGGATAAACGTCAGTCGGGAAATCCATTCCGACCATTGGAATTCTCTCGGAAAACCGGTCGGAAATGGATCTTTGGAGAGAAAAATCGGCGCGGCCCACTTGATCTTTAATTCTACCGTCCGTAGATGTTGTGGGCACTGTCTCCACGTGTACGCGAACTGGATTTTGAAAGTCCACCGTATGTACGGTCGGTTTTACCTGCTGAGTACAATGAACGGTCTGGATCATAAATTTAGATGATGCTTGTGGCCCACCAAGCGCTGAACGCAGCTCCCTGCTGCGTACGAAGAGACGCTGTCTCATGTTTAAAAACCGAAATCGGGTCAGCGGCTGCTGACCGATTCCGTCGGTTCGGTGCGGCGCGGGAGTGCGTGGGCTGTACACGTGCGCATGCAAGGTGGGTCCCACTTTGATGTTTTCGAGAAATCCGCTCCATCCATCCATTTTGTCATATCAATTAACCCGTAGGGTCCGAAGATGAGGCCCATCCAAACAGCAGGCGGGCCCAGAATCCTGATCCTGAGGGCTGATCTATCCGTTAAGCCACTTCCACCAGGATCTAACGGATGAGATTCGACATGTACAGTTAATTTATGGTCCTTAGGCCATGCATGAAGTCTCGAGCCGAACGGATGGTGGGAACCCCGTGATCTTGCATTTTGAACGTGTTTCAGGCCATTTGAGCTTCAGTTTCTCAGTTTTCTCGGATCTCTGACCATGTAAATCTGTCGATCTTGGTACCCTGGAGTCCGTCCAATGCTTTGGCATCATCAGAGCGTTAATTCCATGTGTTTAACACCTTTTTATAGCCCATGCTCTCAAATGTACCTTGCATCACAAACACGATCAAATCGGGTCGTTAAATAATACTATGTTCATAAATCTTGGCCAAAAACAGGGGTCTGGTATGCAATATTTGACCCTCAACAGGGATCTGAGGAAAGCACGTTGAAGAGGCCCGAAATTGGTCCAGAATGCAAAATCACATGGTTCCCGCCATCCGATCAGTTCAAAACTCCATACATGAGATGAGGGCAATAAATTAACCGTACATATCAAGTTTCAGCTCTTGGATCACTATGGAAGTGCCCCAACGGTCAGATCAGCCCCTAAAATCATCATTTCAGGCCACCTGATATCTGGAACTGCCTCAAATTTGGAGTTAACGCCTTAATCTGGAGGGAAAAATAGATGGACGGTTCTGATTTCTGAGAAACATCACAGTCGGCCCTGTATATGTGGCGTGTACATAGTGCACAAGTGCACTAGCTATGCACGACAAAGGCAGAGACGGTTTGACCGTCTCTGACCGAAGAAAAGGAAATTTCCTTTTCCTTCAGCGCGTAACGGACGGACGCCGTCCGTTTGCGGAAGCTAGTGGGCCACCCTCAGGCATGTACGGAAGATCTGACCCATCCATCTTGTAGAGGGCATCGAAGACAACAAACCCATGCTAATATTTTTGTGCCCATGCGTGAACACGTGTGCGGTACAGGGGCCACAAGTGGACTACTGTGCAACGTCAAAATTGATCCTGGTGTGATTGCTTCTCTGGACCACGTCAACAGATAACCAAAATCATCCCTTCTTAACCGAAAATTTCCTCCTCCATCCAATGGACAGAGTGGATTTCTCAGAAAAACATCACAGTGGACCCCACCATTTTCGCAGCAAAGCATCCGCGTCCTCGTCTTCGCTGCCGCGGTAAACGGACGCTGGCCGTTTTTGTGAACGGCTGTGGGCCCCACACGTCGCCCGTACGACTTAGCTGATCCGTCCATCTTGTAGAGGCCATGAATACTACAAAACCATGCTGATAGTTCACTCCCATGCGTACACACGTGCGTGATACAGAGGCCACAAAAGGGCTACCCGGTGACGTTCAAAACTGATCTTTTTTGTATTTCTTCTCTGGGCCGCGTTAATGGACATTCAAAACCACCCATTCCTGACTGAAAATTTCGTCCTGAATCCAATGGAAGGGGTGGATTTTCCAGAAAATGCCTCTGTGGGGCCCACCGATCACGGTTGCGAAAATTTGTACTCCGAGTCCTTCTACGACTCTGCCACCGATTCCAGCCATCCAGCAGCTATAAAAGGGGAGTTCTTATACATGGAAATTCATCCAGAACCAAGGAGGAGCTCCAGATCTACAGCAAGGGAGAGAAGAAAGAGAAGAAAGAAGAGAGAGAAATTGGTTTGAGACTTCTTTTATGAATTCTTATTTTTATTTATCCATCTGTTTAATGGAATTTATGGGTCACTAATCTCTCAGCTAGGGCTGAGATGAAACCCCTAATTTGAACACCCTTTGTTCTATGTTGATTTTACTTGAATTAAATTGATTTGTTTCTTTCCTTAGTGTGCTTGATTGTTTTAAATTCTATACTTCTCCATCTATGAACTTTTGAGTCTATGGATGGATGTGGTTGGATGCTTATTCTAGGTGCTTGTATCTGATCATGAACAGGTTCCTGTAGGAGGAAGAAAACAGGGTGCTTTACTGAAATGCATATTCCATATGCCCGATTTGGACATGAAATATGTTATTCATGCATTGCTTGAAGGAATTAGACAATCTGTATGCCCGATTAAGGACACAGATTGTGCTTTTTCTAGATAAGTGGATCAATCTAATTTAAGGTGAATTAACAGACAAAACAATGGTTAGGATAATTAGGGGTGGATTCGAAAGTCCTAGTGCTCTCTCTGATTGAATTTTCTTCCTTATTCTCAATAGTTATTTTCTATAGATTTGTGTTAGCAATTGATCCTTTATTTGTTGAATTAGTTAAGGAGATCGTGAATTTGAATTGTGACGACCAGTCCCTGTGGATTCGACCTCGGTCTTACCGAGTTTTATTACATCACAACCCTATACTGGGGAGTGAACAAGTTTTTGGCGCCGTTGCCGGGGACTGTTTCGATCCAAATTGGATTTAAGATTCTCTATATCATAATTCATAGTCTTAGGATTTTACTAATTTTAGATTAGAGTTTTTTTTTTGAAACTAACCTGTTTCCTATTTTGTAGGGTCCTGAAATAAACTTCTAATTTGGTAATCCCTTTCTAAATTCTTTATTTTTTTCTAATTTTTATTTTTAGAATTAGGATTTTACTTTTTAGGAATTTTCTAATTCTAGAATTTCTTTTTTTTTTTTGAATTTTCTATTTTTAGATTTAGATTCTTCTTTTAAGTAACTTTCTATTTTCTAGTTTTAGAAATTTCTTTTTCCTTTTTAGAAGCCTACTTAGCTTTTTATTTTTAGTAACTTTCTAATTCTAGGATTTCTTTCCTTTTTAGAAACTAACTCTTCTTTTTTGTTCTTTAGGAAGTTTCTAATTTTAGATTTTTTGTTTTAGAAACTAACTTGTTTGTTTTCTTTGCAGGATTCTAACATAGATCTCCAAATTGGTAACATCTTTCTAAATTCTCCAGTCTTCTCTACTTTCTATTTTGAGAATTAGGTTTTTATATTTTGAGGAATTTTTTTTATTTTCTAATTTTGGATTTAGAAACTTTCTATTTTCTAGTTTAGAAACTTTCTTTTTTTTTTTTTAGAAATTAACCGTTGGTTAGGATTTTTCTATCATTATTTTAGGAAACTTGATTTGTTTTTGTTTTATTTACAGGAATTGAGGAAGGAAGCTACTAAGTGAAGGAGGAGCTTCTGAAATCTTTTGACATCAATCATCTCCTTTTCTGGGTTCTTTCTTCCCATTCTTATTTACATAGTTTTAATTTGTGTTAGTATCTCATAGTTTCTAGTTCTAGTTTTATTTCTCTTAGGTTGCTTCTTAGCTTAGTTTTCTTTCTTACATTGCAATAACATAGTTTATGCTAGGACGTAGATCCCTAAACATAGAACTAGCACCTTTTGATCCTGAAATAGAAAGAACTTTTCGTAGAAGATTTAGAAACATCCTATTTAAAATGGCAGAAGAGAATGGAACTAAAGCTCTTAGAGATTATTCAGCTCCTGTCCAATTCAATGCGCCTTCATGCATAGTGTTGCCCACCACCACGGCAGCACACTTTGAACTGAAGACTGGGGTCATACAGTTGTTGCCTTCCTTTTATGGGTTAGACAAGGAGGACCCATATCATCATGTGAAAGAATTCCTAGACATTTGCTCTACCTTTAGGTTTCAAAACTTTTCAGACGATTCGATCCGTTTGCGCCTTTTCCTTTTTCTTTGAAGGATAAGGCGAAAGCATGGTTGAATTCTCTAGGAGTTGGGTCTATCACTACATGGGACCAATTGTCTAGGAAGTTCTTAAACAAGTTCTTCCCTGTTCACAAAACAAATGCTCTCCGTAGAGAAATCACTAATTTCACACAAAAAGAGGGAGAGCACTTTCATGAATGTTGGGAAAGATGGAAGGACTTACTTCTTAAATGTCCACACATGGTTTTGAAAAGTGGCAACAGGTTCAATACTTTTATGACGGTTGACACCCCAAAACCGTCGCATGGTTGATGTCACCAGTGGAGGGTCATTCATGACCAAAAGTGATGTTGAAGCATGGAACTTCTTTGAAACCTTGTGTGAAAATTCCCAGCAATGGGACTATTCAAATAGAGATGACAGAAGTTCCCAACCACAAAAGAGAGGTGGTATATATGAGATAGGAGTCACGCCAGATCTCCATGCCAAGATTGATGGCCTGACAAAGAAGGTTGATGCTCTGATGTTGCATAATGGACCTCCACAAACAACTCAAGCCGAGGCTTGTGGCATATGCTCTAGTCCTGCCCATCCTATGCAGTCTTGTCCATCTGGTGCAGCATCCCCAGAACTTCTCTCTGAACAAGCACATGCTATGAATACTTTTCAAAAACCTGGGAATGATCCTTACTCGAACACATACAACCCAGGGTGGGCTAGACATCCAAATTTTTCTTGGGCAAAGGGACTACAACAAGGAGGACCATCTGGAAATCCTCCTATGCAACCTCAGCAGTTTCTACAATATCAACAAATGCCTGCACAATCAAGGAAACCATCTCTTGAGGATACACTCCATCTTTTTATGCAGAGTTCTCTCCAATTCCAAAAAGACACCCAACAAACCTTACTAGCCAACCAGCAAAGCTTACATGCAAATGCGCAATCCATTGCCAAGCTGGAAGTACAAATGGGTCAACTAGCTGCCACATTGAGTGAGAGAGAGAAGGGTAAGTTCCCTAGCCAACCTGTGGCTAATCCAAAGGGACAGTATGAGATTGGCTCTAATTCCAACCAAGGGCAATATCATGAGCAAGCCAAATCGATCATTACCCTTAGGTCAGGCAAACAGATTGACAACAAAATAGAGATACCTAGGGATGAATCAAATCAAGGTGAAGCAGAGAGACACACCAATGCATCCAAAGTCCAAAAACTCTCTGACTCTCCAAGAGCCGCTGACGTGCCCAAAGCACCCTTTCCTCAACGTCTGGCACCAATGAAGAAAAAGAAACAATTTTGATGAAATCCTGGATGTGTTTAAAAAAGTGCAAGTCAACATCCCGTTGCTTGACGCTATCAAGCAAGTTCCTGCTTATGCTAAGTTCCTTAAAGATTTATGCACTCAAAAGCGTAAGCAGAATGTTCATAAGAAAGTCTTCCTTGCGGAGCAGCTCAGCTCCATGATTCAACATAACACCCCTCCTAAATTTAGGGATCCAGGAGCTCCTACCATCTCTTGCGGCATAGGAGATCATAAAATCGGGAAGGCATTACTTGATTTAGGGGCGAGCGTCAATTTGTTACCATATTCGGTTTATGAGCAGCTAGGACTTGGTGAGTTGAAACCGACTAAAATAACATTACAACTAGCTGATAGATCTGTCAAGGTGCCCCGGGGTGTTATTGAAGATGTGTTAATCCAGGTTGACAAATTTTATTTTCCAGTGGATTTCATAGTTATCGATACTCAGCCTGTCCAGAATCCTCATAGTCAGATCCCAGTCATTTTGGGTCGTCCATTTTTGGCCACATCTAATGCTATTATAAATTGCAGGAATGGAGTTATGAAGTTGTCATTCGGTAACATGAATATTAAACTTAATGTTTTTAATGCAGTACAACAACCCGCGGATTTGGACGACATATTTGAAGTGGACATGATCGAGAGTCTAGTGCAGGACTCCTTCCGTAAATCTTTTGAAGATCCACTTGAGACCTACTTAGCACAACATGGCATGGATTTTGACATAGATAGTCCCATCCACGAAATCAATGCACTGCTCGACTCTACTCCTATATTGGAGACTGAAAAATGGAGAGCGAAAGTGGAACCTCTTCATCCCTCTGAGACTCTTCCTGACAGCACAGTTTCTAACTCTGAGAAGGCAAAAGAGAACAGGTTGCTTAATGTTCTTCGAACATATAAAGCAGCAATTGAACGGAAGATAGCAGAAATACAAGGGGTGTGCCCCACTGTATGTAAGGATCATGCTGTGGAAATATCACGTAAAATACAAAGGAAGCATGATCCTAACATGGAGGAAGTTGTTCGAGCAGAAGTCCTTAAATTGTTTGATGATAGTGTCAGTTACCTCATTTCAGATAGCACAGCTCATGGAAACTCACATCACCTGTCTGGGGTTGGTTAACCACGTGTTGAGGTAAGATCTTTGGCGGACCCTGGTCTTAAAGATTAATGAATTCATGGTCCATTTTTTTTTTGTCTGGCTGAAGACGTTAAACTTAGCGCTCCTGGGAGGCAACCCAACATTTTATTTTATTTCTTTTCCTTGTTAGTTAGTTCAATGTTTGTGGGTAACATTACTGCAAACCCTCACGAGACTACAACTCGTCCACTAGGGGTAACCTAGGGGTTTAAAGGCTTATTGCATATGCTAAATACAATCGAGAGCACCTGCGAAAGTGGTATAGGTAGGATCTTTTATTTTACTGATTTCTCTCTTGTGCTGACTCGCTTCTTACGCTGAGATTTTAAGAGCTTCTTGATTCTCCATCCAGGTACTATCTTTCCCTACTCCTCTTCTTTTCGTTGTCTCATGTGCATCGCATGCTTATTTCTTTTACATTGAGGACAATGTAGATTTTCGGTTGGGGGTGGGAGATTAGGTTACCTAATCAGTATTTTCTTGGTCTTGAGTAAAAATTGTGAAAATTTTTAAAAATTTTCTGGAATTTCTATTTAATTCAAAGTGATTTTGAAGGATAGCTGTGATTTTGAAATTACAAAATTCAGAATGTGAGAAATTTATGACTCTTGGATTCGGTTGTCTGGTAGATTTCACACTTAAGTTGAATTGTTAAATCCACGATTAGAAGTTGTAAACATTGATTGAGCCATGATTTCACATATCAGATCTCGTTTACACATTAAGTTTTTCAGTTCGATATTAATTGATAACATGGTAATCACTAAGCATGAAAGGAACCAGCCTGAAAAACAAAATTTTTAGCATCAGTCTATAAAGAAGAATTGAAAGAATAAGTCGCATAATCGTCATCATAGGTTTGCTCCCTATAGATGAAGATTCGATTCCTCATGGTTGACATGAGAAAAGATTTAGGCGACAAGTTTTCACCATAGGTTTGCTCCCTATAGGTGCAGATTTGATTCTCCTCCTTAGCGTACTATTCATAAAAAAAAAAAAAAAAAAATGGTAGAATGAAAGGTTAATCTGTAAGGCAAGTGTTGGTTCCAATTTTGGGTGACATGAGCTCCGTTGTTAATTACCAATGATATCATGAAATTGACAATGAATCTCTTAATAGCTGAAAGCTGAGATGATGCTATACACTCATGAAACTCAATGTTTAGGATTATTCTAATTCATGGTTTAATAGTTTGAACTTGTTTATGAAATTTACAATGAACTTGATTCCAGAAAAAAAAAAATTCCACTCACCATGCATGAATCGTAGAATGATCACATCTCGACTATCTGTTCACAAGTCACTTGAATTTACAAGAATTGTCTTTTATTTCCGAAATTATTTTTTCGCATGTTTTGCTCGGGACTAGCAAAATGCTGGTTGGGGGTTGTGATCAGGGTTGAACATTACATATCAGACCCCAGTAATTGCCTAATTTTACATACCTGATAACGCTTAATAGAATGTTTTAATCGTGTTTTCACTACAGGACGTAATAATGAGCGTTGGATTAAAAAGAGGATTAAAAGCATGAATTTGATGATCCAAGGCCACCTGAGCACGGGATGGACCCCAGAGAACCAATAATGAAGATTTTACACGCCTGGGATATGAGGAAAGCACGTTGAAGAGGCCCGAAATTGGTCCAGAATGCAAAATCACATGGTTCCCGCCATCCGATCAGTTTAAAACTCCATACATGAGATGAGGGCAATAAATTAACCGTACATATCAAGTTTCAGCTCTTGGATCACTATGGAAGTGCCCCAACGGTCAGATCAGCCCCTAAAATCATCATTTCAGGCCCACCTGATATCTGGAACTGCCTCAAATTTGGAGTCAATGCCTTAATCTGGGAGGAAAAATAGATGGACGGTTCTGATTTCTGAGAAACATCACAGTCGGCCCTGTATATGTGGCGTGTACATAGTGCACAAGTGCACTAGCTATGCACGGCAAAGGCAGAGACGGTTTGACCGTCTCTGACCGAAGAAAAGGAAATTTCCTTTCCTTCAGCGCGTAAAGGACGGACGCCGTCCGTTTGCGGAAGCTAGTGGGCCACCCTCAGGCCATGTACGGAAGATCTGACCCATCCATCTTGTAGAGGGCATCGAAGACAACAAACCTATGCTAATATTTTGTGCCCATGCGTGAACACGTGTGCGGTACAGGAGCCACAAGTGGACTACTGTGCAACGTCAAAATTGATCCTGGTGTGATTGCTTCTCTGGACCGCGTCAACAGATAACCAAAATCATCCCTTCTTAACCGAAATTTCCTCCTCCATCTAATGGACGGAGTGGATTTCTCAAAAAAACATCACAGTGGACCCCACCATTTTCGCAGCAAAGCATCCGCGTCCTCGTCTTCGCTGCCGCGTAAACGGACGCTGGCCGTTTTTGTGAACGGCTGTGGGCCCCACACGTCGCCCGTACGACTTATCTGATCCGTCCATCTTGTAGAGGGCCATGAATACTACAAAACCATGCTGATAGTTCACTCCCATGGGTACACACGTGCGTGATACAGATGCCACAAAAGGGCTACCCGGTGATGTTTAAAACTGATCTTTTTGTATTTTCTTCTCTGGGCCGCGTTAATGGACATTCAAAACCACCCATTCCTGACTGAAATTTCGTCCTGAATCCAATGGAAGGGGTGGATTTTCCAGAAAATGCCTCTGTGGGGCCCACCGATCACGGTTGCGAAAATTTGTACTCCGAGTCCTTCTACGACTCTGCCACCGATTCCAGCCATCCAGCAGCTATAAAAGGGGAGTTCTTATACATGGAAATTCATCCAGAACTAGGGAGGAGCTCCAGATCTACAGCAAGGGAGAGAAGAAAGAGAAGAAAGAAGAGAGAGAAAGGTTTGAGACTTCTTTATGAATTCTTATTTTTATTTATCCATCTGTTTAATGGAATTTATGGGTCACTAATCTTTCAGCTAGGGCTGAGATGAAACCCCTAATTTGAACACCCTTTGTTCTATGTTGATTTACTTGAATTAAATTGATTTGTTTCTTTCCTTAGTGTGCTTGATTGTTTTAAATTCTATACTTCTCCATCTATGAACTTTTGAGTCTATGGATGGATGTGGTTTGGATGCTTATTCTAGGTGCTTGTATCTGATCATGAACAGGTTCCTGTAGAGGAAGAAACAGGGTGCTTTACTGAACTGCATATTCCATATGCCCGATTTGGACATGGGATATGTTATTCATGACATTGCTTGAAGGAATTAGACAATCTGTATGCCCGATTAAGGACACAGATTGTGCTTTTTCTAGATAAGTGGATCAATCTAATTTAAGGTGAATTAACAGACAAAACAATGGTTAGGATAATTAGGGTGGATTCGAAAGTCCTAGTGCTCTCTCTGATTGAATTTTCTTCCTTATTCTCAATAGTTATTTCTATAGATTTGTGTTAGCAATTTGATCATTTATTTGTTGAATTAGTTAAGGAGAATCGTGAATTTGAATTGTGACGACCAGTCCCTGTGGATTCGACCTCGGTCTTACCGAGTTTATTACTACATCACAACCCTATACTTGGGGAGTGAACAGAGGTTGAGGCCTGTTTCAGCCTAAGGAAGAAGGAAAATAAGAGAAGTTCAGCTATCATTTTAAGATGGAATCTAGACTTTTCATCCTTAACGACAGATGAGTCTATCTCCTAAAAAACATAACTAATCCACCAAGAAGAAGAAGGAAAATAAGAGAAGTTCTACAATAAATTAATGATTGATTATTTCAGTATTTTCCCACCAAGAAATGTTAGTTGTCTCTCTATATAAATGGCACTTCTTCTTCTTCTTCTTCTTCTTCAAATTCAACTTGAAATGGAATTAATCAAATTCACTTAAAACAAGATGGGACTAATCCAACTTTAGATTAGTTTCAGTTGGGGGTTGCTTAATTATTGCAATCTGAATCGAATTTCCATATCCAACCGTCTCTAGCTAACTGATGAATGAACAAGCACTTACCTTGCTCTTGATGATAAGAGGATTGAAGTCAGGTTTGAGATGATCGGAAAGCAATACCCCAAAGAAAGTTGTGTCCTTGACCATTGCACTCGATTTCGCCTGCAAATTGATGTATTAGTCATAACAAGAAATAGAAAGTGTAGTTATACTAGCAATGCAATTGAAACATTATAACATGGATTAATTGATGACAAATTTGTCAAACTATACAATGACATCAAGAAGCTCATTTCGCAAAGTCATCTACAAACATTGAGAGAAAGCAATCATTTGGCTTGGTCAGGTTTGTCAAACTGCATATAAACAGAAGAATTTAGGTGAAAAATGGAAATGATAAATGAATTTGTAAGATTCAAGTTTTAAAGCTCCTTTGTCAAAGACAAACTTCCACTAATGTTGCAATAAAGTGCACCATCACCATCCATTTTTGTTCTTCTTTCTTTTTTCCCTAATTCATACAAAACAAGTCTATGATTGACAAAATGGTCATATTAGTGGCCAGTTTCATTTCATGATGAATCATAACCCATGCCCCTTTCTATGATGCAATTTTACATACTGTAAATAGAAACACAAAGTAATGTAAAAAAAAAAAAAAAAAACAATGACTAACAACAATGCTTAACAAAAGAGCGACCTGATTTCATAAAATATATATCACTTAGTAATTTTCCATTACTTTCAACAAATTTTGTAGTTATCAAAAGGAAACTAATGATTTTGTAACATTGGCATAACAAAGTAAAGACCCAAAGTTAAGAACATGGAAGATGAGAAAAACTTGGATACTCTGGCAGTGTTATGGGTGAAACACAGGAACTTATAAATTACTTAGATATTGCACATGTGGCATAGGCACAACTTATGGTATCTAGTGCAGATGTGTCATGAACCAAAAATTAAACTTGACTGATCATCTGGTGAAAGAAAAAAAATGAAGAAAGAAGCATGTAGAATTCTCCTTTATAGTCAAAAGACCAACTCACCTGAAGCTTACACGTCCAACTTCCTTTGTGATGTTTCTTGGTAAAGGAAAGGAAAAAAGAAAAAATGGTGCAACGAAAGCATTAATAAAAATGCATAGCATGTGCATGTGCAAGTGCATGAGCTTGTGCATGCCAACATAAAAGAAAACACGTAGGATTCTAGATGTCTATTCTCAACAACCAACTGTTCTTGTTGTGGCAATTCTAATGTGCTGCTACTGATCATGCAATGAACACACTACTATAGAAGGCAATATTGTGTGGCAGTGCATTTGGTCCACTTTTATCCCTTTAAGGATGTCTTTTGTGCATGTTTGTGTGACGGGGCTTTAGTCCTTGAAACTGGGTTGTCTCCCAGTGATCCTAACCATCTAGACAATGAGTCGTGTTTTGTATCATGAATAGAAAATAATAAAAATCTTTTAGTTGGATTATCTTAACACTTCGAAATTCGGCTCTTTTGCTTTGAAAATGGATGCTTTCCATAACCTTTGTATAATCAAAAGATTGAATCATTCAATCTGAGAGATTTTTTTGGGACTCCATACTACAAGAAGGAGCATTTTGAAGCATTTAGTAAATCTTGATGTTCAGCCACCACGTAATCTCATGTTTTTACAATTTTTTTTTTTTTCAGAATGAAAATCTCAAACATAGAAGAATTGTTCTGCATGTATGACAACAACATATGCTTGAATCTGAAAAATGCAGTTAAAGAAAAATGTGATTGTTGCAAAGTTTCAAAACTACATGTTTGAAACCAAAACTATGGAAATGAAGAAGAATATAAATGACAGTAGTCTATCAAAAAAAAAAAAAAAAAAAAAGACAGTAGCAAAAGGAAATGAAGAAGAAGAAAGGAAAACGACCTTTTTACCCATGATTTATGCATCTTCTTTTGCAGCCTTTGAAGTCACTTTCTCTGCAAGCAATCTTCCCCTTAAACAATCAACAGTTCTTGCTTCTCCTTCCATCATCTTCTCTTTGAAAGGGAAAAATAGCCTAATTTATCATATTAATCCCACACATCCAAGTTTGCTCTGATTGATAATTGAATTTGAATCTGAATAGTATGTAGAATGATAATTGAATTGAATCACAGGAATTAAAGCTTAACAAAGAGGAATTGGAAAAAAAAAAAGACCGAAACTGCAAATTCAGATGATTTTGAGTCTGAATTAAAATACATGATATGCAATGTCAACCTCTTTCAAATTAGAATAATGATACCTGATGCACGATCCTTTTTTTTTTTTTTCCATTTTTCTTTGTTTCCTTTAGTTCAATTCAACTGAGCATGCCTTGCATACAAACACGCCTTACGTTTAATATAACAACGTCGCTAAAATCTGTGGCCCATAAGACATATGCATTGACATGTGGGTCCACTTTACATTTCTTTTGTCAATGAAAAAACATAGCTTAACCATTCGGTTTGTGCTTTGGGTGTATTTAGCAGTGGACTGTCTTTTATTTATACATTCAGACAAGAGAAAAAAAGTTAGTAATCCGGCAGAGTTGATGGATGAAAGGCAGGCACTTAAAAATTACTAAAAAAATTACATACCTGGAATGCAAGTAATTAAGTTAAATTGTCCAAACCTGGAATGCATGTGGATGACAAGGCTCACACGCGTGTGGAATTAGCAAATCTCTTTCCAATTTTGGCAAACTTGGTTTCAAAGACCTGCTTTTCCATAGCATCAAAGCTATCCATTAGTTTCAACCAAAAAAGGAATGGTAAATCAAACTTGCATAGAAGTATGAACTTGGATAGACATTCGTAGAGATTCCAAAAGAAAAAAGAAAAGTGCAGATGAAACAACATTTTTTTCATCTGGCTGAAATAAAAGAATTAGTTCTCATGCCATTAGCCAAAGTAACAACATTTTTTTTTAAAGAAAAAGATGTAAAAGAAACCTCTTTCAAAGCTACACCTGGAATTACAACAAAATGAAACAAAAATAGATGTGTTTTTTTGATTTGTTCTGGCTGGAAAAAAAAAAAAAAAAGTTCTCATGCCATTAGCCAAAACCTCTTTCAAAGCACCTTGATTCCTTGTACTTTGTACCAGTAAGGTAAGATAGAGTTAGTTTAAATTGCCAATGCTTTCTCGATGTATATAAACTTACAAGATTGTTATTTGTTAATTCAAGTGAAGTATCAAGGAAGAAGATGGGCTGACTGTTTGGCATCCCATCACAAAAATACGTTGTGGGTGTGAGGAATTGTATGGTGATATGCAAGTTTGTACATGTAGGAGCCTTGATTTAGGAATCCCAACCCTTGATCTAAAGGAATCCAGAATAGACACGTGATTAGATGATTATAACACTTGGATTATTGGCCCATCTAAATGGTTTGAGAAAAAACATTTAGAATCCCATGAGGCTCTTAGTCAGATTGGTCCGGTTGGCTAGCAATGTACATAAACAGGGGGCCCACACATCAGGCCTCACTCACATTTTTTTATTATTATTTTTGTTTTTCACCGTTAACCACAAAGCAAGGGTACAATCTAAGTATATAAAGCTTAGAAGCAAACCATACAGCTGATGCATAAAATACATACAATAACAACACTAGCCGACTCAACCTTGTGGAGCCGCAACAGTAAATTTCTGGTTTCAGCATGTTTGTTATTACAAGTAATTCGACAAGCAACGGATGATGATAGTGGTAGATAAAGAGAGGGGTTATGCAAACAAAACCCAAATCAAGAAATCAGAGTTCCAGACCAAAGAAAAAGCTCTCCAATTGTCTATAGGACTCTTGCTGGTGTTTCTCAGGAAGTACTTCAAGCCAAAACACAAACACCGCTGAAAATCATTCTTCCCGATTCCTCTACATCTTCTTTTCCCAATCACTCATGGCCCATGGGAATGTAATTCCAAAGACCCATATAAGAAAAACTCAATGCAAAACACAAATCGCAGTCTGGAAAACGCTTCCCAATTATCAAAGTATCCTCTAATTCATTCCTTTCTACTGTCTTTCTGCAACTGCCAAAAACCCAAACAATCTCTCCAATAAAGAGAAACCCCAAATTTTCAAATCAATAAAGAAAACCCAAATCCCCAAATCCCTCAAACCCAAATCTTTCAGCCAAACGCTTCCCAAATCTTCAAACGCCTTCTTTTTCACCCAATAAAGAAAATCCAAATCTCAAAATCATCAACACTCAAAACCCAAATCCAAACAACACCCGGAATCAGATTCTTTCTTTCTTATAAATCAAAACAGAAAAAAAAGAAGGAGAGGAGAGATGCAATGAAATACAAGAGATAAAATAAAGGAAAGGGTTAGAAAGATGAACCAGAGCTTCTTCTTTTTCTTTCCTTTTCTTCTTGAAATCCTGATATTTGCAACCCTTCTTGTTGTTAACACACCCCCACAACAATGACTATAGAGGGTGGAAGGTTGGATGGCCGGATGGGCTGGCCTCTTCTCGTCGAGCTCCTCTCCACGTGTCTCCCTCTATCTGTATGAGAATGGAAGGAGAATGGAAGAAGGGGAGGAGGTAGGACGGTATGAGAGAGAGAGAGATAGAGAGAGAGGAGAGGTAGGGCCGGCGCACGCCCTAGCTCGTTGTGGACGCGAGAGAGAGGGAAAGTGAGGGTTTGGGTTTTGGGAGGTGGGGCGTGCGCGCTGGAGATAAGGGCGGACGGAATTTCAGGGTGACGGACGACACTTTAAGTGCCTAGTTTTAGCACTCGTGGGGCCCACCGTGATGTATGTTATTTATCCACTCCGTCCATTCATTTTAACGGATCATTTTAACAGTTGATCCAAAAAATCAGTCAGATCAAAGCTGTAAGCGGACTACATAACATATTAACGGTAGAAAATTATTTTTTATTATTTCTTATGGTGTGGTCCACTTAGACCTTTAATCTACATAATTTTTTGGCTCATCCACTGAAATTATATATCAGAATTTATGGGCGGTTTAGATCAAACGCATATATTCCAATGGGCCCCATGGAGCCTCTTAAGCACCATCAATATCTAATAAGGTTATGGTCAGAAGGTAAGTTTTAGCTACAGATAACTAGGTTTTAGCTACGGATTAAGTCTGTAGCAAGTATAGCTAAGGTTTATATCTGTAGCAAAAAACAAACTTGGTCTGTATCCTTTACCCTTTTTTTTGGTAGTGCTTCCATATGAAAGAACTTTTCAATGTAGATAAAGTAAAATGAGAAAAAGAATTCCTACAGTCAGTCGTAAAGAAGGACTACAAAACACCTTTTCAAATGAAGAACCGAATCTAGCATGCGAGCATAGACTCAAATTACAGCTAAAACTATACTAAGGAATGTAAACATCAAGGCGAAAGTAAAATATTACACTAACTAAAGTAATTTACTTGCCTGGAAAAGTGTAGTAAAGTATTACACCATGGACTGTAAATTGGCTAGTAACTGAAATGATAATTGAAAGATAATATTTAATTTGATTGGGTTGGTATGAGACAAAATTTTTTGTCATTCCTCTACTATTTATAACTTTAATCCGGTCATCTGGATCATTTCTACATTCTAACGGTTACTATAACCGTTAAGCATTAATACCTTCTGGATGCTTCCCATGTTTTAAAAATTGTTGGCAACTGTTTAGCACCACTTGGCTTTTTAGATGCTTCCAATGTTCTAACAGTTATTGTAACCACTTCAAGCCTTCTTGCTGATCCAATAGCGCGCATTCCGCTCGGCCGCCGCTTGATCGAGTTCTGGATGACCATCTTTCACTTGATTGAGCTTCTAGATGGCCATTTGGTTGACTATCATGCGTTTGATTGATCTCTTACATGGCCATTGACCGCTTAATCGATTTCTCAGATAACTATCAGCAGCTTGCTCAAGCACTTGGAAAACCATTGACCGCTTGCTCAATCTCTTGCAGGGCTATTGGCCCTTAGTCGATTGCTTAGTTATCTTTTAAAATCCCCTCAAATATTTCTTGTCTTATTATTATGTCAGTTGTGGTTCATAAATTGTACTCCAAACCTTCCTGGAGATCTTTAACCTGCAATATATTTCCATCCATATAATATTTATCCTTTCAAATTAAATTTTCTAAGAATAGTCAGTAGTAATGGTAGAACAATTTTTACGGTACCAACACGGTTAAAATCACCCAAGGAAGGTACGAGTTTTTGTTTGCTGCACATGAATCAAATACCTTAATATGCTTGTGAAACAAGTGTCGAAAGTTCGCACTCTCCCGAGTTGAATTAGCATTTACGTACTGTGATACTACGCATGCAAAAGGATGGTAGATCTTACTCGTGGACGCATCCACCGTGCATATACTGCACACGCGGCAATCTAGAACGTCCAAAATGTGGCATTTCCCTTTGATGTTGAAGAAGCAAAACTCACTAATGGGACAATCATAGCCTTCCAATCAGTGAACATTTGGCCCCATTGAATCTGGACGGTTCACATTTTTCTTTTTTAACTTTTAAATTACCACCCATTGATGGGACCACCCACTTCAATCTGGACCGCTCAACATTTTCTTTTCATTTTACAGTTGCTTAGCATCTGTTGATCAGTCAGGATCCGTCCTCTAGAATCATCTTTTTGCTATGACCCATCCAAAGTAGACCACGATTCAAGCGGTCTGGATGAACTGCTGTGCCACTGCGTGTATGATAGATACTTATTTCTCATACAAACCGTCCTCCCCCCCGAATTTCACCACCGTCCTTATCTAGTACACCACAACTTCTTTTTTATCCATTTTGACAGCTCATTTTAGGGTACTGGACCAAAAATGAGGCGGATACAAAACTCAAGTGGGCCACACGAGAGGAAACATTGGAATTGAATGACCACCGTTGAAACATTCGAATGGCCATGGAAGTTTTGTATCATGTTAAGTTTTTGGCTTTTTCAGTTCATCCCAGTGGGAATGACCTTATAAATGGTTTGGATGGCATATAAAGATGGTCCCCAAGAGTATTTCAACAGTAGGCATTTCTTTCTCCACTTTTCCCTCTGGTGTGGCGTCCTTTACTTTTGGATCCCCCTCATTTTTTGTACTAAATACTAAAGTAAACTGAAAAAACGGATAAACGGAGTAGATTTATCACAAACATAACGGTGGGCCCAACCTTAACGTCCCAACCAGCCCAGGCCATCCTAAGAATCATTCGTTGAACGGGAGACTGTGTAAGAAGATGAATAGTCGATGGCTTATAAAAATGAGGATAGTCATGAAGCATGAGAATAAGATAATCGGAAAAGAACATGGACGGTTCAGATCATTCTAATGACAAGATCCACGGTTGGAAACCTGCGACTGTACCTAAGCCCAGGCTTAATGAAAAGAACATGGAAGTTTTTTATTTTAATTTCTGCTCTCGTTCCATTGCTTCAAGCAATTAGGTTGTTTCAACGTTAATGAGAAGAGCAAACAAAGATATGCAGAAACTGATTATTTGGCTTGCACGCAAGGCTTTAACAGAAATGAAGGGTTAGCAAACTGCCATGGTACAAAAATAACCTTAGGCGTTCAACATAATTACAGGAATGCCACCAATCGTTTTGATACTCCCGGCTGTAATTGGACCATGTCATCAATGATGGGAAATCCCTGTTTCCTAGAGGATTCGGACTCAATCGATCGATCTGAACCGTCTATTGAGTCGGGAACATGATTTATTGGATACCATGCAAAACTGACACTAATTGAATAATCCAATCGATCTATAATTTCTCTGGACATGGTTTCCTGCTAAAGCCTTTGGCATGAACTTCCTGCAACAGGAAGCTAGGTGGGCCCCACCGTGGTGTTTGTGAGAAATCCATACCTTTTATTCGTTTTTCCAGATCATGTTGTACCCAAAACTGATCCAAATCCAAAACTTAATTGGCCTGTAAGACAGAGGATTGACCGTCCATTGTTAAAACATGTTTTGAATCAAAGTAATTTTTGTGTTTTCAGTTCATCCTAGTAGGAATGACCTTACGAACGGTATGGATGCTATATAAATATCATGATGAACCCCAGGAAGGATTCAACGCTAGGATTTTACCTAGACATGTTTCGTGAGTGGGCCTTACTTGAGTTTTTGATTTGAGTCATTTTGAGGCACATCTCCTACAATGATCTTCCAAAACTGATGAACGTAGCAGATTTCCTAAAACGATAATGGTAGGCCCCACCTAGCTTTGTGTCGCAGGAGGTTCTTAGAAAAGGCTTCTGCATGGAATCCGCGCCAATTACTATTAATTTTGGGAAACATATTGCCTATTAAGTATTAGATGGTTAGGTGGGATATAATTGCATTTGGTCCATGCAATTCGCATTCGGAGAGGATGTGAAAGGTTGGAACTAGGTGAATGGAATTTTAGTTGGTCCAGTGAATTGCATTTGGTCCCATAAGGGCGCGTTTGGGCAGTCGGATTAGAAGCGATTAGATGGGATGGAATTGCATTTGGTCCTCTACTAATTTCACTCCATGTTGGGAAGAATGGAAAAGCGGCTGATGGAATTGCATTGGGTCCTGCCAATTTCACTCAATGTTAGCAAGTTCTGTAGGTCCCACCATATGTGTGGGATATATCCACACCATCCACCCATTTTTCAAGATTATTTTAAAGGATGGGCCAAAAAATTAAGTAAATCTAAAGCTCAAGTGGACCCCACCATCGAAAGCAATGGGGATTGAATACTTACCGTTGAAAACTTCCTTGGGGCCACTTAAGTTTTGGATCTGCCTCATTTTTCGGCCCATGCCATAAAATGAGGTTACCAAACAAATGAACGGTTTAGATATAACACATGTGTCTTATTCTCAATAATTTTAAATGATGATGGGTATATCCATTCAATGTACCACATTATTACCAACAAAGCATGGAGGGGGACATCCCGGCCATGGGTAATAATTATGTTTTTTGAATCCCATCCCACCTAATCCCTTGTAATCCCACCCCCAAACATGCCCAAAGGATTTCAGAGGATTTTGAAATTTACTACACGTGACCCTACATACTTATATTCATATACACTATTTTATTTACAACACATGACATTTTGGTTTATATATATATATATATATATATATATATATATATATATATACTATATTCATTTTGAATTTGGTCCTTTGATTACAATTTCATGGTCCACCATAATGGGTTGTTTTCTGAATTTTCAGACATGCAATCATTGTTCGATAATAATGTTAATGACTTATAATATAATTCAGTACCATACAATCCCATCCATCCATCCGAGATATTTTTACCGCTTTGGCCAAAAAAGTGAAGCATATAAAAATCCAAAATGGACCACGATGATCACCTGACCAAAATTTCCGGCATTCAGTCCTCCGATGTCGGTGCGCACTTATCAGAGGTCTTCGGAAGGGATGCGACTGCGAAATTCCGGTCAGACAGCTTGCGATCAGACACGTCTAATCGGGTAGGGCCCGACGATGGGATCCTGCTCAGTGGCTGTCAGACGAACGAGACGTCGGCGGATATGGATCCGAATGGCGATGGATCGAAGGCATACGGCGCATTTAGTAACGCTGTGCAGACGGTGTTGAAGGCCCACAAAGGGGTGATTAGCAATAGGGAATTGGTTACACGTGTGAAGGAAGTGTTGCACGTGCAAGGATTCAATCAGCACCCTTGCCTTTACTGCAGTGACAAAAATGCGGATGCGACTTTCCAGCGGCAATCCACAAGCTCGAGCGTGTAGGGGTGGTTAGCACGTGTGGTCCTTGAATAACCATAGAATCTTCTGAAAATCATTAAAAAGCAATACTACGATGATATCCTATTTGCCGTTCTACGTAAATAAAGGCTATGGAATTTGGAAGTTTTCATATTAATCGGCTAAGGAGCAGATTAGGTGTTAAGGGCCCACTTGATGAATGTGATTTTATATCCACACCCTTAATCTATTTTTTCTGCTCAGTTTTTGATATGATCCCAAAATTTAAGTAAATCCAAGTTTCAGATGGGCCATACCACTGGAAACAGTGGTGAAGGACTATTAAAAACTTTTGTGAGCTAAAAAAGGTTTTGTATTAATCTGATGTTTTTTGACCTTATTAACAGGTTGGATGGAAAATAAACATTATCGAAACATTACAGTGGGACTTAGGAACTTTTAACGGTGGGATGTTCAATCACCACTTTTTCATATGGTGTGGTCCATATGAGATTTGGATCTGCTTCAATTTTGGCATAGCATACTAAAATTACCTAGAAAAACAGATGGACGGCATGGATTAAGAATACATACGTCAAGGTAGGCCCCATGGTAAGGGCCACATCTTCCTCGGTGACCCCGGGCCCCACCTAATCCGCTCCCTTGAATTTATGCCCCCACGTGTCGTACCCGGTGATGTTTTTGCTGACAATATAAGGAATAGGTATTCAACCAAGCTAAGTTGGAAAGTAGAACCTTGTAGGGAGCGAAACTTTAGCCCATTCCACCGACCAAATAAAAATAAAATAGTCAAGGTTTAAATCGGCCTTCTATAAGTTGCTATAATTAAATGAGTAACCTGGTAGATCATCAATATAGTCCACCTATTGTCTCTAGCTAAATGCTAATTACTAACACATTTATTAGAAGGAATGTTGACATTTTGTTACTTTTCAAAGGTCCAATCAATAGATTTCTCTAGAGAAGATTAAAAAAGAAAAAGGAAAAAAAAAAAAAAAAAACAGAAGAAGCAAGAATAGTTGTTCATGCAAATTAAAGAATAAGTTGGACTCATGGAAGAAATTTTATAAAGAACTATATAATTAATATGAAATTTTCTTCTTATATATATTTAAAAAGATGTTCAAACGGTTATCGCATTAATCCATATTATTATCATATCACAACCTTCAACCATACCTTTTCAATGGCTAGTTAGGTGGGCATGTGAGCAAATAAGTTGTCTATTTCAAGGGCCAGATGTTGATGTTACGTAAATTCTATCTTGACTAGTATGTGCGGTCCAAAAATCACTCTTATTCACTATCCAAGTGCACCACATTATTGAAAACAGTGTATAGGCAATAGTCATCCTCCAAATTGTTTCCCTTAGCGTGGCCCACCTGAACCTCTTATGAGCCAGAATTTTAAGCTCCCATGGCTAAATTTTTGGGTGGCATTTAATGATTGGTGCAGATTTCATATAATGGTCACATTGGGATATGTGAAAATCGAGGTTGTACATCTCTCTGCCAACTTTATTTTTATTTGTCTCTCTGTGATTAACTAACTGGATTTTTTTTTTTGCCCATGGTGAGATTATCCACTACAAGAAAAGCCACTTTACCGACGAAAATTTTCGTAGGTAAAAGTCTGATTTCCGTACCCGCCAAAATTTTCGTTGGCAAATTTCTCGCTAAAAGCCCGAGGGGGAAAGCTTTTACCTACGAAAAAAAATTCGTTGGTAAAGATAAGACTTTTGCCAACGAAATTTTTCGTAGGAAACATGTTTTACCAACGCTAATTTTCGTTGGTAAAAAATTGATAAAACTTTTTACCTACGACTACTTTTGTAGGCAAAATTATTTACAACAGTTTTTAGCTACCACCAATTTCGTAGCCAAAAATATTTAAAAACGTTTTACCTACAAATATTTTGGTAACTAAAAGTAATTAAAACACTTTTTACCTACCAAAAACTTCGTAGCGTGATATTTAAAAGATTGTTTACCTACCAAACACTTCGTAGTGGAAAATATTTACAAGATTTTTACCTACCAACAATTTCGTAGCTAAAACTATTAAAACACTTTTTACCTACCACTAATTTTGTAGCGAAAAATATTTACAAAACTTTTACAAGACTTTTACCCACAAATATGTTCGTAGGTAAAAACCTTTAGAAAACTTTTACCTACAACTAATTTCGTAGCCAAAAATTCTTTTACCTACGTATATTAATTTTAACAACGAAATAGTTGGTAGGTAAAAGCTTGGATGAGACTTTTACCTACGAAAATATCCGTGGGCAAAAAATATGATGCAGCTTTTACCTACGAATATTTTCGTAGGTAAAAGTTTTTTTTTTTTTTTGCAATTTCCAGCACAAAATTCTTAATATACACTGTTACAATATAAACCTGTTATGTAATATATTTCATCATATTCCACAATCACATCCATTTAACTCCAAAGTACATAAATAAATCCATCCAAACATAAATTACATCATGCATAAATACATATAAGTTAATATCATAAATAAAATACAAAAAATCACAAAGATGGAGGCGGAGGTGGTGGGGCATCGATGGGTAAGCATGCGGCGAGAGCCGGAAACATATCCGCTATCCGTCGCTCATGCTCCACCCGCATCTCCTCCATTCTCCTCTCCTGCCCTCCCTCAGCCTCGCATGCTCCTCTATCCTCATCCTCTCCTGCTCCTCCCTCAGCCTCGCCTGCTCCTCCATCCTCATCCTCTCCTGCTCCTCTCTCTCCCTCGTCAGCTCCTCCATCCTTCTCTGCTGCTCCTCCATCTGCCTCTCCAACTGCTCACTCTTCCTCTCCAGCTGCTCTCTGATGTCATTGACGACGACTTGTAGTTGTTGAACCTCTCTCTCTGCGATATCAGCTCGGTGGGTGGCACTCTCGCCAACGACGCTGGATCGGGTGGAGGCAACTCTAGCGGGTGCCATGAGCTTGGCTACATATGAGAAAGATATTGGGCATATAAGATTGATCAACAATTTCAATGAAATTTGATTTAAACATCTGAAATTACTTCCTCTTCAATTTAAACTGATTAAATTGTCCAAAAACGATTAAAGATTCAATTAGTGGGTGTGCTTAATAATTTAGTAATTTTATTTTTCACAATAAATTTAACATTTTTTTTAAAGGTATATATTTTTTTTACTCTATTAAATAAATAGCATTTTATTATAAAATATTTCAAAAATATTTTAAAAATAAATTTTGAGTTTTTATTTACAAAATCTCAAAAACTTTTCATATTTTAATTTTTTCTCAAAATTTGGTTCTCAAATTTCAAAAGGATTACTTTGTTCTCAAATATTATTTAAACATATTTAAAATTTCATAACTTTTAAATATTCTTTTTCATGTGATATTACAAATTAATTAAATACTACCTTTTAAGTATATATATATATATATATATATATATATATATATATATATATATATATTATATATATGCACACATTTAGGTAATAGGCAAAATTGGAAAAAATATTT
Organism: Magnolia officinalis; assembly: GCA_021015155.1. Classification (NCBI taxonomy): domain Eukaryota; kingdom Viridiplantae; phylum Streptophyta; class Magnoliopsida; order Magnoliales; family Magnoliaceae; genus Magnolia; species Magnolia officinalis. The sequence continues at coordinate 64,924,363 of JAJHSJ010000009.1, read as the reverse complement.
AGGAAAAACTTTTCCCGAAGAAAATTTTCGTCGGTAAAAGTTACCGCTAGAGGGCAAGAGGTTGTAGATTTTTTAAGACCTTTAGCTACGAATATTTTCGTAGCCAAAGGTGAGTGCGAGATATCAATTTCATACGTAAATGAAAAGTTTGTGAATTAGCTCTGTGGAAGGAGGGGGGAAAGGAATGGACAGACCCTTTAGCTACGAATATTTTCGTAGGCAAAGATAGGGTTTTGCCTACGAAATCACATTTCGTAGGCAAATGTAAAGTTTTTGATTTTTTAATCCTTCGTAAAAGTCTAAGAGTCGCTACGAATATTTTCATCCATTGGTGAATTTGAGGTTTTAGTTAAAATGGCTTTCAGCTACGAAATTTGATTTCGTTGGTAAAATTAGATTCAAGACACGTTTTCGGCTTTTTATGGCGGGAGGGTGAAAATTTCAAATGACCCTTTAGCTACGAAATTTTCTTTTGTAGGTAAAAGTAAATTCAAAACAAGAATGGCTTTTAGCTACGACATTTTATTTCGTAGGTAAAAGTAAAATTAAAACATTGTATATATGGCTTTTTGCTACGAAATTAGAGTTCGTAGGTAAAAATATTTTTTGCTCTTTTAAAAATTAAAAACAACCTTTAGCTACGAATATATTCGTAGGTAAAGAGGTATTTTAGCTACGAAAGTTCATTTCGTAGGTAGAAGTAGATTCAATACATGTTTTCGATTCGGTGGTGGGGGAAAAATTCAAAAGACCCTTTCGTTACGAATAATTTCGTAGGTGAAAGTAAACTTTTGGAAATTTGAATTCAAAACACCATTTAGCTACGAATATTTTCGTAGGTGAATATGTGTTTTACCTACGATATCCAATTTCGTAGGTGAAAGTTGGGTTTTCGGTTGAAAAAGATCAAAGGACCTTTTGCCTACGAAAATTTTCGTAGGTAAAAATGCCTTTTACCTACGAAATTTACTTTCGTCGGTAAAAGTAGGCTTTTACCTACGAAAAGTATTTGCGTCGGTAAAAGTCATCTTTACCTACGAAAAAAAATTTCGTAGGTAAAAGTTTCGTAGGTAAAAATCATATTTCTTGTAGTGATTAGAGTAGATCTTACATAAACATTATGGTGGGCCCCACAAAAAGATAAGACGTGGCCTACTTCTCTCCAACTATACAAAAAGTATTAGAGAAAAAATAGAATTTGATGGGACACCACTCTTGATTTTGATGGGCCCACCATAATGTTCATGTAAGATCCACTCCGACTATTAGATATTTAGAAAAATATTAGGCACGGAGGAAAAATAACCAAGTTGACCAGCAATTATGGTTAGCCATACCAAAGGAAATAATTGGGAGAGAGAGATCCACCCTTGATTTTTACAAGGCACCCCACTATAGTATTTTATGAAATCCACTCTAATAAATAGATTCAAAACAAAAATTTTATGCCTATATCTAAAAAAGTGTATCCATCCGTGATTCACATGGACCACACTAATTGAAACAATTTGGAGGGCAAGCATTACCTTGTACATTATTTCGAATCATGTGGTCCACCTGAATCACAAATGGAACTAATTTTTGGACTCTTCACCTAGCATGGGGTGATGCACCTACTAGTTGAGATAAATTTTATATAAACATTATGGTGGGGCCCACCCAAGCCACCCAGCCATTTGCTATCACGGTGGCCATGTTAATAATTATATTGATTAATGAGCTGTCTTTTTAAAAAGGTGCCTGAATGTAAATTCCACATTAAGTAGTTTTTTTTTAAAAATAAAATTTTAAAATTAAATTTTTAGAACTAAACTTTCAAAGTTTGCTTTATCTTAAAAATGTTTTTAAAAAAATCAATAACAACAACTAAATAAGCCCTTATCACTTTATAGATTTTTCTTACTTTAAATTTTACTAAATAAATAATTATTAAATATCTGAGTCAACTCAAGCAAAGATTTTTGCTAGACTACGAATGAACCCAATTAATAATAATTAAATATCCAAGTCAACTCAAGACTCATGACAGACTACTAATGAACCCAATCAAAACAGATTTTTGATTTTTTAAACCATGAGCTCACCATGTTGGAAGTTCTTAATGCATGGGACTTTTTAATTCCATTGGTCACATGACTCTTCGTGCATAGTCCAAGTCTTTACAAGGACCCGTTTCTTTTGCTGATTTTTTGGTAATGTTAAGAACATATATCACCTTTATCATTTTACTACTATCAAATAAAATATGGGAATAATTGATCAAATGCTAATATATTAAAAAGACAAGAAATTTATAATCATTGAATCTTTTTATATAATTCTTGTAAAAAACTCGAATCCAAACAACAACATCTAGGTATTTTAGTGATGATTAAACGTTAAAATAATATAAAAATACCATCATTACAATTTTGTTGCAATAAAACAAATATTGGAATATGCAATCAAATGCAGATGTTGTCAGGAAATAAGTAAAATAATTTGTAACTATTATACATTTTCTTTAAATTATCATAGTAATTGGTGAAACAAAATGGCTCTTAGATTTGTTTTGAAAATCTAATCATTTATAATTTGCATTTACATGAAGTCATTTAGGGGGCATTTGGATCATAAGTTACTTATGCCTCAAGTAGCTTTATCTTGATTTCTACTTATTAAACTAAAGCAATTAAATAACTTTAAATAAAATAGTTATTTATAATTAACTATAAACCAAACTTACTTAATCTCAAATAAGTTAGATAGAGAAAAAGTAACTTGTTTGTTGGTATCCAAACATGCCTTAGTTACACATAGTTGATCATGTGTTAGAGTCCATTTAATTTTCGTTTATTTTGTATCTGCTTATGCTACATACGGTTTGTTTGAGTTAAACTAAGATTTTCAATGTGATGTGTAAGTGGAGCCCCTTGAATTTAGCTTATATATATATATATATATATATATATATATATATATATATATATATATATATATATATATATATATATAAGTGAAGGGTACATGTAAGGGAGTTTTTGAATAATCAAGATATGAAATAGACACCGTGTTTTTACTTAGAAAGCCTACTGTTTCTCTGAAGTTTGGATCGCTGTCTTGTGTTATGGTCGATCTCTGCCTTATGGTTTTTTAAAGATAGGCCATCAAGTGCCATCGGAGGCCATATTTATACCTTTTAATAAGGAGGTGGTTAGGCCTGGCAATGGGTTGGGCCCAGGCCTGGATTTTGAACTAGTCAGGCCGAATCTTTCAGCCGGTCTATTCAATTTTTATTTTGTTGGCCCAGGCCCAGCCCATTGCCTGCCCTTAGAAGGTGGTTTGAGTCCCAACCCGTTGGAACCCAAGTTACAGGTCCATCCAACGGATGACTTCCTACCACTTAAAGTAAATGAAATACTCATGAGGGATCACCCGGGCAAATACCAACCCCATGTTCTTATCAGGCCGACAAACCATAAAACCAATTTCGAGCTAGTTATAAATAGAAAGTTAGAAGTGTGGTCCACTTAATAAATGGATGTGATCAATTTTTGCACAAGGTGATCCTTATCATGGTGCCAACCTATTGAATGGGTTGGATGTCTCACATAAAAGGTTGGAAGCTATACATTGGGTGGGCCATAACTTACAGTTCGTGATTAGATTGGAGACCTCAATTGATAAGGTTTATTGAGAATAGGCCATGAGAGACCATCACTCTCCACAAATTGAAAGGGAGAATCGAGTGGGAATTTATTAGTGCCAATTCCAGTTCTTAGAAAGAACAAAGAATATTAACTCTGACCAATTACATTAGCAACCATTTATGTAATATTGATCTTTGAACAGTCAAGATTGTCCTTCTGGTAGTCCCCACCATCGACCATTTCCTAAATCTCTTGCACAAAATAGCCCTAACCATGAGCATATAATGATCCATATTAAAGGAAATCTCCACAAATAGTATTGTTTGGATTATTACTTGGGAAGATTTATTTCATAGACCATCAAAAACCCAATAGATGAATGATTTAGATTCCACAAGGTACTAGCATCTGCTTTGTAGTTGTTGATTTAAATATTCAATATTTTTAATAATTAAAAGTACATTAATATCTTTGTCATTGACCCATTAATCAAAATGGACCATATTTGAGATGTTTGTGAATTGTAGTTCAATTCCATTTAGAAAGCATGTGCTTTTTTTTTTTTTTTTTCTTTTCTTTTTTTTTTTTGTAAAAAAACACTCATATGCAATCGATGCAAGCAATGGAAATTACAACATATGAATGACAAGAGAAAAAAGACACCGAGACTTTTGTAGTATGACAATATATCTACTCTTATTGGGCAACAGTAGGTAACTTTCTTCTTTACTAAAACAACAAAATTAAAAAATATTACATTCAACTCTCTCCCATTCTCCCACCATACATAAATATTACTCACCAAGGAAGTCTCCGTTGAAGGAATTTCGCTTTGCGATCTTTATGTACATGTGTCTCTCCTTCTATAGACAACACACCCCAAGAGAAAGTGCTAGCCAAAACAATGTTTCTCCCGCTATAGACAACACACCCCAAGAGAAGGTACTAGCCAAACTAGGCTTCACATTAGGGGATCTTTAGCGCTAGACAACGCTGGGTTAAGGAGCATTAGGACAATCAGATATGGAGGTTGGCCTTTTTGCTCCATTCATCATCTGCGGTAGATGGGATGAGTCCTTTGCCACTTGGTTGTGCGTCAATGACATCCTCCTACTTCTAATTCCGCGCTGATGCTGATATCAAAAGTAGTGGGAGAATTTTGGTATATGATAGACGAGGTCCGAAATCTTTTTGTTGGGACCTGCCTGAATGGTTGTACAATCTATTGCATTTAATAAAATTCAGGTGGAATGAGTCCACCTTTCCTTAAATAAATAAATAAGTAGGCTTCACATCTTAGATATGAGAGAGAGAGAGAGAGAGAGAGAGAGTTTTGTAGTTATTTCAAAAGAGTTTTTTTATTTATTAATTTTTATTTTTTAAACACAAAACCCACTTGGGCACTCAAGCACATGACATCAATGTTGCAATTCATCTACCACTGGGCTATGCATTGAATTCTCTCCTCCATTATTTCTAGTTATTTCAAAAGAATTCTCTCATTTGTAAGTTGAACCGTCGTTTAGGTTTTTCTTATTTTGAATAATGCTTCCCTCACTCTTCTTTAAAAGAGAAAGACAAGAAAAGAATATCCTACATTGTGGTTTGTATAAGATCCATCGTTCATATTGTAGCACGTTGGTTATACAATGGCCCATCGCCATTTTTTATATAGGGCAAAGAAATCTTTCAATTGTGATTTTCATTTCTTTGGATTTAGAGTTGGAGAATGGTATGAGTGTTGAAGAACTGGTCTTTTCTCTTGGGATTTTCATCACACTTCTTATCTTAGATTCTCCCCCTTTTTTGTGCAAGTTAGAGATGGGATGGAGATTTTCTATTAAGATGTTTATTCTAAGATGAGAAATGTGATGGTTGTGTTGTTTCCAAGATGGATAAAATGGTGAAATGGATTTTCTCAAATGCTCCCTTGGTTGCAAGGTGGCAACAAATTTTGAAACAATATCCTCCCAAGTTTCTCTTGAGTATTATTGGGATAATGGACAATCTTACTTTGATAGTGATTTGACATGATGATGATTTCCATGGTCTTCCATAGTGATTTGATATGATGATGATTTCCACCGACTTTGAAAATTGCTGTTACGAGAAAAATGGACCGATTAACTAATGTGTTGCGCAGCACGCCAACAACGCAGTGAACCGAGATCCAATCTCCGGTCTCACCCACAAACAATAAACAAGAAGAAATACAAACTAGAAGAAGAATCAAAGCATTCCAAACAAACCACAAGACAACATATATGTAAAAAAACCCCAACAAGGGTAAAAAAAACTACAGATGCAAACTTCCACTATGAAGAAAACAAAAGATTACAAGACAATATACTAACCTCTTCCCTTGGAAGTACAAAGAAAACCCTTTGCCCACACATTGGAATAACTTTTATTATATCTAGAAAAGCCCTAAGGACCCCTATTTATAGTTTAAGCAACTTCCATTTCGCACCCTTGCGAAAACCGACTCAAAAATCCGCAGTCTGTGCAAGATCCGGAAAGGAATCTGCATAATCTCGACTAGTCGAGTAGGCTGCTCGACCGGTCGAGTGGACCCCTCGACTGGTCGAGCACCTCGGAACCAAAAAACTTATGCTCGCTGGACTTTGAGTCGAGCGGGTCGCGACCCCCGGATGTGACTCCACATCTCAACAATCTCCCACTTAGAGACACATCGTCATAACCTTCGTCTTCTACATCCGGAGTGCACCACCTCCCCGTCTTCACGCCTGAAGACCAATCAAAGCTGAACAAAGCTTCAGCTTCTCGCGTATGACTGCCTTGGTCAGCATATCCGCAGGATTCTCACTTATATGAATCTTCTCCAGAGCAATCGATCCATCTTCCAGTAATGCACGTATGAAGTGATATCTGATGGCAATATACTTGGTCCTTGAATGAAAGATTGAATTCTTAGCCAAGTGTATTGCACTCTGACTGTCACTGCATGCTTCTGTAGCTGCAATATATTCTGCTTCCGTTGTACTGATAGATACTATCTTCTGTAACTGAGAGACCCAAGTGACTGCAACACTACCCAGGGTAAAGACATAACCTGTAGTGCTTCTTCTACTATCGATATCTCCTCCCAAATCTGAATCTACATAGCCTTGTAGCTTGATTTTCAATCCACCATAGCACAACCCTATATCCACAGTACCTACTAGGTATTTGAGGATCCACTTCACAGCTTCCCAATGTTCTTTCCCGGGGTTATTCATGAACCTGCTAACAACTCTCACTGCTTTGAGCAATGTCTGGCCTCGTGCTCACCATAGCATATATGAGACTCCCAATAGCTGACGTGTATGGTACTTTAGTCATGTAGTCCTGTTCCTCATACGTCTTTGCACCTTGCTCCTTAGATAGGTTGAAGTGGTTGGCTAATAGAGTGCTAACCGGCTTAGCACCTCCCATATTGAATCGATCAAGTACCTTAGCTATGTACTCTTCCTATGACAAAACAAGTTTCTTATTTTCTCTGTCACGTTTTATCCTCAAGCCTGTAATTTGTTTTGCAGCTCCTAAATCCTTCATGGCAAATTTTTTAAATAGTTGTCTTTTGATATCTGAGATGTCCTTCATGCTTGAACCGGCCACAAGTATATCATCAACGTACAGAAGAAGGATGATGTACGATGTATCAAACTTCTTCAAATAGTAACAGTGGTCTGCATGACATCTCCTAAAACCGTTTCCCGACATGAAACTGTCGAACTTCTTATACCACTGCCTCGAGGCCTGCTTCAGGCTATATAGACTCTTATTCAGTCTATATACCTTGTTCTCGTTTCCTCTGTAGCCACTATACTCAAGACCATGCGAATTGTAGACATTTTTACTACCTGTGAAAATATTTCAGTGAAATCGATACCTGCCTTTTGTTGAAACCCTTTCACAACCAATCTGGCCTTGTATCGTGCTCCTCCTTCAGTATGTAAACTCATTTGTTATGAAGAGCTTTCTTATCCTTGGGTAGTGTGACTAGCTCTCATCTATGATTAGACTCAAGAGAGTCCATCTCATTATCCATGGCCTGCTCCCACTTAACCTGTGTATCTGATTGTAATGCCTCTTCAAAACACTCTGGTTCACCATTATCTGTTAGTAGTAAATAACGTAAGGAGGGTGAGTATCGGACCGTGGGTCTCCTCTTCTGAGTAGACCTCCTCACAATCGGTGTCTGTGGCTTTGCCTAATAATGCTCCTGTGCATGATCATCCTGTGGCGCTGTAACACTCATGTCCGGTAACTCTTCCAACTCTACGAATTCTTTCTCCTTGGCCTTATTTTCCTGCACACTGTCATTATGCATCACTTTTTCATTGAAGACTACGTCCTTGCTTCTGATGATTTTCCTGTTTTCTGCATCCCAAAACCTATAGCCAAAATCATGCTGCCCGTAGCCTATAAACATGCACCTCCTAGACTTCGCATCTAGCTTGTTTCTGTGCTCTGCATCAATGTAAACGTATGAAGTGCAACCAAACACTCTGAGATGTGCAAGGTTCACTTCTTTCCTAGTCAACGTTTCTTTTGTTAGCCCACCATCCAATGGTGTTGAGGGACTTCTATTGATGAGATATGCGGCAGTATTCACAACATCTGCTCAAAAGGTCTTGGGCAACCCTGCATATAACTTCATGCTCCTGGCGCGCTCAAGGATGATCCTGTTAATGCGCTTAGCCACATCATTCTGTTGCGGTGTCCTTGGAATCATTTTTTGATATTTGATTCCATTTGCTGCACAATACTTCTCAAATCTCTTATCACAGTATTCTCCCCCATTATCTGATCTGAGACATTTGGCTGTTTTACCTGTCTCATTTTCTACCATTACTTTTCACTTCTTAAATACATCAAATATATCAGATTTATGCTTTAAGAAATAAATCCACAGTTTTCTACTAGCATCATCAATAAAGAAAACAAAATAACGTGAGCCACCAAGAGATGATACCTGTGTCGGTCCCCACACATCAGCGTGTATAAGCTCCAACAGATGTGTCTTTGGAGCGTATCCTGTCTTCTTGAAACTTACCCTCTTCTGCTTACCATACACGCAGTCCTCGCAAAATACCAAGTCAATAGACTTTAGCCCTGATAGCTTCCTCTTTGACAATAGCACTTTCATCTCATTCTCACTCATACCTCTGATGCCATAACTGCCCATTCACTCCAGTTGATGCGACTGTAAGTGAACAATACGATCCTGAAGTCACGTACAAAATACCTTCCTTTTTACGTCGAGATATCACCAAGGCACTTTTTGTGATCTTCTAGGAATCACTGGTGAATGTCGTCATATAACCGGTATCGGCCAACTGTCCCACTGAGATCAAGTTTCGTTTCAAACTCGGTACATGTCTGAGATCCTTCAATTTCAAAGTTGTTCCGTCTTTCTGATTTATGCGAACGTCTCCCTTTCAGACAATGCTGCACGACTCATCATCACTCAGGTAGACTCTCCCGAAGTCACCTGACATATAATCACGCAAAACTTTCTTACACGAAGTAGCATGAAATGAAGCACCCGAGTCTATAACTCAAGACTCATTCCTCGCATCAAGAGATAAGATCAACGCTTCTGTGTCACTCTCCTCAGATAGATTCACTGAATACTTCTTGCCTTGAGAGCTTCCTTTTTGTTTCTTGAGCGCCCTACAATCACGTTTCGTATGCCCCTTCTTGTCGCAATGTCAACACTCGTCTTTGTCTTTCGCTCCCCTGGACTTCTTCCTTGACTTAGAACGTTTGTGCTTATTGCCTCCTTTATTCAGTGATCTTTCTCTTTCTTCTACGTTTAGAGCATTCCCTGATTCCCCTGAAACTCTTGATGCCTTTCTTCTAGATTCTTCGCTGAGAATTAGACCGGCCACATCATCAAATTTCAGCTTTGTCGACCCTGAAGAATTGCGCACATCAATCACCAAACCATCCCAACTGTCTGGCCAAACTAGACAAGATCAATAATGACTTGACCTCATCCTCAAAAATAATGCCGACAGATTACAACTGGCTCATGACTGTATTGAACTCATTTAGATGTTTAGCCACGCTCACACCATATGACATCTTCATGTTGACTAGCTGTTTCATAAGATGAATCTTATTGGACGCTGAGGGTTTTTCATACATGGTGGCTAGGGCTTCTATTAATTCTTTTATAGTTTTCACCTTAGATATGTTGAAGGCGATGCTCTTAGACAAAGAGAGTTGGATCGTTCGTAAAGCCTTCTGATCTAATAAAAACCATTCATCATCTGTCCTCTTTTCTGGTTTCTTCACTTTTCCTCATAGAGGAATATAGAGTTCCTTCTGATACAGATAATCCCCCATCTGTATCTTCCAAAAGGCAAAGTTTGAACCATCAAACTTCTCAATTCTAGTCTTCCCTTCTTCCATCATCGCTCCCAATAGAACTAAAACCAATAACTCTGATACGAGTTGTTGCGTAGCACGCCAACAACACAGTGAACCGCGATCCAATCTCCGGTCTCACCCACAAACGATAAATAAGAAGAAATATAAACTAGAAGAAGAATTAAAGCATTCCAAACAAACCACAAGACAAGATATACGTGAAAAAACCCCAACAAGGGTAAAAAACCACGGATGCAAACTTCCATTATGAAGAAAATAAAAGATTACAAGGCAATATACTAACCTCTTCCCTTGGAAGTACAGAGAAAACCCTTTGCCCACACATTGGAATAACTTTCATTATATCTAGAAAAGTCGTAGGGATCCTTATTTATAGTTTAGGCAACTTCCTTTTCGCATCATTACGAAAACCGACTTAAAAATCCTCAGTCCGTGCAAGATCCAGAAATGAATCTGCGTAACCTCGACTGGTCGAGCAGTCGAGTGGACCCCTCGACTGGTTGAGCGGGGGCCTCGATTGGTCGAGCACCTTAGAACAAAAAACTTATATTCGCTAGACTTTGAGTCGAGCCAGTCCTCGACTCGTCGAGTGGGCCACTCAACCGGTCGAGCAGGGCACTCGACTGGTCGAGCGGCCCCCAGATGTGACTCCCATCTCAACAATCTCCCACTTGGAGACACATCGTCATAACCTTCTTTTTCTACATCCGGAGTGCACCACCTCCCCGTCTTCACGCCTGAAGACCAATCGAAGCTAAACAAAGCTTCAGCTTCTCCAGTGTGACTGCCTTGGTCAGCATATCTGCAGGATTCTCACTTGTATGAATCTTCTCCAGAGCAATCAATCCATCTTCCAGTAATGCACGTATGAAGTAATATCTGATGGCAATATGCTTGGTCCTTTAATGAAAGACTGAATTCTTAGCCAAGTGTATTGCACTCAATTTATGCACATTAATGAGTAAACAGAATTTGGTGACATTTTGACCATAATGTTGCATGTTAGTAAAATGAACTAGATATTGTACAGGCACAGTGTTATTTAGCCTTCAAGGGCCATAGGAATCAACATAGGAAGACAGAAGATAGAAAAAGAAAAAAAAAAAGAAAGGAAACTTTATTGGAGGATTTTGCATACAAAAAGGAACTTTAAAGTAGCACCAAAATGATCCAAAAAAGAAAGAAATGGATCTGGCCAGTATGTGTAGCTTGGATTAGCCTTTATTTCTATTCCTATGGCCAGTATGGCAATAAGAATCAAAGAAATGTTTTTTTTTTTTTTTTTTTTTAGATCTTTTTTATTTGCATTTATTTCTTCTTATTGCTTTCTTTCTCTATTCTAGTTATGTTTTTCTAATTTCCTCTAGCCAAAGCTAGAAGGGAAGCACATGGGTTTAATAATTCTATAAGTTATGATGATTGATTATTTTAATAATGAGAAGAATAGTGTATGCATGTTATTTATTGTTTAGGTTTTGTTTTTGATCCTCTTGTGAGATCCATATGTTTGCATCATATGAAATCCACATTAATGGATACACTTACCCTAGACCATTCAGATTTCCTAGATAGGAGAGGTTGTCAACCTGTTATATTTCTTTGATTTTCATTATCTCATTGATATTGAATTCATAAAATCATTGACGCTTGAGAATATATATCAATGGTGCAAATCCATGATTTTCTAATATTTTATATCATTTATTTAAAATATTTAACCTGTTTTATTTTCCGATTAGGCCAACCATAGTGCTCAGATCCTAGTTGTGTTATCCAAGTCATATGATTTGGAACATTAAACTGTGTGTGGAACTTGAAGCTTGGGTATTGTTTTAATTCAGTTGAATTACATCCATTCAAAAATCAAAATCAAATCATCAGTTTAGTTTTTATTACTTAGTTTGTTTTGCATTTGATTTTCTCCTTCTCACAATTCATCTCCCTATGGGATCGACCCTATATTCACAGGATATTACTTACGAGCCTCTGCACTTGGAGGCAAGCAATCAATCGGTAACTTTGGGTTTCTATTTCTCAATTGATTTATTCGAAGAGTGTTGCAAAATTATTTAAAGTCGCAAGCTAACGAGTAATAATCTTGATTTTGTGGTCGAAGAATTGTTGATTCTAATCTTTGTCATTTATGTTTTTGGTTCTCCATCAAATTACCAATCACTTGAGTTGATATTTCTGGACATGTTAGGTTTACCTAATATATTAGAATCACTTGAGTTGATATTTCTAGACATGTCTTGCTTATGCAAATTATTTACATTTTTTAATTTCTATTTTATCTAAAAATGTTGTAGACTTTTTGGTGGGCATATAGGGTCTAATGCAACCTACGCACTTCTGTTTTGGTGGACAGCATATGGTAAATCAAAACTACCTGGAGTGCGTGTTGCCCTTGTGACCAGCTCTAAGGTACAACTTAGCTTACTAATTAATAAGTTACGAAGTATAAATTCTGCTACACGTGAAACTCATTATTAATTTAATCGGGATATTAGCTTCTGCCAGATAATTTCATTTAAATTCTGCTGTACTGATTTTGAAGAACATCCAAACAGGCCCTTGTTTGACTACAAACAACACAGTTTGAATAAATCATCAATTATCCAATGGTTGATATGGGTGCCGTAGAAATTGCATGTGCAGATGGGTGTATGTGGAGCTAGCATATTTATTTCTATATTGGCCTTTTCTCGTTTAACAACAACCTTATATAGTGTAAGCATATGTACACTGCAAAAACTTTCTTCTTTTTCTTTTTTCCTTGTTGGTGCAGGTCAGGTGCATCATGCAAGTTTTTTTTTTTTAGTAATGTTTCAAGCTATTGTCCAATCCATGCAGTTTTCTCACTGGCTCTTTAGGTCTCACCAAATAAATGGACTGATAAGGGTGATCATTCCTACACTGTACCAGCTATTAATATCTGTTAGATTGGCGATTGGATCTTTTCTGTTGGGCTTTTGACCAGACAGATGGAAGTAAGGTAGAACAATTGGATCTTCTTAAATTTTGATATCATGCTTTAAATTGATTTTAAAAAAATGGATGGACTGAGTCGATATAGAATACACAAATCAAGGTGGGACTCGTAAGGTCTGCACATCTGGGTGATGTTCGGTCTCACCTAATCCGCTCCCCTGCAGCACGCAACAAGTACCAGAATTCATGGATCTATTCTGTCATCTATGAAACTATCATCATGCTCAGTGTTGTCCTTGTCATCTTCTTCATCCTCCGACACTTCTGCATTTGACGATACCCTGAGCAGAAACAACCATAAGTCAGGCCTCCATGAACTGAATACTTATTCTCCCATTTTCCAAGTTACTTCAAATTAAAAGAAAGAAAGAAAAGAAGATGCTTTTCCATTGCATGAATGCTTTTTTTTTTTTTGAACCTTAACACCATCTTTAAGGGTGTTTTTTTTTTTTTTTTTTTCAAAAGGAAGAATTGTGTTGATCGGCTTGCTATACATCAAACACCTTCGGGAGCCCAACGAGCAAACAGGGACTCCTATCATAAAAACAGCCATAAAGGCCACCCAAAAGGAAATAAAACTGTACAACTAGAGATGATTAGTACGGAGGGCACCTAACCCAACCTTGTCTAGGAACAGCAGGCCACGAACTTGGAAAGGGAGTTCTCCAACCTGGTCCAAAACCCTTGCTTGTTGTTCCCTACTGCCCTCCCTTGCCATGCCGTCAGCCGGGCCATTCCCTTCCCTCTGGATATGCACAAACTCGAGGGAAGGGAGATTAGCAATCTTCTTAATTCTTGAGATCCAAGGTAACCATTGCCAGGACGCCTTGGAAGTCCCGGAGAGAATCCCCGCCACAACTTTCGTGTCCGTTTCAACTTCAATAAAGGCGAGCCGTCTATCTAGACAGAGCAAGATGTCGTCATAAATAGCCCGCAACTCTGCTCTATTTTTCGTTCCAACTCCATAGAACGCAAAAATGAAACTACCATTTGTAGCCCTGCAAACACCACCTCCTCCAGAGAGGCTCGGATTACCTCTAGCAGAGCCATCCACATTGAGTTTAACCCAGCCAGCTTTCGGTTTTTCCCATTTGACGATTCGCACAGATGGAACTTGACTGCGCTGGGGAGATCTATTGAGCCTAGGCTCAAAGGAGAAAGTGAAAGATCCTCAAAAATGAGATTGGACCACCAGATGATGGAGCTTTGGATGCAGTCGTAGACGGGAGAGCATTTTCCTGCCTGGCCCTGTTTCTGGCACGCCAGATCTCCCAGCAGATAAGAACCAGGACAACTCTCCTGATTTGGACTGGCGCAGAACCAAGAGCATTAGCTTGTTTCCATTGAAGATATCTTTCAACAATTGCAGTGTGAGGAAGGAGAGATATGCCACAAGCAGCCGAGAAGTAGGACCAGAGGTTCGTGGCAAGCGGGCTAGAAAGAAAAAGGTGGTGGATGGACTCTTGTTGCGGTCTAGACAAACTGGGATTTGCACAACAAGAGCAAGCAGATGCGAGATGAATGCCCTTGGATTGCACTCTGGAGTCAACTGGAATTGCGCCCT
>JAJHSJ010000009.1:64787012-64909677 GCA_021015155.1 Magnolia officinalis | reverse complement strand
GCAATATGGATGGAGCTTGACCAAGGTGTGCCGTATCGGTATCGGTTGGCGTAACGGTGACCGCCAAAACCGATACGGATACGGGGGCGTAACGGCGATACGGGGCGTAACGGCCCGTAACGGCGCAAAAATTTTTTTTTGCCAAAAAAATATGAAAAAATATGGATTAAATCCGGAATATTCTAAGCAATCCAAATATGCATTCATTTATAAATTGGAACATGGTTACGGTGGTGTAACGGTCCACTCTTTGGTGAGAAGTTGTATCGGATTGTCTGATGAATTTATGAATCAGATAACCTAAATTTGACTACAAAATTCATATATTTATTTTTCTAACTATCTACTATCAATGATAGATATATTAGAATGAATGTAATATGAAAATATCTTACATTAGGTGTTTGCAATTATTTTTGAGGAATTTCTCGAACATACCTGTGCAGTGTGCACGTGATTGTGATTCCTGTCTATAACCTGTCATCCTCAAGTCAAGAATATTTAAAAAATTAGTAGTGTCTGATATACTCCCCTGCAACTTGATTAAGGATTACTTGATTGGTTGTCAGGGGAGTTATTTTAAATACAAGTTCGGTAGTGTCAAGTGTGTGCATGACTACATGGCTTCTTGCAATAATACTGTTGTGACCTGTCTGCTGCAAATACTTACCTTAATACAAATATATACTCACAATCACAAGTCACCAGACTCACCACCAAAATGAAAATCTGCTTTTTTGTGGTTGCTCGACCTCCACATCATCGTCATCGTCACCATCAGGCTGAGGCTGTCCAATAGGTGTAGGTGCTGCATATCCATAATATCCAGTGCCAGAAGGAAATACTAGATCAACGAAACCAGAGGATGACTGATCCTGACTAGGCAACGACTCTGACCCCGAGTAAGGATATCCACCAGTGCCCGTCAAATAGCCATACTGGTGCCCATACTCAGGCTGTTGAGAATCTTGAGATTGAGAGTGCGTCTGCTGTGATGAGTAACTTGGATTTGAATCTGGATATCTATAATCATATGGATATTGATCGGGAGGGCTACTCCAACATGAATGTGATGGAATAGGCTCAGTATAACCACCATAATTATAATCCAATTGACCATAAGAATATCCATCATAATAACCAAAACCATGAGCCTGTTGATGTTCCGGACCTCCCGGTCCCCGTGCACCACTAGATGTACCCTCCTCCGGCTGGCTGTATCGTGACTCGGTACACTCGTAAGTCCGACCTCGTGTACCACGTCGTCGATGTTCATCGTCATCGCGATCTGTAGACGGCTGTATAGGGGGGTAAGCAACACCAGAAGTGCCAGCACCAGGGGCAGGGGGGTCGTCATCATCTGACACGGTCACGCTACCACTGCTTGTACTCTTTTGTTGATCTTGAGCCGTATCCGTACGTGGCATAAACGCTGCCCCTCTTACTGGGTCCAACACATCTGCACGACTCTCTTGTTGCGCTCTGCGTATTTCTGGGTCATCAATTTCCAATTCTTCACTATCCTCTTCAATTTGCTTTTCCCTTGTTTCCAACCAAGGTAGAAGTGGGTCATCCTCATCATAAATATTGTCCAAGTTTATTGGACAGTAGTCTCCGTCATCAGTAGCTGTAATGCTCCTATGATGTCGTCGCATTCTTAGTTTTATATTGTAGTGCATGAAGACAAGTCTATCTAATGTTCTAGTCTGCAATCTATTCCTATTCTTTGAATGAATGAGCGCAAAACAACTCCAATTCCTTTCACAGCTAGAGGAAGACGTTGTCTGGCTCAAAACTTTTACTGCAATTTTTTGGAGAGCCTTCGTACTCTCTCCGAAATTAATCCACCATTCGGCCGGTTGCAACCTAGATACTGCATGCTGTGCAAGAGCATCTCCAAAGCTACCAAGGCGATTTCCAAATGTATCTAATTCATTCAACGCCTTTATTTGCAGATCTAAGTCAGGCTCTAATCTCTTTATCACATTTTTTAGCCCGACACGAACTTCATCATCCGCAACAAATGATTGGGCATATCTATACCTAGGATTTAGGTAGTAACCTGCTGCATGAAGATCGTGATGGAGTTGCTTTGTCCATCTCTTGTCGATCATCTTCCAATAAGTCTCCCAACTTCTACAATCACGTTGAATTGCAAGCTTTGCCTTATCCATGGCATCATATAGGAAGCCCATGGTAGGTGCTTCATCGGTTTCAACAAGACGGAGTACCCTCATTAGTGGCTCCATCACCTTTAGGATCGCCTTAACCTTCTTCCAATATTTGTTGTCCCGTATGGTGTTCGCAACGTCGACCGGTGTCCCTGATGTCTTCTTCCCATGTTTTGTGTTGAGCCATTCTCGGGAAGCGAACATCTCACTCAACTCTCCCCTATGCTGGAATAAACTCTCTAATGCTATAAAGTTTGTTGCGAATCTAGTCGCCGCAGGCCTCAACAACTCTCGTCCTTTCGTGAACTTTCTCATTATTGCGACTACTTGATTATGGTTGTAAATAAACGTCGTCACTTCCCTTGCCCTTTCGACCATTTCCTTAACATTCTTCTTCTTCCCAATATCTTCCAATATAAGATCAATACAATGGGCAGCACATGGTGACCAAAAAAGATGTTTTCTCTTATCCATTAACATATGTCCTGCAAGCTTATATGTTGCTTCATTATCTGTCACAATCTGCACTATATTCTCCTCTCCAATCTCGTCCACAACTTTATCCATTAGTTCATTAATATAATTAGCATTTTTTGTTGCCTCTGACGCATCAATTGACTTATGGTATATAGTTCCTAAGTGGCAGTACACCATGAAGTTGATCATGCTACGTCTGGTTGGGCCAGTCCAACCATCACACATAATCGTGCATCCTCTGGCTTGCCATACAGGTTTAAAGGTAGCCACGTATGCTTTAACATCCGCATACTCTGCATTTGTCCATTTCCCTCTAATGTCCTTAGCCGTGGGAGCTTTTATTCCTTCACCTGCTTCTGCTGCAGCATCAATTACCACCTGCCAATATGGAGAATTGGCCGCATTAGGAGGTATGTTAGCATGTATAAATAACTTTGCTGCTGCTCTACCTAATTTCTCAACGGAAGTTCTACTCCACATTTGTTTTATTTTTTTTGTTTAGTTGATTCTTTCCTAAACAGGATTGGATCAATAGAGGGTCTCCTAGACTCATTTACTTCTTCATCTTCACGTATAGAGGCATCACGTGAAGATGTTTGTCGTCGGCTCCCAAACATACGTCGTAACCCACCAAACCTACCCCCCAGACCCTCAGTCCCACCTACAGAAGCAGTTGCACTTCCAGTTGCACTCCCACTCCCACTCCCACTGCCCCCCCCTCTATCACGCACTGACCCATGCGTGCCAAACATGCGGCGACGTTCTTCCTCTTCACGAGCTACACGCAAGCTCTCTCTCCTAGCTATAGTTAATTCCCGATCTGAATCTTCGTCAGAATCAATAATATCTTCATCACGAACGCCCATATATTCAGGACCAAACACCTCCTGTCGAGCTGCATCCAAAATATCATCTTTCTTCTTTTGTACAGCAGCACGTTTACCCTTCGACTCATCCAGACTAGCTTGCATTAAAAGCATTATCTCTCTCGGTACTCTGGCACATGGCGCAACTTGACCTTTTCGATGTGCTAAATGTTGTTTGAGACGGGTAATTCCACCAGTCACATGTCTATCACAATAGTTGCACTTCATTTGGTGCCTAGTACCACCAACCCTCTCACAATGTTGCCATCCAATATCCTCACTTACTTGTTGTTGGCCAGACCCAGACATTTCTTTAAGTTTAGGTAGATGAGTGTATGTCTGTATGACCTATATTAATAAAGATGATTTTATGTTCTAAGTAAAATACTAAACCCTAAGAAGCTCCAAAACCTGTCCAATATAAGCAAATAAAAATATAAAGTCACTAATTCGAAAATACAAAAAAAATATTAAATAGCACCCCAAATCTGTAAAATGCACATTAACATTTTCTATTATGATTAACATATCACATGGCATGATTAAAACAGAAAAATAACCATTAAAAATTGATTTTTCGAATTTAAAAAAAAAGGGTAAAAATACATGCGTAAATAGAAAAAAAATATTTAAAAAATATTAAATGGCACCCCAAATCTGTAAAATGTACATTAATATGTTCTAATATGATTAACACATCATATGGCATGATTAAAACAGTAAAACAACCATTAAAATTTGATTTTTCGAATTTAAAAAAAAAAAGGTAAAAATACATGCGTAAATAGAAAAAAATATTAAAAAAATATTAAATGGCATCCCAAATCTGTAAAACGCACATTAATATGTTCTAATATGATTAACACATCATATGGCATGATTAAAACAGCAAAACAATCAATAAAATTTGATTTTTCGAATTTTTAAAAAAAGGGTAAAAATACATGCGTAAATAGAAAAAAAATAATAAAAAATATTAAATGGCACTCCAAATCTGTAAAATGCACATTACTATGTTCTACTATGATTAACACATCATATGGGATGATTAAAACAGCAAAACAATCATTAAAATTTGATTTTTCGAATTTTTAAAAAAGAGTAAAAATACATGCGTAAATAGAAAAAAAATAATAAAAAATATTAAATGGCACTCCAAATCTGTAAAATGCACATTACTATGTTCTACTATGATTAACACATCATATGGGATGATTAAAACAGCAAAACAATCATTAAAATTGGATTTTTCGAATTTTTAAAAAAAGGGTAAAAATACATGCGTAAATAGAAAAAAAATAATAAAAAATATTAAATGGCACTCCAAATCTGTAAAATGCACATTACTATGTTCTACTATGATTAACACATCATATGGCATGATTAAAACAGCAAAACAATCATTAAAATTTGATTTTTCGAATTTTTAAAAAAAGGGTAAAAATACATGCGTAAATAGAAAAAAAATAATAAAAAATATTAAATGGCACTCCAAATCTGTAAAATGCACATTACTATGTTCTACTATGATTAACACATCATATGGGATGATTAAAACAGCAAAACAATCATTAAATTTGATTTTTCGAATTTTTAAAAAAAGGGTAAAAATACATGCGTAAATAGAAAAAAAATAATAAAAAATATTAAATGGCACTCCAAATCTGCAAAATGCACATTAATATGTTCTACTATGATTAACACAACATATGGCATGATTAAAACAGCAAAACATGTTAAAAAAAGTATAAATACCTATTTTTGACGAATTCGGAATTTCTGAAAAATGGCCCCCCGAGCTTCGATTCAACAAAAACCGCAATACAATGCGTTTTTATCACAAAAACCCAACCAAGGTTGGTCGAAATTGGCAGTAGAAGGGGTGAGAAGTACTTTGGAAGCAAGAAATTTGAAAAAAAAAAAACAACAAACAGTGCTTAAAATGCCAAAAAAAAAAAAACCGTTTTCTGACCGTTACGGGCGGCCCGTTACGGGTCGACCGTTACGCCCCGTATCGGCCCGATACGGGCCCGTATCGGCCGATACGGGTGCAAAAAATCGTATCGGCCGATACGGCCCCGTAACGCGTAACGGTTCGGTCCGTTACCGTTACGTATCGGCCGTATCGGCCGATACGTAACCGATATGGCACACCTTGAGCTTGACTGTCACAGTGAAGAGTTTGATATCTAGCTCTCTTCTTAAATGTGTTTCCTTTTGTTTTCTTTTTTTCATGATTGTCCCTAGTTAGAACAAGGCCTTAACCTAGACAGTTGCAATATCTGATCTGTAATTTTTTTTGGCTATGGCATTCCATGGCGGGGCCCAATGGATGGCCGAAAGGGATCTTAAAGAGGCACAAGGTGTCTCTCTAGGAGTTCTATATATCCTGGATATTATAATCTAGAGACCATACCCTTGTACTCACATCTTTGCACTCTTGAACTTGTCCTCTTGAGAATCTTTTTGTGAGGCATATGGATGTCCACACTCTGAGATTTGTTCAACACTTGGATGTGCGAATATTTCTGGTGAATTTTGGATCCATCTAAAGAAAAATAGGTCCAATCATTCTAGTTTTGGGACCTTTCTTGGATTTGTATGGTTCTAAAGAATTGCATTGTTAAGGTTATGCTCCCATTTGGTTGATTGCTCCAAAAATAGAAATTATAAGAAAAATGGTCTATATTTAGATGATCGGAATCGTCTGGTTGGTCAGGATTCTGCACTGCAGCCTGCAAAGAGTTTGATTCCTTCATTGTTCATTGTAGACCTGCAACAACTTGTTGTATATGATCTTTCTTCAAATGCCAAGTTCTATTTATCTGCAAACTAACCAAGTTATCTTTAGGTTGATTTTATGGGTTTATGGGATGGGTGGATGGATGGGTTGCATTGATGAAGCCAAGACTGTGAACTTGCATGCCTGTTGCTACATTTATTCCTTTTACTGAAATTTTATGTTGCTTGAAGTCCAATGTGTGATATATTCTTATTCATGACCAGGGAAGTGGATCCATGTAGCAGTGAGCGGAGGATCCTATTTTGCACCTAATATGTAAGCTATGTAACTTCCTGACTATGTTGCACTGATGATTCATTCGAGGGTACACAACACAATTCATCCCCACCACATCAGTATTAAAAGTAGTTATTTTAGTTAGGAAATTAAGAATAAAAAATCCCTAAGAGTCATTGACACATACAATGCTTTTTGAATTTGATGGTTGAGTTAGATGGAATTGGTATGACTCAACTTCAGTTTTCAGTTACGGGCTGGTATTTTTGATAGTCTAAACCATCACTTAGAAAGAGAACTTCAACTAAAATGGGTTGCATGGGAAATTCACATGCAACCCAGATCACATGGGTCATGTGTCTAAGCATATAAGCCTTGCATACGATGGACTCCACCATGAGTCACCAGTCACAAAAATCAGGCCAGTTTGCTCATGAGGGCCGGTCACCTTGTACAAGAAGAATGGACAGTCTGATTCAACATACAAATGAGTGCCTATTTGTTGAGTGAACCAGTCTGATTTTTGCATCAGGTCATCTTCATGGTGGATCCCACCGTTTACAGCTAGATGTATTACACTTGACACATTGGCAAATGAGCTTTGTTGCCTCTGAAGCTCACATGCAACCAATTGTATGCAATCATACAGGTGTTGTCAACCCCAAGTTGTTTCCAGCAGCAATGAGTAAATTGACTGTATTATCATACCAGGTGATCGTTATTGTCTAGCCCACATTCTTTCATGGATCAGATCTTCTTCACATTTGACACATTGGTGGGAAAGAAATGGCTGTAATGAAAGTTCACATGGAGAATTTTTTTTTTTTAAAAATCTGCTGTTTCCCTTTTTTGTTGATCTTTACCACTGATTAGAGGACAAGACTGCCTTTCTTATCTGTTTTTTTTTTTTTTTTTGTTATATATTTATATTTATATTGTTTATTCTTTAAGATTGCAGCTTTGCCCCAATTTCTGTGATGCATGGTCAAATTTAGCTAGTGCATATACGAGGAAAGGAAGACTTAATGAGGCAGCCTAGTGTTGTCGCCAGGCTCTTGCATTGAACCCTCGCTTGGTGAAATCCGTGTTTTGTTTTATCATTTAGTTTCCTTCTTTTATTGTAGATGCATTGAAATTACTATTTGCATATCTTCCCCTTACTGGCAGGTTGATGCTCATAGCAACCTTGGTAATCTGATGAAGGCACAAGGCTTAGTACAAGAAGTAAGTCATAGTGGATTCGATACATTATTTTCATTGGATGTTCTTTAAGACTCGAAGTAGAATTCGAGAACCATGATCCATGACTGGACTGCACTGGGTTGAGCAGTTGTTCTAGTAATGGTGTCTTAATTGTTCTAATAAGCTGTTTTGAAACTATTTCATGATTTCCTTTGATTGAATGAAAGGATTGTAATTGTAACTGTAATTGATTCATTATTGAATGAATGAATGATTGTAATTGTAATTGATTCATTATTGAATGAATGAATGATTGTAATTGTAATTGTAATTGATTTATTACTGAATGAATGATTGTAATTGAATGAATGATGGTAATTGAATGAATGAATGATTGTAATTGAATGAATGATGGTAATTGAATGAATGAATGATTATGCAGGTAGTAATTGAATGAATGAATGATAATAATTTTTTTTTTTAAAATGTAAGCAATAGCTACGGATATTGACCGTAGCTGAAGGTTCATTCACATTTTTTAACCTACGAATTACTTTCGTCAACAGTTTTTACCTACGTCCAATTTTGTAGGTAAAAAGTCTTACCAGTGCCGTCTACATTTGTACCTATGAACAACTTCGTAGGTAAAAGTCTTAACACAGTTTGTACCTATCAAACATGTCGTAGGTAAAAGTTTTAACAAAGTTTGTAGCTACGAAAACGTTCGTAGGTAAAAGTATTAACACCATTTCTTAGCTACTGGTTAAACGATCGTGCGATCGTAGGTAAAAGGGCGAATAGGATAGAGATTTAACAAAGTTTGTAGCTACGAAAACATTCGTAGGTAAAAGTTTTAACACAGTTCGTAACTACGAAAACGTTTGTAGGTAAAAGTCTTAACAAAGTTTTGGTAAAAGTCTTAACCAAATTGTCGTAGGTAAAAGTGAAATTTCTTGTAATGGTTCACGCGTTTAAGCTTAGCAAATCTCCAAACTTAACTAACGGTAACCGTAATCCTCTTTCAGACGTCGACTTCCGTCATCTAGTCAACCGATTGCCGAAGGGAGCAAGCTTCACCATCTTCTCCGACTCATGCCACAGTGGTCGCCTCATCGACAAAGAGAGAGAGCAGATCGGACCCCTTGTCCATGATCATAGGCCCCACACTAACAGCGGACCCCACCACCGTCCGAAAACCATTCCCTTCGATTCGATTCGATCCTCAATCACCTGACCAAAATCTCCGGCATTCAGTCCTCCGACGTCGGCGCGCACTTATCGGAAGTCTTCGGAAGCGATGCGAGTGCGAAATTCCGGTCACACAGCTTGCAATCGGGAACGTCTAATCGGGTAGGGCCCGACGATGGGATCCTGCTCAGCGGCTGTCAGACGAACGAGACGTCGGCGGATATGGATCCGAACTACGATGGATCGAAGGCGTATGGCGCATTCAGTAACGTTGTCCAGACGGTGTTGAAGGACCACAAAGGGGTGATTAGCAATAGGGAATTGGTTACACGTGTGAGGGAAGTGTTGCACGTGCAAGGGTTCAAGCAGCACCCCTGCCTTTACTGCAGTGACAAAAATGCGGATGCGCCTTTCCTGTGGCAATCCACAAGCTCGAGCGTGTAGGGGTGGTTAGCACGTATGGTCCTTGAAAACCCATGGAATCTTCTGAAAATCATTACAAAGCACTACTACAAGATGTTCTATGTAAATAAAGATAATGGAATTTGGAAGTTTTCCTATTAATCGTCTATGGAGCAGATTAGGTGTCATCCTTATTACGTGGGGCCCACTTAATGAATGTGATTTCATATCCACACCGTTAATCTGTTTTTTCAGCTTATTTTTTGACATGGTCACAAAATTTAAGCAGATCCAAATCTCAGGTGGGCCATTGCATTGGAAATAGTGGTGAAGGACCATTAAAAACTGTGTGGGCCAAAAAAGGTTTTGTATAAAGCTTAGATTTGTTTTTTTTTGGTTTTTGTCACCTTATCAACAGGATGGATGGATAATAAACATTACCGAAACATTACGGTGGGACTTAGGAATTTTTTAACGGTGGGAAGTTCAATCACCACTTTTTAATATGGTGTGGTCCATATGATATTTGGATCTGCTTCGATTTTAGCGTAATATACTAAAATTACCTAGAAAAACAAATGGACGGCATGGATTAAGAATACATATGTCAAGGTAGGCCCCATGGTAAGGGCCACATCTTTCGTGGGTGAGGCCCGGCCCCACCTAATCCGCTCCCCGAATTTACTTCCCATGTGTCGTACCCGTTGATTTTTGCTGACAATAAGGAATAGACATGCAACCAGACTAAGTTGGAACGCAGAACCTTGTGAAGGGGCGAAACTTAACCCATTCCGCCAACCAAAAAAATAGTCAAGGTTTAAATCAGCCTTACATAAGTTGCTTATAATTAAATGAGTAACCTGGTAGATCATCAATATAGTCCACCTATTGACTCTAGCTAAGTGCTAATTACTCACGCATTTATTAGAAGAGATGTTGACATTTTGTCACTTTTCAAAGGTCCAATTAATAGATTTCTCTCTCGAAAAGATTAAAAAAGAAAATGAAAAAATAAAAATAAATAGCAAGAATAGTTGTTCGTGGAAATTAAAGAATAAGTCGGACTCATGGAAGAAATTTTATAAAGAACTATATAATTAATATGAAATTTTCATCCTTGTATATATATTTTTCTTGCAAAAAGATGTTCAAACAGTTATCTCATTAATCCATACATATTATTATCATATCACTACCTTCAACCATACCTTTTCAACGGCTAGTTAGGTGGGCACGTGAGCAAATAAGTTGTCTATTTCAAGGGCCAGATGTTGATGTTACGTAAATTCTATCTTGACTAGTAGGTGCGGTCCAAAAATCACTCTTATTTGTTGTCCAAGTGCAGTACATTATTGAAAACAATGTATAGGCAATAGTCATCCTCCAAATTGTTTCCCTTAGTATGGTCCACCTGAACCTTGGATGAGCCCGAATTTTAAGCCCCCATGGTTAAATTTTGGTGTGGATTTCATATGATCGTCACATTGGGCTATGTGAAAATCGAGGTAGTACATCTCTCTGCCAACTTTATTTTTATTTGTTTCTCTTAATCACAAGGGAACGTATATTTTTTTTTGCCCATGGTGAGACTATCACTAGAGTAGATCTTACATAAACATTATGGTGGGCCCCACAAAAAGATAAGATGTGGCGTACCCCTCTCCAACTATACATAAAGTATTAGAGAAAAAATAGAATTTGATGGGACACCACTCTTGATTTTGATGGGCCCACCATAATGTTTATGTAAGATCCACTCCAACTATTAGATATTTAGAAAAATATTAGGCTTAGAGGAAAAATAACCAAGCTAACTGGCAATTATGGTTAGCTATACCAAAGGAAATAATTGGGAGAGAGAGATCCACCCTTGATTTTTACAAGGCCCACTATAATATTTTATGAAATCTACTCTAATAAATAGATTCAAAACAAAATTTTATGCCTATATCCAAAAAAGCGTATCCATCTGTGATTCACATGGACCACACTAATTGAAACAATTTGTAGGGCAAGCATTGCCCTGTACATTATTTTCAATCATGTGGTCCACCTGAATCACAAATGGAGCTAATTTTTGGGCTCTTCACCTAGCATGGAGTGATGCACCTACTAGTTGAGATAAATTTTATATAAACATTATGGTGGGGCCCACCCAAGCCACCTACCCATTTGCTATCACGATGGCCATGTCAGAAGGTAGTGGAATAATAATTATATTGATTAATGAGCTATCTTATTAAAAAAGTGCCTGAATGTAAATTCCACATTAATTATGCTTGAATGTAAATTCCAGTTTAATTAAGTAGTTTTTTAATAAAATTCTAAAATTAAATTTCTAGAACTAAACTTTCAAAGTTTGCTTTATCTTAAAAATGTCTTTAAAAAAAATAATTCAATGACAACAACTAAATAAGCCCTAACCATTTTATAAAATTTTCTTACTTTAAAATTTACTGAATTAATAATTATTAAATATCTAAGTCAACTCAAGCAAAGATTTGTGCTAGACTACTAATGAACTCAATTAATAATGATTAAATATCCAAGTCAACTCAAGACTCATGACAGACTACCAATGGGCAATGAACCCAATCAAAACAGATTTTTGATTTTTTTTAAACCATGAGCTCACCATGTTGGAAGTTTTTAATGCATGGGACTTTTTAATTCCATTGATCACATGGCTCTTTGTGCATAGTCCAAGCCTTTACAAGGACCGGTTTCTTTTGCTGTTTTTTTGGTAATGTTAAGAACATATATCACCTTTATCATTTTATTACTATCAAATAAAATATGAGAATAATTGATAAAATGCTAATATATTAAATAGACAAGAAATTTATAATCACTGAATATTTTTATATAATTCTTTTAAAAAACTCAAATTCAAACAACAACACTTGTGTATTTTAGTGATGATTAAACATTAAAATAATATAAAAATACCATCATTACAATTTTGTTGCAATAAACCAAATTTGGAATATGCGATCAAATGCAGAGGTTGTCAGAAATAAGTAAAATAATTTGTAACTATTATACATTTTCTTTACATTATCGTAGTAATTGGTGAAACAAAATGGCTCTTAGATTTGTTTTGGAAATCTAATTATTTATAATTTGCATTTACATGAAGTCATTTAGGGGGCGTTTGGATCATAAGTTACTTATGCTTCAAGTAGCTTTATCTTGATTTCTACTTATTAAACTGAAGCAATTAAATAACTTTAAATAAAATATTTACTTATAATTAACTATAAACCAAACTTACTTATCTCAAATAAGTTAGATATAGAAAAAGTAACTTATTTGTTGGTATCCAAACATGCCTTAGTTACACATAGTTCAAGTGTTAGAGTCCATTTAATTTTCGTTTCTTTCGGATCCGCTTTTGCTACATATGGTTTGTTTGAGTTAAACTAAGATTTTCAATGTGATGTGTAAGTGGAGCCCCTTGGATTTAGCTTTTTATATATATATATATAGTACTATGCGCTCGACCTCACGATAAGCTCCCGTGAGGTTGAGCTGTGTGGGCCCCACCGTGATGTGTGTTGACCATCAACACCGTGCATTTGATGGGTCCCCTTTAAATTATGGGATATTCCAAAAATCAGCGGTAGACGGAACTCAGGTGGGCAATACCATCTAAAAGCATGTGAAGACATGCCAAAAACATATAAAAGCATTTGGTGGGGCCCACCTGAGTTTTGAATGCTGCTGAAACTTGGTCTGAACCCTCATCCAAGTGAGATATATATATATATATATATATATATATATATATATATATATATAAAGAGTGAATGGTACATGTAAGAGAGTTTTTGAATAATCAAGATACGAAATAGACACCGTGTTTTTACTTAGAAAGTCTACTTTTTCTCTCCAGTTTGGATCGCTGTCTTGTGTTATGGTCGATCTCTGCCTTATGGTTATTTAAAGATGGGCCATCAAGTGCCATCAGAGGCCATATTTATACCTTTTAATAAGGAGGTGGTTAGGCCTGGCAATGGGTTGGGCCCAGGCCTGGATTTTGAACTAGTCAGGCCGAATCTTTCAGCCGGTCTATTCAGTTTTTATTTTGTTGGCCCCAGGCCCAGCCCATTGCGGACCCTTAGAAGGTGGTTTAAGTCCCAACCCGTTGGAACCCAAGTTACAGGTCCATCCAACGGATGACTTCCTACCACTTAAGTAAATGAAATACTCTTAGAAGGTGGTTTAAGTCCCAACCCGTTGGAACCCAAGTTACAGGTCCATCCAACGGATGACTTCCTACCACTTAAGTAAATGAAATACTTTTAGAAGGTGGTTTAAGTCCCAACCCGTTGGAACCCAAGCTACAGGTCCATCCAACGGATGACTTCCTACGACTTAAGTAAATGAAATACTCATGAGGGATCACCCAGGCAAATACCAACCCCATGTTCTTATCAGGCCGCCAAACCATAAAACCAATTTCTAGCCAGTTATAAATAGAAAGTTAGAAGTGTGGTACACTTAATAAATGGATGTGACCAATTTTTGCACAAGGTGATCCTTATCATGGTGCCAACCTATTGAATGGGTTGGATGTCTCACATACATAAAAGGTTGGAACTTATACATTGGGTGGGCCCTAACTTATAGTTCAACTGATTAGATTGGAGACCTCAATTGATAAGGATTATTGATTCCTCCTCATTATGCAAGAATAGACCATGAGAGAACATCACTCCCCACAAATTGAAAGGGAGAATCAAGTGGGAATTCATTAGTGCCAATTCCAGTTCTTAGAAAGAATAAAGAATATTAACTCTGACCATTGCATTAGCAACCATTTATGTAATATTGATCTTTGAACAGCCAAGATTGTCCTTCCAGTAGCCCCCATCGGCCATTTCCTAAATCTCTTGCACAAAATAGCCCTAACCATGAGCATATAATGATCCATATTAAAGGAAATCTCCACAAATAGTATTGTTTGGATTATTACTTAGGAAGATTTATATCATAGACCATCAAAAACCCAATAGATGAATGATTTAGATTCCACAAGGTAGGTAGCATCTGCTTTGTAGTTGTTGATTTAAATATTCAATATTTTTAATAATTAGAAGTACATTAATATCTTGATCATTGACCCATTAACCAAAATGGACCATATATATTTGAGATGTTTGTGAATTGTAGTTCAATTCCATTTAGAACCCTAGTGGGGGTGGCTAACATGGAGTGTGTGTACTAACATGGGTGTGTACTAATAAGCTAACCCTAAAATAAAATAAAATAAAATAAAAAAAGCAAAATGTTTTTTTGTTGTTATTGTTGTTGTTGTAAAAAAACACTCATACGCAATGATGCAAGTACAGGAAATTACAACAAAAGAATGACAAGAGAAAAAAGACACCGAGACTTCTGTAGTATGACAATATATAGGTAATTAACTTTCTTCTTTACTAAAATAACAAAATTAAAAAATATTAGATTCAACTCTCTCCCATTCTCCCCCCATACATAAATATCACTCACCAAGGAAGTCTCCGTTGAAGGAATTTCACTTTGCAATCTTTATGTACATGTGTCTCTTTTTCTATAGACAACACACCCCAAGAGAAAGTACTAGCCAAAACAATGTTTCTCCCTCCATAGACAACACACCCCAAGAGAAGGTACTAGCCAAACTACACTTCACGTTAGGGGGATCTTTGGCGCTAGACAACGCTAGGTTAGGGAGCATATAGGACAATCAGATCTGGAGGTTAGCCTTTTCGCTCCATTCATTGTCTGCGGCAGATGGGACGAGTCCTTTGCCACTAGTCTGTGCGTCAATGGCATTCTCCTAGTTTTGATTCAGCGCTGATGCTGATATAAGTAGGTAGTCTTTTTAGTTAATTTTGAACAAAGCTTAGTGGGAAAATTTTGGTATAAGATAGGCAAGGTCTGAAATCTTTTTGTTGGGACCCGCCTGAATGGTTGTACAATCTATTGCATTTAATAAAATTAGGTGGAATAAGTGCACCTTTCCTTAAAAAAAAAAAAAAAAAAGAAAAAAAAAGAAAAGAAAAGAAAAAAAAGAAAAAAAAGAAAAAAGAAACTAGGCTTCACATGTCTTAGATATGAGAGAGAGAGAGAGAGAGAGAGAGAGAGAGAGAGAGAGAGAGAGAGAGAGAGAGAGAGAGAGAGAGAGAGAGAGTTTTGTAGTTATTTCAAAAGAGTTTTTTACTTTATAATTTTTTTTATTTTTTAAACACAAAACCCACATGGGCACTCAAACACATGACATCAAGAATTCTCTCATTTGTAAGTTGAACTGTTGTTTAGGTTTTTGTTATTTTGAATAATGCTTCCCTCACTCTTCTTTAAAAGAGAAAGACAAGAAAAGAATATCCTACATTGTGGTTTGTCTAAGATCCATAGTTCATATTGCAGCCCATTAGTTAGTACAATGGCCCATCGCCATTTTTTGCATAGGGCAAAGAAATCTTTCAATTGTGATTTTCATTTCTTTGGATTTAGAGTTGGGGAATGGTATAAGTGTTGAAGAATGGTCTTTTCTCTTGGGAGCCTAGATTCTCCCCCTTTTTTGTGCAAGTTAGAGATGGGATGGAGATATTCTCTTAAGATGTTTATTCTAATATGAGAAATGTGATGGTTGTGTTGTTTCCAAGATGGATAAAATGGTGAAATGGATTTTCTCAAATGCTCCCTTGGTTGCAAGGTGGAAACAAATTTTGAAACAATATCCTCCCAAGGTTCTCTCGAGTATTATTGGGATAATGGACATTCTTACTTTGATAGTGATTTGACATGATGATGATTTCCATGGTCTTCCATAGTGATTTGATATGATGATGATTTCCATGGACTTTGAAAATGGCTGTTATGGGAGAAATGGACTGACCAACTAATGTGGGCCAGGTCAGCACTTCAATCTGTTTGTGGGCGTGACCCAATGACCCGACTCTCATCTAGAACGAATGTGGAGAGGTAAATCTCAGCTTCCCAACTATAGATCTCGGCCTCTCAACTCCAAATCGGAATGATCTTTGATCGACCATACTGAAAGAAAACACTCGTCAAAGGGACCAAGTCGGCTCGCCTCAAGTTAGCTCGTCTCAGGTCAACATGCCCTAAGTCGGTAAAATCCATTGGATCTGACCTGACCTCAATCACATCTATCCGCGATATCAACCGAAGATCTATGAGATTGAGTCCGATACGAATCTACCCGGGATTCTAACCAGGGATCTAGAAAGATCCCCTAGCTAAAGATGGAATCTGAATCCCATTATGACTCATTCCCACCAAAACGAGGGATTACCCTTTACGCCACCGCCTCTCCCCTTCTATAAATAAGGTACCATCAATGGTAAAAGGTATGCACAATCTTTTAGCCATAAACATTTGATACTTGACTAGACCCAAATTCTTAACTTTGGCATCAGAGGGTCCCCTGCACTAGCCGGGGTCTTCCTTGACCTTTCCTTGTGCAGGTACACGAAGACTTAAAGGATGCTAACCAGATTTCTGCATCAACAATGGCAAATATTGTTAAAAGCAACATTGTATTCTTTTCTACCATAAATAAAGTTGAGTATTTCATTTGCTTTAAAGATTTTTTAATTAACAGAAAGTTTAACTTTCTATTGATTTCTAGCAAAATAAGAATTTACTGAAGATAGAGCTTTAGATATTAACTTTCTTGGAACTTGATTTGTAAAGCAAGCCTCAAGTAGATGGA
This sequence comes from Magnolia officinalis, assembly GCA_021015155.1. Taxonomy (NCBI): domain Eukaryota; kingdom Viridiplantae; phylum Streptophyta; class Magnoliopsida; order Magnoliales; family Magnoliaceae; genus Magnolia; species Magnolia officinalis. Next base: position 64,892,646 of record JAJHSJ010000009.1, on the reverse strand, counting down.
AAAGAGTCTAGCTGTAGGTGCGTCGTAAGCCCAATACAGGAGTTCTATGTCATACAACGAATATTGCACCCATACTCATACCCATATTGGGCTTGCCAAACCGTCTAAAGAGTCTGAGTACCCTACCCATTTATGAAGTCTAATTGTGATGTGCAAAAGGTAGACCATCCGCGAAGATGTCAAAACTGTCTACGTCAAATCAAAATGCTAGCTGTTTTGATCCACACCATATCTAAACCTAAAAACTACCACCAGTTTAGCTACACCAATATATACATAGCTCATGCAAGATCAAGCTTGAGCACCCATTGGGATAATAACAAGATTTCATTTATTAGAGCAAGACTCTATTCTAGTTTTGCATGATGTTAAAATAAAAAATGGTGGAGACCTAAGCTGTCCAAATAGCTGACCGAACTATTGGTGGAGGGTAACCAAAAATTTGCATTGAGAATTTATTATGGTCTTTTGATTATTATTTTCCCTTAAAATGTAGACCGGTCCCTATTATACTTTTAACCATCCATTTGATAGCCATTAATTGGATGGTTAGGATTCTCTGACTTGTATAATTTAACATATATAGTGCCACATGTGATGGGATCGATGATTTGGATGGTCTAAATAGTTGTACATTAGTGCCACATGTGATGATGATCATGTTTTCAAATTATGCAAAACTAACATAAGAAGTCCAGCATCCTTTTTTAATTTGATAACTTGATTAGCATGGCATAAAAGCAACTTTAATCCATGTTACATACACAAAAATCATTTGAGGAAGGTAGTTTGCATATGTGTCATGATTGTAATATCCAAATTGTCAAAGGGCAGCCCCAGTACCGTGTGAAATAATGCACGTGATCTAAATCATTACTAGAAATTCTAGCATGTTCTAACACAACGGGTGTACACACGAAACTACTTAAAACCTTCTATGAAATGTGGACCATGGACTATTAAAATATTTTCTTAGGATTTGACATATTTTCCTACTTAATTTGCAATGAAAGTTATGAATTCCAGAATGTCATCCTTAACTTTATCTACATATAATTTTCTTCAATACAAGATGTTAGATGATTATTGACTAATAAAATAAAATTTTATATAATTTTCCTTTATAAATAAAATACGGTTCATCTTATAAAATCCACTCTTTCATTATGATTGTTGAAGTTATCATTAAAACTGTAATTTTTTTAATTGAGAGAATAAAAATAAAAAATAAAATAAAATAAAAGTAAAGTAAAATAATTATTCAATAATAAATTTCAATTTTTTTTAGTATTATTGAACTATTGATTTCATCATTGGGCTCTTGTGCGAGTAGCAAGTGAAAGTTTTATTTTTGTAGGACAATTCTAGTGCCAGAGAAATTGGCTATGCCGGAGCATAAAATTGATTGTTGAAGAAGAAAGCTCTAGCGTCCTCTGCTGCACCCGACCTCACGCTGCCGGAGCAGTCCGCCAGCCACCGAGATTCCTCCTCCCAGTTGCAGGTTGACTCCGCGCCTATGGGGCAGATGAAGCGATCTCGCAGTCGAGGAGGATGACTTATCTTCCTCGAGCAACAAGTTGAGATGTTAAACTCAAACATGAACTCCATGAAGCAGTTGTTGGAGCAGCTGCAACCCTGCCCCACATAAGGGGAGGGGCCAGTGGCAGGACCAATTGTTTTAGACCTACCCCTTTAACGCCACAAACTTTTCAATACTCGAGTATTGAAAGTTCTCGAATGTTACCATAAAATTCAACCTATTAAGTACATGGGTACAACACCAATCTATTTAACCTAACCTTACATCGAATCTCAAACGCGAATTAGACTATTGAGAATGATCTCCATCCATAGACCAAGCCATTTGACCATTGATTTGTAAGACGAGACCACCTATCGTGTGGTTTGAAATATGTACACTCCCTTGATTAATTCGGCGAATAGTTCTTTATCCATAATGAGTTAGATATAATTTATTTTATAAGATTTACTTAAAAATGTACCTACAACCATGTAGAATATTAGATTTCTCAAAACTCTCATATCGGCAATAATTACGAAAGTGCCATTAACCTAGACCCCTAAATTCTAGATCACATGGTTTCCACGATCCGTTTAATATGAAAATTTACACCATGTCTATGTATCATAAATTAGCCATACATGTCGAATGTCAGCCCTTAGATAATTGTGAAATGACCCAATTGACAGATCGGCCCCCTTAACCGTTGATTTTGGGGTCCATCGAGTGAAGAAAAATTATGGGTAGTTGTAGTAGGATTTCTCTTCATCTAAGACCGTATGATCTTATGAACAGGTTGGATGATGAATAAAACATCATCGAAGGGCCTAGAAAGGTTTCAACGGTAGAAGCCATAATAACCATTGTTTCATGTGGTATGATTCACTTGATTTTAGGATATGCTTCAACCTTGGGGTCCAACCCCTTAAATATAGATGTAAAAATGAATGGACGGTGTGGATTTCTTCGGAACACCACCGTGGACCCCGCATATAAGGTCTGTGTGCACAGAACACACGCACCCGCAATACACAATAACTATGAGCACGGTCAAACTAATGTTGAGCCGTGTTTTCCTTTAGAAGAGAGAGTCCTCTCTCTAACAGGCATCCTGTCGTCACGAGATTCAAACAGGGTAACGCTGACATCACCCATGGGCCACCAGGATTGACCCAGATGATAGATCTGAACCGTCCATCGGTCTCGGACGGACCGTCCGATCAAGGTCTAAAAGAAAACTTGCTAAGAGGGAGCAAAAACCGACCTTCATCTGTTCGGACGTTGAGTAAACTACGCCAAGGAGGATCCCGTGGGCCACCTCAAACCCGATCCTTATCAGATCATACTTGACCAGAATGTCAAGAGGAATCCAATGGAAGGAGTGGATTTCCTAGACATTTCCCATCGTGGGCCGCTCCGAATAACGCAGATCCGCAGTAGATGCAATCGACGGAAGAAACAGACGCGACTCGAGATTTCGGCTAGCTGGGTGATCAAGATTAGGGTCGTGTCCCTGATCCGAGCCATCCAAACCCTAGGAACGTGAGATCTGACCACTTCTATGCTGGCAAAAGTGATCGGAAGGAGAGTGGTGGTCTACACGCGATTCCGATTGACTCTACACAGAAAAATGGGGACAAAGCGCAGCATATCTTTCATGTAGCATAACGCACAGCGTGTGTTTACGGATGCCATCTCTCCTTTGCAAGAAGAGTCTGGAAAGCCTTCCCGCTGCTATATAAAAGGGCCTTTCACGACAGTATTAGCAACTAAGAAAGAAAAGAAAGAAAAGAGACGAGAGAGAGAAAGAGGGTTTTGTTTTGGGAGATCGGTACGTGCGGGAGATTAGCGCGGACGGGATTGGGTTTTCGGGGTGACAGACAACACTTTCACTTCTTATTTTTAAGACTCGTGGGGCCCACCTTGATGTATGTTATTTATTCACTCTGTCCATTCATTTTAATGGCTCATTTTAAGGGTTGATCCAAAAAAGGAGTCAAATCAAAGCTGTAAGCGGACCACCCAACATATTAATGATAGAAATTTATTTACGATGTGGTCCACCTAGACCTTCAATCTACCTACTTTTTGGGCTTATCCACTGAAATTATATGTCAGAATTGATGGGCATCTTAGATAAAACACATATATTCTAATGAGCCCCATGGAGCCCCTTAAGCACCATCGATCTCTAATAAGGTCCTAGTGAGGATGTAGGTTTTACCTACAGATTAAGTAGGTTTTATCTATGGATTAAATCCGTAGCATACTAGCTATGGTTTATATCCATAGCCAAAAACTTCCAAAGTCCGTATCCTTTGCTTAATTTTTTGGTAGTGAATCCAGGAATGAATCATTGGATAGCTGTTAAGAAAGTATTATGCTACCTGTAAAGGGCAAAGGACTTCGCACTCATGTAGAGGAGATCTGACCGTTTAGAGCTAGTTGGATATATGGATGCAAATTTTGCAGGCTATCTCGACAACAAGAAGTTCACCTTAAGCTATGTATTTATGATGGGTGGTGGAGTCGTATCATGAAAGAGCATAAAACAGTCGATTACGACGTCTTTTACCATGAAAGCAGAGTATGTAGCTTGTCATGAAGCCACGAGTCAGGCGATTTGGCTTTAGAGTTTTTTCTCTAATTTGCGGGCTGTACAGATGATCTCGAAACCATTGAAAATCTATTGTGATAGTTTAGCTATAGTTAATTTCTCCAACAACATCAAGTGTTCATCGAGGTCAAAGTATATTGACATTAAGTATCTTGTTGTGAAGGAATGAGTTCAGAATCGTCAGGTGTCTATAGAACTCATCGACACGAGGCAGATGATAATTGATCCTTTCACTAAAGGTCTTCATATTACACTCTTTAAGGAACATGTGACGTCTATGAGATTTGTAGATCCCAATGATGTATTTAAGTAGTGGGAGTTTTCAGTTTTGATCTAATTATGTATGGACATTTCAGAGATATCTTTTATATGCATTGATGATTCCGTTATTCAATATTTATCTTGCTTCTCTTTCAGTGTGCATTTTCAGTTTTGAGTAAGCAAGACTTTGGTCTGCGTCTTGGTGACACGTTCAGATGACCACCACTTGAAGAAAGGCACGTGTGATGACATTAAACGTGCGATCTTCATACCACACCACATATCATTAATCCATGTCGTTAAGGCTATTAGTATTCGTAACTGTGATTCGTCGCACTTTGAAATGTATAAATGTTGTGTTGACTACCACGATTCAATATCCATAGTCTTGATGGACCGGATCTGACAAACGTTGCTCATAATTATCCAATGGTATTGTTTTGAGATTTGATGGGGCGTCCATTAGTAACTTTAAAAAACAAATGCGTTTTCAAAAATTATTTTCACAATTAAAATAAAATGTTTCGTTTTCTTTCAGAGATTAGTGTAGCGCAAGTCGGAGAATGTAAGACTTCATCAGGTGGGCCACACATGATCATCGGTTCAGATCTGACCGTTGGATTATTCAGATTGAGCGATTCGGTATGCCCCTACTTTAGTTGTGATCATTGTAAATAGGTTCGGGACAAGACACTTGAACCGCGGTCCCTATACATGGGTATTAAGCCGGATTTGGAAACCTACGGTGTGGAGACCCTAAAGGGGAGAAGTATGATGGGTAAACTTCTAGCCCTATTTCCTATAAATAAATCTCTTGGTCCCCTCACTAACACAACAGAGAAAATCCTAATCCCATTGAAACGTTCTTCTAAAGGTTTGAGGTGCGGAAGATCAGGATTCCTGTCGGCTATATCAAGCAATCAAGAATGTCTTCTCAATAAGGTGGAATCAGGAATGTCTTCTCAATCAGATATGCCTTAAGATTACAATGTTAAATCTTCATCATTGATGCATAACTGATCCATAAAATGACGTGAGTAATGCCAATTGCAATTGCTAGAAGTGCGCTCACATCACCGTTGAGATGATGCACACATGTGACAAATCAGAGCTGTTCATCATGAAATCTGAACCATGTAATACCAGTTCTAAACAACCAGGCCCATGTGCACACGTCAGGTGGGCTACAGCTGCACAAAGCGATTGATCCATTGAGAGAAATTTACCAATTGTTCAGATTCTGTCTGAATGTCCTACTTGATTACCTTAACAGCCACTCGGATCTTAGACACGTGTGAATCGATCCACTTGTGAGAAAAGTGCACCTAACTTGTGTAATTAGTGTTTCTCCACATGGTTTTGATTGAGTCGGCACGTTTGGGTCCGTACGTACATGTTACGAATCCTTCAAATCCAAACTGCCCAAATTAGTGGGACCCAATTTAGATTGGTCGCATAACAAAAAATGAATGATCAGACCATCCTGACCATTGATTAATGTACATCTCTTTTTTTTTTTTGATAGTTTACTACTTCATATTTACAGTCCATTAGGTAATTATTAAGATCATGATTTCATTGTGATATTTTTGTTGTTATCCATCTAGACTGGGCCCTACCATTTGAACGGTTCAGATTTGTTCATGTGCCACGTGTAGGTACCAGAGTCTCACATGCTCCCCAGCTGCCCCCCACTCGTGCCTCCAAAGAAGCATAAGGGTAAAATCGTCATTAACTAACTCTCCGTGGCCCTTCAAAGAAAGTCAGGGCATTTATATGTAATTTCAAAAACGCGATTGAGGTCCATCGCTGGAGCATTAGATTCGTCGAGAGACAGGCCCCACGTGGCCCGCATCTTTCCGAGTACATGTGGCTTTTGAATTGTGACAAGTGGGGCCCATTCTTACGTAATCTACACCGTTGATCTTGAGCCCCACCAATGGAAAATTTCTAAAATATTCACGAGTGGAAAGGTAATGGAGCATTGAACTTCCCTTCTGATAGTCTATGCTTCAGTAGAAAGTTGGAAATTTTAGATGCTTCTATGAAGAAATATTTTTCATCTATTTTTAATCTAAAGTAATATAAAATATATCAACGGTTCTGATTATGATAAAGTGGGCCCATTTTACCATAATAAAGAACACGTGTACGATATGAAAAGATTCCGGCAGCGTATCATACGAATTCCTTACAGAGAGAGAAGCAAAGGACCCTTTCCTTCCGTGCGATTTCTTTCTCCTTCAATCTCTCTCGTTTTCTGCTCGATTTCAGAGAAAAAATGGCAGATTAGCTCACGAACGACCAGATCTCTGAGTTCAAGGAGGCCTTTAGCTTGTTTAACAAGGACGGAGACGGTCAGATCCGTTCGGTCTTTGCTTTCCCCCTTCATTCTGCTGGAAAATCTAACGATTTTGTGAGGGTTTTTTTTTTTTTTTTTTTTTTTTTTTTTTTTTTTTTTTTTTTTTTTATAAAAGCGTTTTTGCGATTGAGGGTTTGGGTTTATTTTATTTTTAAATTTGATTTGATGTTGATTTCATCAGATCTGATGGCGTATCGCTTGGATTCGTTGAAATCAGTGGGGTTTTGGCTTGGATCCTAGAAAATTAGGGTTTGATCCATTCTCGTTTGGTGTATGTGTGTGTTGTGATTTGTGATGACATAGGCGGGGATTGTTTCAGATCGGGTGGATTTTTCTTCGTGAAAGATCATTTATTTATTTTTCCTTTTGTGTTGTAGATTTTGAGCTGTTGATTTGTTTGAAGCATGTGAGATCTGCATCTTTATCTTCTGCAGTTCTTTGAGATGGATTATATATATATAATCCAGATGAGGGATCTCCCACCCGATGAGGGCTGCCGTTCTAAACCAGATGAGGGATCTCCCACCCTAAGTGCGTGGCCTAGTTTTCTTAGACAAGGTTGGGTTAGGATCCATCAGATCAACCCGTGTGAAGATGTAGAGTTGGTTTTTCTCTTTCTTTTTTTTTTTTTTTTTTTTTTTTTTTTTTTTTTTTTTTTTGGTGGTTGTCTTTGGCTGCCCTTACGATAGGCGCCCCTGTTTTTTTTTGTTCTAGGGGACCGCGCAAGGCCCTCAATGATGTATAGTCTTTATTTTGCAATGGAAAGGATCTTTAAAAAAAAGAAAGAATAAGTATGTGTTGTATGTGTTGTATCTACACCGTCCATCCATTGGCAGAGATCATTTTAAGGCATGAGACAAAGAACGAGTCAGATCCAAATCCCGAGTTGACCTCACCACAAAAAACAGTGGGGTGAGTGACGACCATCGTCGAAACCTTTCTAAGGTCAACTATGATGTTTATCTGAGATCCAATCTATTTATAAGTTAAGACAAACATGAAAGAAGGGAAAAACAAATTTCAGTTTGATCGAAAACTTTTGTGGCCTTAGAAATTTTTAATGGTGGGTGTCACTCTCTCCACCGTTTTCTGTGGTGGGTCCCCTCGAGCTTTGGATCTGTCTCATTCTTTATCTCATGCCCTAAAATGATATCTCCAAATGAATGGATGGTGTGGATACAACACATACATCATGGTGGGTCTCATAGCGAGTCTGGCTACTCAACCTGTCAGTAGCTAAATGGACATCCGTAACCCGGTGTGGGACAACTAGCCTCACCCTTATGTATGTACTTTATCTGCTATTCATCGTTTTTAGGATATGATTCTAAAATGAAGCAGATCAAAAGCTTACGTGTACCACACCACGGGATCAGTGGTGACTGAACGCCAGCAGTTAAAAAACTTTTTGGAAGCATGAAAGTATAGGATAAAGTTAATATTTTTGTTTTCTTTAAATCTTTGTACGTGTGCCTTTGTTATTGGATGTCAACTAAATGGTGGGTTGATGTAGAGCGGGTCACTATCAGTTTCATGGACAAGATGGATCAGAAAAGGCCCGGTCGACAACAGAAAATCGGGCGTATCTCTTAATTTGGAATGAGTTATTCGACACACCATATATGATTTTGGGGTAGGATGAGCTATTTTAGCCATCCAACCCCGCTCCGCTGGTTTAATTCTGATCGACGGTCGTTTCCATGTTTTAATTCCATTTTTACTATAAATAGTAAGTTTTAGTTGGATTATAACTCTTCATCCGTTGGGATTTAGGAGTTGTGCCCACATAAAAAGTGCTTAGAATAATTAGGAGAATAGTGTGGTAAAGCCAAATAGGACACTTACTATTTTTGGCCGAAAACCTTGTACACTAGTAGACATCATGGCCGTCTATAAATAGTAAGTTTACTATTTATAGTAAGTTGCGAATTCTAGTAGATTTAGTTGTATTTTGATTCCAAAATTTCTTACATTGCTTAGTATCCCTATTTAAAGGGTTGTGAACTCCTTTATTTCATTCATCAATCAAATTACGAATTCTTTGGATTTTATTTATATTTTTCTTGCTTTTTCCTTGTGGATTGGAGAAGTCTCTGTGAGGAGTCTAGAGAAGCTCCGTCGATTTAGAGTAGTTATCCCCTTGAGGAAGACGGTGATCGACCTCGTCATGTTCATCCCTGCATCATGGGCCCTATAAAGGTTTGGTGTCATTATCTCCATTGTTTCCTTTTTTTTTGTTTTTTTGGTTTTGTTTTCTATGGTGCAGTATGCTTGAGCCTGTGATCTGCTTCATTTTGGGCCCATGCCCAAAAATGACGGAGTAAAATGGATGAATGACAATAGGCAGTGTCAGGTACTGTGGGGCCTGTTGCGAGATGTCTTAAATCTGAGTCCTTTCGCAACTGGGATGCGGAAAGGAGTTTCGCGGATTTTGTGTCGCAAGTCCTTTCGCAACTGGGATGCGGAAAGGAGTTTCGCGGATTTTGTGTCGCAAGTCCTTTCGCAACTGGGATGCGAAAGGAGTTTCGCGGATTTTGTGACGCAAGTCCTTTCGCAACTGGGATACGAAAGGGAAGTTGCCAAAACTATAAATTGGGGTCCCTAGGGCTATTCTAATTAATAATTCCAAGACTTCCTAAAGGTATTTTAAAGGGTTCTAGGGTTATCAAGATATTTTAAAGGGTTCTAGGGTTATCAAAGGGTGTAGCAAGGGTGAGATTCGAGGTTGTTCGAATCGGGTAAGTCCTTTCTCTTTGTAATTGATGCTTTCATAGTGGTGATCTGTCGCTTTGTGCCGTGGTTTTTTCCCGCAGGGGTTTTCCACGTTAAATCTGTGTGTTCTCTTTTCTTATGTGTGCTTGGTGCCATTGGATTACCATCCTAGATCTAGATCTGTGTGATTCCGCAGGCCAAAAATCCCAACAAGTGGTATCAGAGCAATCGGTTGGGACACAGATCTGAATCTGAGGGATTAGTAATAATGGCGAGCGCCAGGTATGAGATTGAGAAGTACTCAGGGAAAAATAATTTTGAGTTATGGAAGATCAAGATGATGAGTTCCTTAATTAAGCAAGGCGAAGATGGTGCTCTTGAGGAGCGGAAGTCCACCATGAAAGATGATGATTGGAATACTCTTGATAAGAAAGCCTTATTATCGATCCGTTTATGTCTCACGGATGAGGTTCTCTACAACGTCATGAGGGAGAAAACTGCGGCTAATTTATGGGCGAAGTTGGAGGATGTTTATGCGAAGAAATCCTCTGAAAATCGTCTGCACTTGAAGCGGCAGTGGTATAACTTCAAGATGGCAGAGGGTGGAGATCTGGAGGCTCACATCAGCAATTTTAATAAATTGGTTTGCAAATTGCTGGATATGGAGGAAGTGATGAAAGATGAAGAACAAGCATGTATGTTGCTGAATTCTCTCCCTGCATCCTATGAGTCATTCAAGGATACTATGTGCAGCATGAACAAAACCCTGAGTGTCGACACTGTTATCTCAGCCCTTCAAGGGAAGGCTATGAGACAGCTAGACAGTAACATGGGGACATCTTCTGATGTACTATTTACAGTGGGTAGGAATTCTGAACAAGGTACATGTTCTTCAAGTTCTAGATCCAAATCCAAGGGCAAGGGCAAAGGAAAGGTAAAGTACTGGAATTGTGGGAAGGAAGGACATGTGAAAAGGGATTGTGAAAATCCTAAATCTAAGAGGGAAGATTCTGAGGCTTCATGCAGGGAGACTAACACTGTCACGTCAGATGAATCGAGTGGATGTGATGGCGATGTTTTGTCTGTGTCTTCGCTCAGACGGTCATACGATGATCGTAAGGACGAGTGGATGCTAGACACAGGGGCATCTTTTCACATGACTCCTCATCGGAGTTGGTTCACCAGCTATAGAGAGTGCAATGGTGGACAAGTATTTATGGGCAATGACATTGCCTGTAATGTTGTGGCTATTGGTACGGTACGCATCAGGATGTTTGATGGGGTGGAGCGTACCTTGACTGATGTCAGGCACGTTCCTGATTTGAAACAAAATCTGATTTCTCTTGGTGTGCTTGAGGCAAAGGGATGCAAGTACACAGGTATTGATGGTGCTCTTAAGGTATCCAAGGGGGCACGGGTAGTCATGAAAGCGCAACGACTCGATCATGTTTACAGGTTGATCGGGAGCACTTCAAAAGGTGGAGCTACAGTGGATGTAGCGGATTCCACCTCTGCACGTGTGTGGCATGATGGGCATGGCCACATGAGCGGGCAGGGCAGGAAGGCTGAGACGTGCGGACAGGGATACAGAGCAGGTGGAGTAGCCACCTGTGAGAAGAACCACATGGCATGATTGCAGGATATCGGCAAGGTACATGGATGACTCCAATATTGCAGGGGATTCATCTTCTATTCTAATGGCTCTAGGTGAGCCTGGTGCTGAGAAGTGGAAGGTGACTATGGGCGATGTGATGGATTCGTTGTACCAGACCGACATATGGGAGCTGGTGGAGCTTCCAGTGGGCCGGTGAGCGGTTGGATGTAGGTGGACCTTCAAGAGGATACAGTATAGATACAAGGCGAGGTTGGTAGCGAGGAGTTATTCTCAAAGAGAAGAGATCGGCTTCTCAGAGATATTCGCGCCGACGGTATAGCAGGTATCTATCAGATCCGTGATTGGCGCTGGTTGGCCAATGTGATCTTGAGCTATGATGTGATGCAGAAATAAGAGAAGAGGTCAAGAAGCTACACGGTTGAAGATTGAAGACATGGTGGAGATTGTTGCGAGATGTCTTAAATCTGAGTCCTTTCGCAACTGGGATGCGGAAAGGAGTTTCGCGGATTTTGTGTCGCAAGTCCTTTCGCAACTGGGATGCGGAAAGGAGTTTCGCGGATTTTGTGTCGCAAGTCCTTTCGCAACTAGGATGCGAAAGGAGTTTCGCGGATTTTGTGACGCAAGTCCTTTCGCAACTGGGATACGAAAGGGAAGTTGCCAAAACTATAAATTGGGGTCCCTAGGGCTATTCTAATTAATAATTCCAAGACTTCCTAAAGGTATTCTAAAGGGTTCTAGGGTTATCAAAGGGTGTAACAAGGGTGAGATTCGAGGTTGTTCGAATCGGGTAAGTCCTTTCTCTTTGTAATTGATGCTTTCATAGTGGTGATCTGTCGCTTTGTGCCGTGGTTTTTTCCCGCAGGGGTTTTCCACGTTAAATCTGTGTGTTCTCTTTTCTTGTGTGTGCTTGGTGCCATTGGATTACCATCCTAGATCTAGATCTGTGTGATTCCGCAGGCCAAAAATCCCAACAGGGCCCACTGTGATATGTGCTTTACCCATGCCGTTCAGCCCAAAAATAAACCAGATCAAAAGCTTAAGTGGGCCACACCACAGGAAACAATGGTGGTAATTGAATACTCAGCATTAAAAACATATTGAGGGCTATAGAAGTTTTGTATAAGGCTGATATTTGTGTTTTCCATCTTTGAGAACCTTATTAGCAGGTTGAATGGGTTATATGCTACATACTCTGGCAGTGGATAATACTTGACATAGGCACTCTAAAATTATACACATGGCATACATTATATCAAATTAAACTGATGATACTAAGGCGCCCACTTACTCTTAAGTCATTGTTCCAAAATAAGATGATTTGAACAATCTTAACCTTTGATTCATGGATACTATCTATTTTTCTGAAAAGGGATAATGGGATATTTGTCATTTTTAACGGTCCACTAAATGTCCTTTAAGAATCAGATTATAGGTGCAGGTCATACGTTTGTTCATGATACAACTAAACTGAAAACGATAATTTCGCAATTTATTTGACTTTTCTAAGAGCTTGCGTATGATCCCTGATGCTCTGCCATCCCTTTCTTTTTTATTGCAAAAGTAATTTTTCTGTATTAAAAAATGTTAAAGCCTCTCATGAAGATTTGATCCATTCACTATCTTGGGCCATCGATTGCTCATTAGGTGATCTTTTGGCATGACCCAACATTCAGATGGCCTTGGATGACGTAAAAAATAAGAAATTAGTTGGAAAGATGGGGTTGTATACTGTTGGAATTAATAGATTAAAAAAAAAAAATAAAAAAAAAATCCTTTTGTTAAAAATGTTTTAGATTTTCTCTCTCAAAAAAATAAAATATCTAAAAATTTTCAAAGGATGCAAAATGAATTTGGAGAATATAGTTGATTGACTTTTCTTATATATTTCAATATAAAATGGTGGTGTGTATATACAAATGTGATGGCCCCAAATATGATATATATATATATATATATATATATATATATATATATATATATATATATATATATATATATATATATAATATATATATATATATATCAAAATGCAAATCTCAACTAGCATGGAATTTTGAAAAAAAAAAATAAAAAAAAATCAAAATTCAAATCTCATCAAGCATGGAAATTAAAACATTTTTGATACCCCTTTAAGTTACAATGTGAAGATATGTAACAATCAACTTGGTGCATAGAAGACAAAGTGTGGTTTTGGCCAAATGTTGGTGGCAGATTAGGTATTGTTGTGTGATTTGTATCGGCTACCGGCTGTGAATCCGTCATGGTTGATTGGTCTGCCCTGAGGTGGGTTGCAACTTGTTGAGTGTGAAGTATTACATGCTTCACCCTTGTTATTCTTTGATTTTATGAACACAAATGTGCTTAATCGATCTAATTACACATGTTTTCTCTTATGAGGTGGTTTTGAGAGCTAAGGAAAAAAGGACCCTTAAAGCAGTGATTTGAAGATCAAAGGATTCAAGATGAGGATTGGATTTATAGAGGTTAAGATTAAAGAATTCAAGAGTCCAAGATTTAAGGTAATCAAGTGAAAAATGAAGAAAACTAAAGTTGCAAAGTGCAAAAAATCGAAAGTGCTGAAATTAACAGTTCGATGCCATCGATGACACCTTTGATGCCATCAATCTAAGTGTTCGATGACATTAAAGCTAGTTCAATCACATTGCAAAAATCAGAAAAATTTGATTTTCTTGCTAGACATATTGGAGCACTTTTCGATGTCATCAAATGAGTATTCGATGCCATTGAAACTAAGTTGGATGCCATCGAGGCAGTTCAATGACATCATAAAAATAAGCAATTTTAAAAGTTTGTTGCTTGACAATTTCATGTTTTCACTCAAACTCTTCGATGAGACTTTGATGCCATTGAAGCTATGATAGTTGCGTAAATTGAGGCAGTTTTGAAGTTGGTCTGATCAAAGCCTATATAAAGGGATGTTTTGAGTCTTTCTAAGGACGAATTAGGGTAAAATGAGTAAAGTAAGGAGTTGTGGAGCTTTAAGGAGTCCCCTTTTCTCTTCAATAATTCTGTTCTAGTTAGTTTATGTTTCTTTTCTTTTCTTTTCTTTTCTTTTTCTTTTTTTTTTTTTTTTTTTTTTTTTTTTGAGTTTAGTTCTACAAAAGTTTTGGATCAAGCTTATATATATGTTTTCCCCTCATCCAGGTCTACATGACTTTAACAATAGTATGGATGATTAACAAAGATTACAGTGGGCCTGAGGAAGGTTTCCACATTGGGTGTCATTAACCCTAATGTTTCCTGTTGTGTGATGCAGTTGTGCTTTGTATTTGCGTCATTTTTGGTCTCGCGAACTACGTGTAAACCATATACATTGGCCACATGGAGCTAGGTGGTATTGGGCCATAACCCAAATGTTTCGAGGGTGGAATCATTATGCCCACCGTGTCCTTTGGTGTGATCCACTTGAGCTTTAGCTCTCTTTAGTTTTGGGGTCTTGTTATAAAATGAGGTAGCAAAATGAATGGATGGCATGAATATAAATCACATACATTGCGGTGGGCCCCACAACACCTAACACCACGTAGATGGGTGGCATTGAACCACCACCAAATTAGCTTCCCATCTTCATCATATGAAAATAATTTTGCCGCCTATAATTAAAATAGGCTTATGTACTTAAGTTTGGCGCCACTAGGGTTATAAATGGGTCAGCGGACCCGATGGGTACCCAGACTTGACCTAGACCCAAAATGTTTATTAAATGGTATGGTTCTGGGTCCAAGAACAGATTTAGTTGCTAAATGGATATGAGTTCGTTTTGCTTTATATTAGGTCCGGCACCTGCCCCGAACCCATTTAGTGAATGGGGGGTATGATCTATGTTGAAAGAGACCCATCAAGATTTGAACCCGTCCAAACTTGGTTTTAAACTCGGTAAAAATACTTACATACCTTAATAAGTAACATGGGAAAACGAGACCCGTTAGACCTGATCCATTTATAGATGGGTATGGTTGGATCTCCCTCTACCAGACCCAGACCCATTTATTGGGTTGACTCACACCCGACCCATACCTTCCCATTTAGCAAAAGGGTATAAATCTAAAATTTGGACCCATACTCATTTAGTAAATAAGCAGGTCTAGTTTTGGCTAAACCTGCCCCAAACTTGACCATTTATAGCCATAGGCAGCACACACCTAGGGAAGTGGATTGGAGGGTGACCCTATCACCAACCAGCTTAGTTGAGTCAAGCGCTGTGATCCCTAACGTGATCTTTGTGTTATCCCTGCATCCAAGTCTGTGTGACCATATCAACTGGTTGAATGGAAAATAAAAATTACATTGACCCTAGGAAGGTTTCAAGGGTGGGTGCCATTATATCCCCACTATTTTGCAGTGGTTTGGTCCACTTGAGCTTCGGATTTGCCTGACTTTTGGGGGTCTTGTCCTAAAATGAGCTGGCAAAATAGATGAATGATGCAGGTAGAAAGCACATACATTAGGGTGGGCCTCACAATGCCCAACACTACCTGGCCAGGTTGTGTTGGGTCATCACGGCCCAATCCACTTCCTATGAATGTCTACTTAATATTTTCTTACTAACTATCATTAAAACAGTCTCTCAAACCTCTTTATGTTTGGGCCTCTAACCTAGGGAAGCAGATCAAGTAGTGCCCCCCAACGCCACTAATGGCACTGTGAGGCCCACTCTGATGTATAATTTTCTATCTCATTTGATAGCATAAGTCCAATAGTGTAGCACATCAACAGCTCTAAGTAGCACTTGATAGGAAACAATGGTGATTGAATGCCCATCTTTAAAAACTTCTTGTAGGCCACAAAAGTTCTAAATCAAGCTTATATTTGCATTTCCCTTTGTCCAGGTTGTGTCGTGTGACCTTATCAATAAGTTGGATGGCAAATAAATATTACAGTAGGCTGGACGTGGATTGCGTCCTACCCGGATCCCTGCCCGTCTGGGAACAGGCAACAGCTTTAAGTGGCCAGCATGATGTATGGTCTTATCCACACTGTCCATCCATTCATTTTTATTTATTTTTATTTATTTATCATTTAAGGTTATAGACCCAAAAATGAGGCAGATCCAAGTCTCAAGTGGACCACACCATAGTAAGCAGTGGTGATAATGATTTTCAATGTCGAAAATTTTCTAGGGCCCACCGTGATGTTTATTTGCCATCCAACCTATTCAGAGAGTTGCATAGACATGGATGAAGAGAAAACACGAATATCAGCTCCATACAAAACTTTTGTGGCCCCCAAGAAGTTTTCAACGGTAAGAGTTTAATCCCCATTCTACAGTCCATTTGAGCCTTGGATCTACCTCATTTTTGCGTTCATAGAAAAAATGGATGGGTAGTGTGGATAAGACCCATATATCATGGTGACTACTCAAAGCTACTGCCCATTCCCAGCTGGAGACAAGCGGGGGTAGGACGCAATATCCCAGTCGGCCCTAGCAAGGTTGTACGGTTGTGGTTGTCATTATCCCTATTGTATCATGTGGTGTGGTGCACTTGATCTTCAGATGTACTTTTTGGGATCATGCCATAAAATGAGCTACCAAAATGGATGGATGGCATGGATATAAAACACATATATCACGGTGGGCCCCACAACACCCAAAACATGTAGATGGGTGGTGTTGGGTCCCACCCAATCCGCTTCTTATTGCCATAAAATGAATTCTATCATAACGACTGTAATATTAAATCTAACTTACATACCTATTAAAGTTTGGCTCCACCAACTTAAGATAGCTGATTGGGAGGTGACCCTAACACTATCAAGCTAGTGGTGTCAGCATTGTGGGGTGCACAGAGATATACAATTTATCCATGCTGCCTATCTTTTTTGCCAGCTCATTTAAAAAATTAGCCCAAAAGCAAAGTTGATCAAGAGCTTAAATGGACAACACCACATGAAACAATGGTGGTTGAATGTCCTCCCTTAAAAACTTCTTGGGGCCCACCAAAGTTTTGGTTTAAACTAATAGCTGTGTTTTCTCATCCAGGTATGTGTGACCTTATCGATAGCTTGAATGCCACTTTAACATTACAATGAGCCTTCATAAGGTTTCATGGGTGAATGCCATTGTCCCCGTCATTTTTTATACTGTAGTGCACCTGATCTTCAAATCTAGTTTAATTTTGGACTCGTGTTTTAAAATGAGATAGCAAAACAAATTAATAGCATAGATATAAAACGCATACCTACTGGTATTGCAAACCATTCAATGGAACCGGTGAAATATTTTTCTCTTGGCCCACAACACCTAACATCACGTGGACAAGTGGATCAAGTTGTATTTGTGTTTTCCCATCATCCAGCTATGTGTAAACTAATCAACAAGATGGATGGAAAAATGACATTATAGTGGACCATAGGATGGTTTCGAGGGTAGGGTGGGTGTTAATATCCCTACTGTTTTCTTTAGTGTGGATCACGTGAGCTTCGGATTTGTTTGAATTTTGGGGTTGTACTGAAATGAGCTGGCAAAACAGCTGGGCGACATGGGTATAAATTGAATATTTCCGGTAGGCCTAGCAATGCTAACACCACTTGACAATTGGTTGTGTTGGGTCACTACCAAGTCTGTTTCTTATCATTGTCATCTTAATCCAATATTATTGACTACAATTAAAACTCGCTTGCTAAACTTCTTTAAGTTTGCACCGCCAACCTATGGAAGTGGATCAAGTGGTGACACCATAATACCTAGCTAGGTGGTGTCAGGTATTGTGGCATTTACCATCCTTGCCATCCATCCATTTTGCCAACTTATTTTATGGCATGAGCCCAAATTGTAGCGGATCAACAGGCCTAGTGGAGCACCCCACTAGAAACAATTGTGATTGAATGCCCCCATTTTAAAACTTCTTGAGGCCTGCGATTGAAACCTTCTTGGGGCCTACAAAAGTTTTGGATCAATCTGATATTTGTTTTTTTCATTCAACCATATTTATGTGACCTTTTCAGCTGGTTGGATGGAAAAAGATAATTTACAGTGGGCCTTAGAAAAAATTCAATGGTGGGTGTCATTGTTCCTATTGTTTCCTATGGTGTGGTCTAGTCTAGTCAAGCTTAAGATCTGGTTCACTTTTGGGCTCATGCCTTAAAATGAGGTGGTAAAATTAACAGATGAATGGCCTGGATAAATGACATGGTCACTCTGCAGCCTACCAATATATAAAACACATGCATCACCATTGGTGTTGTATGGTCAACACTCAGTCCATTTCTTATCCTGTTCAGTCTACTCATACCAACCACCATCATTAAAATAGGCTTAAATGCACCCACTGGGAATGTGGACTGGGGGTTGACCCTAATACATGGGGGTGTCGGGATACGTGGCCCCACCATAATGTATGTATTTAATCTGCAGTTCATATGTTTCGTCAGCTCATTTAGGATATGATTCTAAAATAACGCAGATCAAAAGCTTGTGTACCAAACCACCAGATCAGTGGTGACTGAATGCTAGCAGTTAAAAAACTTTTTGGAAGCCATGAAAGTTTTGGATAAAGTTGATATCTTTGTTTTCCTTTTATCCCTGTACATGTGTGACCCTTATTAGCAGGTTGGATTGCAACTAATTAAACGGTGTGCCCTGGGAAGGTTTGGTGTCATTATCCCCGTTGTTTCCTGTGGTGCAGTTTACTTGAGTCAGGCAGTGTCAGGCACTGTGGGGCCCACTCTGATGTACGCATTTTATTTGAGCTGCCCATCCATTTTTCCAGCTCATTTGATAGCATGCATAAGCCCAATAGTGTAGCAGATCAACAGCTTACGTGTTATCAATAAGTTGGATGGCAAATAAATATTACAGTAGGCTGGACGTGGATTGCGTCCTACCCCGATCCCTCCCCGTCTGGGAACAGGCAACAGCTTTAAGTGGCCAGCATGATGTATGGTCTTATCCACACTGTCCATCCATTCATTTTTATTTATTTTTATTTATTTATCATTTAAGGTTATAGACCCAAAAATGAGGCAGATCCAAGTCTCAAGTGGACCACACCATAGTAAGCAGTGGTGATAATGATTTTCAATGTTGAAAATTTTCTAGGGCCCACCGTGATGTTTATTTGCCATCCAACCTATTCATAGAGTTGCATAGACCTGGATGAAGAGAAAACATGAATATCAGCTCCATACAAAACTTTTGTGGCCCCCAAGAAGTTTTCAACCGTAAGAGTTTAATCCCCATTCTACAGTCCATTTGAGCCTTGGATCTACCTCATTTTTGCGTTCATAGAAAAAATGGATGGGCAGTACTAGTGTGGATAAGACCCATATATCATGGTGACTACTCAAAGCTACTGCCCATTCCCAGCTGGAGACAGGCGGGGGTAGGACGCAATATCCCAGTCGGCCCTAGCAAGGTTTTACGGTTGTGGTTGTCATTATCCCTATTGTATCATGTGGTGTGGTGCACTTGATCTTCAGATGTACTTTTTGGGATCATGCGATAAAATGAGCTAGCAAAATGGATGGATGGCATGGATATAAAACACATATATCACGGTGGGCCCCACAACACCCAAAACATGTAGATGGGTGGTGTTGGGTCCCACCCAATCCGCTTCTTATTGCCATAAAATGAATTCTATCATAACGACTGTAATATTAAATCTAACTTACATACCTATTAAAGTTTGGCTCCACCAACTTAAGATAGCTGATTGGGAGGTGACCCTAACACTATCAAGCTAGTGGTGTCAGCATTGTGGGGTGCACAGAGATATACAATTTATCCATGCTGCCTATCTTTTTTGCCAGCTCATTTTAAAAAATTAGCCCAAAAGCAAAGTTGATCAAGAGCTTAAATGGACAACACCACATGAAACAATGGTGGTTGAATGTCCTCCCTTAAAAACTTCTTGGGGGCCACTTAAGTTTTGGTTTAAGCTAATAGGTATGTTTTATCATCCACGTATGTGTGACCTTATCAATAGCTTGAATGCCACTTTAACATTACAATGAGCCTTCGGAAGGTTCCACGGGTGAATGCCATTGTCCCCATCATTTTTTTACACTGTAGTGCACTTGATCTTCAAATCTACTTCAATTTTGAGCTTGTGTCTTAAAATGAGATAACAAAACAAATGAATAGCATAGATATAAAACACATACCTACCGGTATTGCAAACCATTCAATGGAACTGGTGAGATATTTATCTCTTGGGCCCACAACCCCAACATCACGTGGACAAGTGGATCAAGTTGTATTTGTGTTTTCCCATCATCCAGCTATGTGTGAACTAATCAACAAGATGGATGGAAAAATGACATTATAGTGGGCCATAGGATGGTTTCAAGGGTAGGGTGGGTGTTAATATCCCCACTGTTTTCTTTAGCGTGGATCACGTGAGCTTCGGATTTGTTTGAATTTTGGGGATGTACTGAAATGAGCTGGCAAAACAGCTAGGCGACATGGGTATAAATTGAATAATTCGCCGTAGGCCTGGCAATGCTAACACCACTTGACAATTGGTTGTGTTGGGTCCTTGTCATCTTAACACCAAATCTGTTTCTTATCATTGTCATCTTAAGCCAATTTCACCAATGTCATTGACTATAATTAAAACTGGCTTACTAAACTTCTTTAAGTTTGCACCACCAACCTATGGAAGTGGATCAGGTGGTGACACCAATGATACCTAGCTAGGTGGTGTCAGGTATTGTGGCATCCACTACCCTGGCCGTCCATCCATTTTGCCAACTTATTTTATGGCATGAGCCCAAATTGTAGGGATCAACAGGCCTAGTGGAGCACCCCGCTAGAAACAATTGTGATTGAATGCTCTCATTTAAAAACTTTTTGGGGCCACAAAAGTTTGGATTAAACTTATATTTTCATTTTCCCCTTGTTCAGGTTTGTATCACCTTATTAACAAGGTGGATGGCAAATAAACATTAGGTGTACCATAGGATGGTTTCTTGGGTTGGTGTTATATTCCTCGCTATATTTCTTATGGTGTGGTTTGCTTAAGCTTTAGATTTTCTTAGGCTCGTACAATAAAATGACTTGGAAAAATGGATGAATGGTGTGAATATAAAACACACACACCAGGATGACCCCACAACACCCAATAACACATAGATTGGTGTTGAGGTCACCATCCAGTCGGTTCCTATCAATATCATATGAATCAAATCTTAACAACTATGATTAAAACTGGTTACATACCTCTTTAAGTTTGGTACCACCTGCGCCAGGAAGTGGATTGGGTGGCGACCCTAACACCACTCATTTAGGTGGTGTTAGGCACTACAGGGGCCGCCATGATGTATATGTTTTATCCACACCATGCATCCATTTTTCTAGCCCAATTTAGGCTAAAAAATAATGCCGATTAAAAGATCTAGTGGCGCACTCCGCAAGAAACAATGGTGACTAAATGCTCACCATTAAAAGCTTCTTAGGAGCCACCAAAGATTTGGATCAAATTGATATTTGTGGTTTCCCTTCATCCAGTCTATGTCACATTATCAAATGGTTGGATTGCAAATAGAAATCACAATGGTATGTCAAAAATTTGGATGGTAAGTAAACATTATAGTGTGCCCTTAGAAGTTTTCAACCTTAGCTGTCATTATCCCAATTGTTTCTTATGGTGTGGTCCACTCTAGCTTTGGATCCACTTGATTTTTGGCTTATGCCCTAAAATGAGATGGCAAAATGAATGGATGACGATCACCATCCAGTTCGCTCAACTTAAATGCTAACCACTAAGGAAGTGGATCGGGTGATGACCCCAACACCACCCAACTAGGTAGTGTCATTCATTATAGGGTTCATTGTGATGTATGTGTTATATCTATGCTGTACATCCATTTTATAAGCTCATTTTTGAGCTCACGCCAAAAAATGAAGTTGATTAAAAGCCCGGGTGGACAACACCATAAAAAACAGTGGAAGTTAAACATCTGCCATTAAAAACTTCTCTGGAGCCAGGTGAGTTTTGGATCAATTGGTATTCATCGTATATCTTTATGTATGAACTTATCAATAGGATGGAGGGAAAAATGATGTTACCTCGGCATAGGAAGGGTGTCTCCCCATTGTTTCCTTTGGCGTGGTTCATGTGAGCTTTGGATTTACTTGACTTTTGGGGCTGTGTCCTTAAATGAGTTGGCAAAACAGACTAAGGACGACGTGGGTATTAAAATGCATATTTCATAATGGCCCCCAACGCTAACACCACCTGACTAGGTTGTGTTGGGCCACCACCCAATCCACTTCCTATCAATGTCATCTTCACCTAGCCATCTATCATTTAAATTGACTTACGTACCTAACCTCTTTAAAATTTGGCCACCAACCTTGTAAGTGGAACAGGTGGTGACACCAATGCTACCTTGCTAGGTGGTGTAGGCGTTGTTGTGTCCACCATGATCGATGTGTTTTATCCTGGCCATCCATCTGTTTCAATAGCTTATTTAATTTATTGCACATGCCGAAAATATAGTAGTAGATCAATAGGTCAGTCGAGCACCCTACAGGAGACAATGGTGATTGAATGCCTACCTTTAAAAAAATTTTGAGGGCTACAAAAGCTTTCGATTAAGCTTATATTTTCAATTTTCTCTTTGTACAGTATACCTGACCTTAACCACCTTATCAACCGGTTGGATGACAAATAAACATTATGGTGCTAAAATCTCTGCCCCATGTTATTGAATGTTTATCTTTTGAGACAAAAAAAAAAAAAAAACCATTACAATGGGCCTTAGGATGGTTTACTAGGTGGTTGCCATTTTCCTCTCTTTTTTCTATGGTGTAGTCCATTTGAGCTTCCCTTTTTAGCTCGTGCAATAAAATGAACTGGCTAAATGGATGGATAGGATGGATATAAAACACATATCACAGTGGGCCCCATTACAACCAACAACATCACCACCCACCCAATCCTTCTCGTTATATGAATCTTATCGTAACAACTATGATTAAAACTAGATTACATCCCTCTATAAGGTTGACACCACTCACCTGGTTTCGTAGGACCCATTGTGATGTATATGTTTTATCCACACCATTCATCCATTTTTCCAGCTCAATTTTTCCAGATCATTTTACGCCATGATGTATGTGTTATATTCACTAACCGATACATTTGATGAAAATTTTTGCACATTATGTCTTGTATTGTTAAAATTATATTCAAACAAGCCGTTGGATGGCTATCATGATTTTATAAGATAGATGGTTGAGAAAATTCATAAATAAAAAATAAGCGTTCCATAGGATATTTTGATGGATATAGAGATAATGTTATGTGGATAAATTACCATATTGGGAGATACATGGTGACAAATGTAAGATGATATTTTGTTACATAACTTGGGATCAAATTGGTGATTTTTGTTTGATGATTGGGTGGGTCATCTAGTGGTATGATGAAAAACTATGGTGGAAGGTTAGATAATGTGATCTAGGTGTAGACATTAAATATGTATGGCTTAAATAAATGAAGTGACCTTTGGTTAATTTTTCCCCATGATTAAACACCTGCAATTATGTTTTTGAGAATAGTTAAGGGTATGGTTGTGTACACCCTTGACTTATTACTACTAGCGTGTACATTAAAAAAAAAATGGACTGATAGAATTCAATGTTTACATAAGAGATGTTAGTGTTCAACGGTTTGGTGTTTGGATAAGCTATCAATGAGATCTTGACCTTTGGTTCATGATTGATGGTTTTGGGTTAAGTATGTGGAAAAATAAATGGATGATTGGGATCATTATGCGATTACTAGATTAATGTTTTTTTTTTTCCGGACACATGATCAAGATCATATGAGAAATTATTATAATTAAAATTCAATGGAGGGTTAAGCATATACATATGTGATGATAAAAGGAACGAAATCTCGAATAGATGTATATATGAATGAATATTGATTCGTGGTTGGTTTCCTATGATTGAGTGGTCCAGTCACAAATCGGACTATAGGGCAAATATATTAATGGATAATGAGGGCATGTTTGGCAGGACGGATCCCATGGGATTAGGAGGGATGGATGGTAAAATCCCGAGATATGCCAAACGAGCCAAACAGACCCGATGAACTTGTCCTGGGATATAGCAAACCCATGGATCTTAAATTAACCAATTCACTGACATTACCATCATTACCTTAAAATTGATCCCATCCCTCCTAATCCCGTTCAATCGTGCTTGGGGCATGTTTGGTTGGATGGATTGGAAGGGATTGGAAGGTAAAATCCTGGGATATGCCGGGCGTGCCAAATAGACTCGGTGAACTTGTCCTAGGATATAGCAATCCCATGGATCTTAAACCAATCCACTGACACCACCATCATTACCTTAAAATCCATCCCATCCCTCCTAATCCCATGGGATCCGTCCGGCCAAACAGGTCCTAAGATGATTCAACGATTAACATTTATTATTTTATGGAACTTCTGAGAATTAAAAGAAAAAAATCTTTTTAATAGCAACAAGAAAATTAAACCAAAAAGTACAAAAATTACTAAATAAACTCAAACTATTAGATGATTGAAGAAATAAAAGTTACACACCAAAATTGAAACAACAACCTAAAAATTAAAAATGCATCCCGTAATACAATCCCCTCGAAAGAAAATGAAAAAAAAAAATAAAAAAATCTAGAATATTACGCACCATCCAGGTAGGTGGCGTTAGGCGTTGTAGGGTCCACCATGGTGTATGTATTTTATCCACACCGTATAACCATTTCCAGCTCATTTTAGGACATGAGCTTGAAAATTAAGTCGATAAAAAAATTCTAGTAGACCACGCCATATGAAATAGGGGTGATTGAATGCCTCCCATTAAAAACATTTTGGGGCTCATTGAAGTTTTGGATCAAGCTTATATTTGTGTTTTACCTTCATCCAGGTGTTGTGTGACCTTATCAACTAGTTTGATGACTAATAAAAATTACTGTGGGGCCTTGAAAGGTTTCAGGAATGCGTGTCACTATCTCTCACCATTTCCTGTGGTGTGGTCCAATTGTATTTCAGGTTTGTTTCATTTTCGCGGTAGCCCTAAAATGAGCAGGCAAAATAGACTCAACATGGGTATAAACCACATACATTGTAATGGGCTCATAACGCTTAACACGCCTGGCTGGTAGTATTGGGTCAAAACCTAATCACCTTCCTATCTCCAGCATCTTAGTCCAATCTTGTTGAATATCATTAAAACTGGCTTCTTTTTTTTTTTTTTTCAAAGGTGGACGATTGCCATGATTCCATTAATCACAGCAAATGTACAATATTTCGGGTGCAGCCCAAACAGAAGGGCGAGCCACACCTATCGTGTAATAAAACCTCAAAAGAACCTATAGAAACCTGAGATCAGCAAGCAACGGGAGCGTTACCCCTAGCTGCATCCTCCACGCCCCAGACAATCTGCCTCCCTCAAGACAAAACTACAAGGGAGCAGCTCTAATAGATCCGAGGCCAACTCTGTCCAGAAATAAAAGACCACGAACCTGGGGAGGGAGGTCCCTGATATTCTCAAAAACAGTAGTAACCTGGGCCTGGCTGCCCTCCCTAGCCATTCCGTCAGCCGGGCCATTCCCTTCTCTAGGGATTACCGAAAAATGTAGGGACACGATCTGCTCCAGCCTCTTGATTCTACTGACCCACGGGCGCCATTGCCAATAGATGATAGAAGTCGAGGTTAAGAGGTCCACCGCCACCGTGGAGTCAGACTCGACAACAATCTTCTTTAACCGACGCTCCAAGCATAGAATAATGCCATCATAAATTGCTCTCACTTCCGCCCTATTGTTTGTACCCACTCCATAGGCAGCAGAGAAAGCAAAAATCAGATTTCCCTCCTCATTTCTACAGACTCCCCCACCCCCTGATCGACCTGGATTACCACAAGCTGATCCATCTACATTTAATTTCACCCACCCTGCTGCAGGTTTCAACAATTTTACTGCCTGAAAAGGGGGGGGGGGGGGAGGGCAAAGGAGGACACACCTGAAAATCGCAGCTTCACTTCTTCTTGATCCTCCAACAAAGTTAGCACCCACCACTTGATGCGGGCATTAGTAGCATTGCCCACAATAGGAGAATCATTAAACCTGGCTCCATTCCTACTCACCTAGATCTCCCACAGGATGAGAATAGGAATCAAACGCCTGATCGAGGCTGATGTTGCGCCTGGAGCATCTTCTCTCCTCCACTACCTTAGCCGATCTTCCATAGACAGGTGGTCAATGTACGTGATGCCACAAACCGCCGAGAAAGTACTCTAAAGATGAACCGCTAGCTGACCATACAGGAAAAGATGAGAGAGCGTTTCCACCTGCAGTCCAGGGGAAAGGCTAGGCTTGCAGCAAGAGCATCTAGAAGCCAGGTGAATGCCTTTGCTTTGCACCTTGTCGTCCACAGGGATTGCATCATTCAGCAGACGCCAACAAAACAGCGACATCTTCGGTAGAATTTTGGAGTGCCAGATCCACTTGCTCCACCAATTACCTTGTCCTATCTCCCTACCTATCCGCCATGCCGATCTTGAGGTGAACCGACCTGTTGGATCAAGCGGCCAAAATCGGGATAGGGGGGGGGGGGGTCTGCTGATGTTGCAAAACCGCTGTGCACTATAAAATTGAAAAGGTCTTGGGGCAAGATCAGGTTGACGGAAGATGGCGGAGTGGGTCCCGCTGGACCAATGAAGTCTTTGAACTGGAGGGCCAACAAGTCGGAAGGAATTGGAGAAGGCACCAACGAAAGAAGAGGCCCCATCCACGTCCAATTGGTGGTCCAGACATTCAACTCTCCATTCCCTACATTCCATTGGAGAATATTTGCAATCACTGAGAACTCCTTTCTAACCTCCTTCCAATAGGGGGACGCCAGGGAGAAAGAGGCAGGCAATCTCCTCTCTTCCAAATCCAAACGATGCCGAGCCCGCATGTACATAACCCAAGGGCTAGCTTTTTGCCCATACTTTACTTCCCAAACCATTTTCCTCCTCTGGGCTTTCAGCACCTCCTTTAGCTTTCTAATGCCCAGACCACCTTCTTCTACTGGCCTCGTTATCTTATTCTATGCAACCCACTGCAGCTTTCGCTTTCCTTCCGCCTTGCCCCAGAAAAAATGGGCAAATTTGTGTTCCAACTTCTCCACTAGATTAGATGGGAGTTTAGCTGCTGTCATGGTATGAAGAGGGATACTACCTAAAACATGCTTGATGAGAGTCAGACGACCTGCCTGCGACAGGAATCTAGTGTTCCAACCTGATATTCTGTTTGCCACCTTTTCCAACAATGCTTGATAGGATGCCATGGTCACTCTTCCCTTGAAAAGAGGGATGCCTAAATATAACACCCCCGCGCTAGCTTTGGAGAAGCCGAGGACTCTTTCCATGTGTCTAATTCTTCCTGTGCTCATCTTAGTGGGACATAGAAAACTACTCTTTTGAAAATTGATTTGCTGGCCTGACTCTTGTTGGAAGGCCTCCAGGAAAGCCTTCATCGAGCGTAAGGAGCGAAGGCTGCCATTAACAAATAGCAAAGTATCATTAGCAAATAAAAGGTCAGAGAGAATAGGACTACCTCGAGGTAAATTGAAAGGGCTACACCTGCCCCTCTCCACCAGCTGCTTGAAATTCCTGGAGAAGACGTCAGCCGCAAGAATGAAAAGCCCTGGAGATATGGGGTCCCCTTGGCGAAGCCCTCTAGTCAATTTGAAGAAACCAGTAGGCTCCCCATTAAATAGGACTGAAAACCAGCAGTTCCCCCAGCATGCTTCCATCAACGCAATCCATCTGTCACTAAAGCCAAATCGCCTCATAACCCTCTTGAGGAAGACCCAGTCTAACCTGTCATAGGCTTTTTCCAGATCTAGCTTGATAATGAGACTACCTCCTCTAGATTTCCGGTCTATGTTCCTTATCGCCTCAAGCACCATTGCAACATTTTCTGTGATGGACCTGCCTTTAACAAATGCCCCTTGTTCCATGGATATAAGCTTAGGAAGGACCTTACTCAATCGGGTCGCTAGGAGCTTAGAGAAAATCTTGTAAATGATATTGCAAAGGCTAATAGGTCGATAGTCAGAAAAGGTAGCTGCCGCAGATTTTTTGGGGACTAGACTGATCAGAGAAGCCGAGAAAGCTCTTGGCATTTGGCCCCCTTCCAGCAAGTAACATGCAGCTTTGTGAATATCCTTGCCTACTGTCGGCCAACAATCTATATAGAACGAAACTGGGAATCCATTTGGCCCGGGAGCACTCTCCAAAGGGAGAGATTTGAGTGCTTCAAAAGTCTCTGAGAGGGTTGGAGAGACCAGAAGAACAGAGTTATCCCGAGAGGATAGCAGAGACGGAATAGCTTCTAGAAATCCTTCTGAAGAAGAGGGAGAACCAGCCAGGAAAAGCGCGGAGAAATAACTCACCGCTTCAGCCTTCATACTCACTGCATCTGTGATCACAACCCCATTCCTGTCCTTTATCTGTGTGATGTTAGCTCTCCTGATACGCTCTTGAGCTGATGCGTGAAAATGTTTAGTGTTCCTGTCACCCGCCTGAAGCCAGGAATTTTTAGCTTTCTGCTTTCAAAATACCTCCTCCATTAGTTCCAGCCTAGCCAATTTTCTCCTAACTGCCAAGCTTTGGAACAATAGATCCTCCGAGCCATCCTGTTGCATCCTATTTTCCAACTGATTAAGCTTTGCTCTGCCTCTTTTAGTTGGGGGAAGACATTGCCAAACACTTCCTTGTTCTACGTTTTTAAGAGTTGCTTAGTTTTCTTAAGCTTTAATTGCACATTTAACATGGGATTATAAGTGCTTAACCCCATCCATGCTTTCTTGACCATAATCTGGAAAGAGTCATGCAAAGACCACATTTGTTGGTACTTGAATGGTATGGTGGACGACTGAGAGGTGACCGGGAAGGAAAGCAGGAGAGGCGCATGAACCAAGCTTGCTCGAGCTAAATGCGTCACTTTGAAAGAGGGAAAAATAGCCACCCACCTGTCGTTTACTACTAGAATTCTGTCTAGGCGCGCCCAGATTCTTTCTTCCCCAGCCTTGTTATTGCTCCACGTGAAAGGATTACTAGCATAGCCCGCATCTAGGAGCCCCGAACTCTGAATTGCTGCAGAAAACTCGGACATACTAATGCTTCCTCCCACTCTAGCTCCTCGTCTTTCACTGGATTCAGCAATGGCATTAAAATCACCCCCCACTACCCAAGGCCCTGTCATAGAGTTACTTAAGTTTACAAGATCCTACCATAGCACCCTGCGAAGAATGTGAGAGGACTTTGCATATACTATCGTAAGAAGACCTACGGTCTTGCCATTCTGAATTGGAACATTTAATGAAATCCATTGATTGGAGGATGCATGGAAGGAAATAGATAGATGGTTTTTAAAAAAGACCCAAATCTTTCCCCCCACATCACCATTTGATAAGGAGGAGTGAAAGCCTAACTTCAGCCCAATAGCTATGCGTTTGTCCTCCCTGACCATGGGCTCCAATACAGCAACCAGCATGGGATTATGCCTACGGACTAACTTCTTTAACGACCTGATGGTTACTTTGTTTCCTACCCCACGGGCGTTCCAGATAATCGCACTATCCATCTGTTACACATCCTGAGTTAACTGACCTTCACTTCAATCTCCGCAGCCGGCAGAACCATTCACCTTCTTCCATCAATCTCGCCATTTTCCTGCTTGAGACGAACCTCCTTCTGCCTTTACCTAGCATTCCTTCATGCTGACTTTGACCCCCTGCCTTCTTTTTCTTTAGCTTTTTGCCCACTTCTATGACCCCTTCTTGCTGATTTGTGAAAACTAAAGTTTCTTTCTGGGTAGTAACTCTGGCAACATTAAGCTGAGGTTGTATCTGGTCCTGAGTATCGTGCAATTCCTTCGACTGAAAATACGTCGATATGTCAACCTGTAGCTGGTCGGTGTGCACCACATCCCCACACGGAGACTGTGCATTTATGAAAGGGGCACCTGCTAACCTCTGAGGGGTTTCAACGTTTAGAGGTTGTTCTTGTATACAATTGGATTCTCCAGCAAACTGACTTGGGCGAGTTGGTGAGCTCCCTTCCGATCTAGCCCTGTTGAATAGATGGTCAGAAAAAACTCTCCTAAGATAACCCCACCTCCAATCCTGTCTGGAGTGATCAGAAGCTGGGGAGGCTAATGCCATGTCAGCTTCAGTTAGCTGTCTTGATAGTTCCTGATTTTGGTTACCTCTCTTCACCCTTGCATTGCTCAGAATATTTTGTGTTTTGACTATCTGATTAGTAGATAGGACGGGCTCCTGCTGAGGTTGAGTATCATCATTGGTCTGATCAGCATTCCTGGATGCCTGCTAAAGATGAGCATCTTTAATGAACTGAGCTGCTTTCCTTGCTACCTGCTAAGTTTGATTCTCAGATAGGACTGACTCCTGCTGAGGTTGCGCTGCATCGTTGGCCTGATCAGTTATCCTGGGTACCTACTGGAGAGGGCCTGACTGGTCTATTACAATGGCTTCTCCCCTGCTCTTGCCCTCCTGGGCAGCTCTGCGACCTCCATGACATAGTCACATTCAGCTGAGCGAAGGGATTGGTTTTATGAAGAGGGACCGAAATGGACAGGCTCTCAGTTTGGAAATGAGCAGTCTCAGATGGGGCCTCATCTCTGAACGAATAATTCGAAAGCCTTCTCTCCCTGCTCGAGCTATCTGGGCAGCCCAAATTAGGATGATCAAGCGCTGAATGGGGGATTGACAGATACTGCTCCCAAACACCCTTACCCTTGGAAACATTATCCTTTGCAAGCGGGATTGACAGCTCTGCTAAATTGTGGTTTGAGGACGGAGCCTCCCGATCTTCCTTCTCTGCGGCATTGACGCATACATGTAACATTGTATGCTTGTTTCTGTGTTGATCTTCATTTGCTGCAGCATTTTCATGAACAGGAATCGTGCTATTCTTGTTGCTGATATGATCTTCCTTTTCTGCGGCATTAATACAAATAGGTAACATGCTATGCTTGTTGCTGCACTGATCTTTGTAAAAACCTTCTCCACCCAGGATCTTGACGATTCTTTGCATGTGGCCAAGTTAATTGGGGGAGCCGTTCGTACACCTTCATTGGTTTGAGTCTCCAATATTGCAAAAATAGGGTAGTCCCTACCTTTTACCTGAAGAATCCGAACTCTGTGCAGCTCCGAAAAGGAGGAGAGCTTTACCCTCACTCGCGCAAACGCTTGAAAACACCCCTCAGCCGCAATTACATCGATCTCCACCACCTCTCCAAATGAGTTCACAAGCCTATGAATAGTGTCTAGAAACCACGCATTGGACGGAATACTCAACAAACGAAGCCATACTCCTCGAAGAAGAGGGGTTTCCCGATCCGACCATTTCATAACTTCTACAATGTTCAACTTACTCAGCAGATTTTGATTAGCTTTAAAACGCTCCATTTCTTGTCTCTGGTGAAATTTCGCCAAGAATTTTTGACGGCCCAAGCGTACTAACTCCACCTTTTCTGACTCCTGCGAAGATTTGCGAATTCCTTTTAACCAGAAGAGGACTGAGACCTCCCCGGAGGTAACGATGATTAGAGCCAGATGTAGCTCCCTCTCCATCTGATTGACAAGTGAAGAGTCTGATTGAATGAAGAAAACATTGGCACTCCCTCCATTTGAAACCACCTCTGCGGCATTGTGACAGAGAGGATTTTTCCCTGGAGGGTGTAAACCCTTTGCTACTGACGCATAAGAGAGCTGATTGTTAGCTTTGGAGGGCTTTACTAGGACCGCGCGTACTTCTGCTTTCTGAATAGGGGCGGCGATAACCCTTTGGCCCTGATTGATTTTGTCAATTGGGTTTCTGGCCTATTCTATGGTAACAAGCCGACCATCTATCCTCCTCCCGTGGAGGCAGTTCATAACATTCAAAGCTTCCTGCTCGTAGCTGAACATCACAAATGCATATCCTTTTGACTTTCTGGTAATAAAACCCCTAGGGATGTATACCCTCACCAGTTTTCCATTTCCAAAGATCCAGAGTAGATCGTCTTCCAATGTGTCGAAAGTGAGATTTGCGGCGAAAATGGTGTACTGGCTTATAAACCTTTGAGGTAGGGCCCACCAGCCTAGGGAAGTGTATTAGGTGGTGACCCCAACACCAGCCAGCTAATAGATTTAGGCATTGTGGGGCCCTCGATGATGTATATTGTGTTTTATCCTTGCCATCCATCAATTTTTCCAGCTCATTTTATCATGAACCAAAATATATAGCATATTAAAAGCTCAAATGGTCCATTCGGCAGGAAATTAAATATTGGTGAATGACTTTAAAGGATCAAGCTTATATTTATGTTTTCCCTTCCTTCAGGTCTACATGACTTTAATAATAGGATGAATGATTGACAAACATTACGGTGGGCCTGAGGAAGGTTTCAACATTGGGTGTCATTAACCCTAATGTTTCCTATTGGGTGGTCCAGTTGTGTGTTGTATTTGCGTCATTTTTGGTCTCGTGAACTAGGTGTAAAACATATACATTATGGTGGGCCACAGAGAGCTAGGTGGTATTGAGCCATCAACCAAACGCTTCAAGGGTGGAGTCATTATATATGCTCACTGTTTCCTTTGGCGTGATCCACTTGAGCTTCGACTCTAATATAGTTTTGGAGACTTGTTATAAAATGAATGAATAGATGGCATGAATATAAATCACATACATTACGATGGGCCCCATAGGTGGCATTGAATGCCACCAAAATCTGCTTCCCATCTTCATCATATGAATATAATTTTAATGCCTACAATCAAAATTGGCTTATGTACCTATTTAAGTTTGGCGGCACTAGAGTTGTAAATGGGTCAACGGACCTGATGGGTACTTAGATCGGACCCAACATGTTTATTAAATGGTATGGGTCTGGTTTTAAGACTAGACCTTATTGCTAAATGGGTCTAAATTTGGTTTGCTTTATATTAAACCTAGCTCTGCCTAACCCGACCCAAACCCATTTAGTAAATGGGTGTATGGTTTATGTTGAAAGAAATCCATCAAAATTAGAACCCGTTCAAACTCGGTTTTAAACCTGGTAAAAATACTTACATACCTTAACAAATAACATGGGAAAAAGATACCCATTAGGCCCGACTCAATTAGAAATGAGTATGAGTGGATCTCCCTCTACCAGACTCAGACCCATTTATTGGGTTGACTCAGACCCAACTGTTCACTCCCCAAGTATAGGGTTGTGATGTAGTAATAAACTCGGTAAGACCGAGGTCGAATCCACAGGGACTGAAACCTGTACGTTATCTGAAACTAACTAGGACTAGAACTAAAATAAGATAAATTTTAAACCAAGTATGATTTGAGGAATAATGGTGAAATAGTAATGTAAAACTTTAAGAAATTCAGAGGAAGGGAGACTAGGGATTCAGAGGATCCACTTGTAGAGATCAGGGAGATCTTATGCCTGTATCACAAATCATGGAAAAAAATGAACTGATGTTGATATAGTTTTCAAGAGATGAGAGGTATATGAATTAGAATGGATTCCATCACTAAACCATGCCCAGGAGACAAAGCAAACAACAGAATTAAACTAATTACCAACCAGTCAACATGTTTATGAAGATTAGGAAGGGTACCGTCATCCAACCATGCCCAGGAGACGATGGTAAACAACAGGGCTTCCTGACGTGTAACGCCCTGAAAATCGGGGGTCGAGCATAAACTTAACTCCCGAGTTCCAGAACATCACTTATGCAACAAAATGAATGATGATTGAATGTTGACTGAATTCGTGCATTGAACATGAGTGAGATTAAGCCAAAACAGCATATCATACTCCAGAGACAGTTAAATTTGCAAGCGGAAGACTGTGATAGATAGATAAAGTATATAAATTATGATGAGTCTCCAGAGTGTGATAACATTACCAGGTTAAATAAATACAAGTGCAGTTCTAGAATATACCAAATGTGAGGAAGTGTAATGCCTCCTATCCCATATACCATAGCCCCGTCAAAACAATATCAGGTCTTCATTGACCTGCCAGAGAGATACAGATAGGAGAACTCCTCCTATCATCACAGAAGTAGTCCGGCTCTGCTTCACAAGCATCGCCATCACCTGAAAATCAACAAATCTGGTGGGTGTTCGGAACACCGTCCCGTAACGTGGGAGTGAGTGATCAACTCAGTGGAACAGTAAAGCATAGGTTAACATGTTATCAATTCAATTAAGCAGTAATGATAAAGCAGTACAAATCAAACAATTCTAACTACTCTTATTAAATGCAAGAGTGAAATGACATGATGCTGTATGCCCTTGCCAAACCACCCTCAAGCGACATCATCTTACGTTCGCGAATGCTTACTCCCTCAGTGCGCCACATCTACAAAGCACATGCGGTGCGATGATGCTCATGATTACCAAGTTTTTATTAGTCCATTTCAAACAGCAGTATTGGGAAACTAAGGTACCTCCCTTGTATCATTCCCAAACATGATCCATTCTAGGGTCGTCAATCCTAGATAATCTCATACGATATTATGGTTTGAGAAGCGTAGTGAAGGCATCGCAAAGGGCTCATCACCCGTCAGCGCGGATACAGATCTCACCGTATGCGGCTCAATTGCTGGCCGTCAGCTCGAGTACAGGTCTCACCGTACTCGGCTCAATCACTAACCGTCAGCTCGAGTACAGGTCTCACCGTACTCGGCTCAACTCACACTCTAGTTGCTGTGAAAGACTCGTGGCCAATCACAGACCCTTGGAGTGTACTCGATGATACCACGGAGGACTCGTCGCCCGTCAGCACGAGCACAGATCTCACCGTACTCGGCTCTCGCCGAAGTATCGACAGCTCGAATATAATGTCCCATACCACCATATTCGGCTCACGAGTTGATTGCGCAATGGTCACTACGGGGAGGCACATGGCCCCAGCATAGGCCGACAGCTCGACCACGGTGTCCCATACCACCATGCCCGGCTCATGCGACTTAGCGGATCTAGGTACCATGGTTAAACAGGGATCGCCACTGGTAAGTTTGGTACCCTAGGTTCAAGCAGTAGCGACCAAACAGGGTGAACATGCATAAGGCAGATCGGGTTACTTGACGAGCTCGACTAGCACGATCGCCCGTTGAGCTGCACGACATGAAGTGCATAAACAACTTCGTGTGGCCTAGCCACTGCCGACAGGCAACGCACGACACGAGTTCGTCGAACACATCCCACGTGGCAAATGAATCTCAGCCACGAGTTCAATCTCGTTACCGATTGCCTGGACTATAATCATAGCCCCAAACACAATCAATTACAGAGATATAAAGCAGTAATGGATCAGGATTCAAATCATACAATCAGTCTGGTATTATCCGTTTAGGGCTGCCAGGGCTGTTGCACGCACTCGTTGCACCGCTCCCCCATCACCCATGACGGATCATACAACGTAAATATAAATTTAAACATATGCATTACATAGTTAAAATCATAAAGCAGTTGAGCATGTTATGAATCACAACACAAGCATGAGTTTGTACATGTTCAGTTCCTAATCACACAACTATCAAAGGAGATCATACACATAGTTAAAAGAGGTTGAGAATCATATCTCAACACCCTTATACTTTACAATTTGCTAACTACTACTCATTCAAACATTTCAAGAACACTTAAGCAAACATACATCAACATACACGACATATGTCGATCACATAGGCATTAGGCCAAATCCTTTCATTAGGGAGTTGCCCCAATCATAACACGCGTACACCCACGACGGATAGTCATGGCAAGCAGGAATCCAAGTTCCATATCCATTCAGTCATTTTCACAAATACTTGGGCCACACATTTTAGTACATATAGTGTATACTGGCCGTGGCGTGATTTAGGGCAAATCCTTTCGTTAAAGGGATATCGCCATCACAACAATCATATATCCATGACAATTAGTCATGGCGAGCACGAATGAGAATTTTATACTCATTCAGCCATTTTCACAAACACTTAGAATACACTATTCCAACATACATAATGTATGTTAGCAAACATGTATTAGGGCTATTCTTTCGCTAAGCGGTTATTTTATCCGCGTATACCGTATTCATACAACAATTAATCATGACAATTATATTTCCAAAATTTACACATACGCGGTATTTCTAGAATACACAATTTCAACATACTAGGCATTTACACACGAGCATGCATTTCAGCGATTCCTTTCGCCAAACTAGTATTTTATCCATATACTATATAATCATACATTAAATAAACATGTCAAGCATTTTTTCGAAAAAAATACGTATACGGTATTTCTACGTATACCTAGAGTATGTGAAATTCCATATTCTACAACGTTAATCGAAACAGGAAACGGAAAGCACTTTGTACATGTGCATTTACACGCAGATCATGAATCTATCATTATCTGACATTGAAAGCGTTGAAAAACGTAACTTATACACTTAAAGTCCGCACCTTTTGTCGTAGAATCGTAACGGAGTTGATAGGTTTGCTAAGCTTCTGTATACGGCAACTAGGCGACCTATAGAATGAAATAGGTTAGCTATTTCACAACCTACCACAGTCTAAACTCCAAAACAGATTAGGGTTAGGGTTTCTTACCTAGAAACGGGGCTGGAATCGCCGGGAAAGCGATGAGAACGAGATGGTGCAGCCCGTGTGGTGGCAGGGAACGACGGCAGGGAGGTTCTCCCACTTCTCCCTCACTTTCTCTCTCTTTTCCCTCTCTCAAATCCAAATTCGTATGGCTGCCATGAGAGAGGGTTTAAGGTCCTTATATAGTCTCAAAACTCACCGAAATAGACTCTTGTTCAAAGGTTACTGCTAATATAGGTAATTCGTCACTTTTCCAGCTCAAAAGAGAGGTTCTGGTGGCCCTCCTTGAGCCAAAGGTCGGACTTAAGCTCACCACACATGGATCTACGTGGGATTACATTCTCGACTCGATCGGATTTCCAGATCGCACGTGGCAGACCACTTTCAGTTCAACGGTCAGTGGGCCACGATCCGAAATTTCAAGTACATGTAAATGTTCCTGAAATTTTTCTTAATCCGAGGGTGTAATTTGGTCTGATTCTGACGGTCTGGTTGCTTAATACTGATGCACAAGCGAATGGTGCCAGATCACTATTCCTGATATTTATTTTAGGATGGGAATAGTGTTTTTCACACTCCCTCGCTCCGGATCGAAATAAATGACCGTGGGACATCGGTCGGAGCTGATTTTTGAGATGATTGTCAAGCCCAGTGAGGCGGTCCTAGTTCCTTAGCTTCGTGTTAATCGGACTCCCGACGTGCAGTCCAGATCCAATACGGAGTTTCATTTCATTCCCGAGAGCAGCCGGGAAAAGAGTTTGGTTCTAAACTTTAGGGTAACCTAGAGTCACTGATTTTGCAAGTTTTGGGTCTTGCAGATCGTATTTAAAGCGATCCCAACGGATTTCATAGCTAATCGAGTTTGCACTTAGTTAACTTTGTTAAATTTCTAAAGGATTTAATCCTAATTGTTTTCTGGTTGAGATGGTACTTAGGCCTTTGCAGTTTGTATATAAAGTGATCCAAGTTTTACTACTTAGCTAGTTTAAGTTAGTGTCTAGGGCGAAAGTGCTTTGAAAAATTGAAAGCACAAGGTAGTAAAGGGATGGGATTTGTGAAGGAAATGGGTTCAGAAGCGATTTTAGACTGTGGGGTTCAGTTCTGACGAAATAATAATGTGTTAGGAGCAACCCATTGCCTAAGGACATCTAATCCCAGGTTGACAAAAATCCGGGATGTTACATGACGTCATAAACATTAAAAGGAAAAGGAAATACTCAAAGCCATTGCAGACCCATTGTAATTTTAGTCACAACAGACCATTAAAGACTAAAAATATTCCTTTAATAAAATAAATATCAAATTCAATTCATAATTAAAACCAAATTAAAAACATAAAATTAAATCTCCCATCCCACTACAAGCTTCACCCCTTAGCCCTAGCTAAGAGGTTTAGCCTAACATAGATAGGCTATACATCTTAGAAAAATAAGAAAAACTATGAGAGAGAAAAAACTACCAATCTCTCTCTGCTTCCCGTTAAAATCCAAGCCAAGCTCCAAGCTTCACTCCACGTCCAGATGATGCACTTCCCAGCCGTCCTCTTCACGTCAGCCGTGGGGGATCCCCTTCACCTCTCTCTCTTTCCTCCTTTTATAGAACTTGTAAGGGCCGTCTGCTGTTTGTGAATCACCCCGAGAGAAAGACCGCGCTCAGCATATCTGAAGATGGTGCGAAGGTTTTACGCACTCCCTGCGTAACGAACCCATCCGGCGAACCCAGATCCACACAACACTGTTCCTGTGAAGGGATCAAAGCCATTCAGGCTCTTTGCAGTTGGTCGGTTGGCCCAAGGGGGTATTTCGGACCGTCCAGATGGGTGGTCCGATCACCACCGTGATCGTGCAACGGACGGACGTCCTGTCTTCTCTCGGGCGTGCGAATCTTAACGCAGGGACCTGCGTTCGGGCTCGGTGGGGCTCATGATCATCATTCTACGCGAAATCCAATCCGTCCATTAGTCTGCTCTCGAAAAACCGTTCGGAGATGAATGGTTTTGAAATCTCGATACTGTGGCCCACTGAGTTCATGCTTCAGCCGTCTGACCTGCGTTCGGGACTCCCCGTACATGCACTGTATGTGAAAATCAGTCCACAGATCAGATTGTGGTCGGTTTGACCTCCTGAACTCGGTGAACGGTGTGGATCATCGAAATAAATGCTGATCGTGGCCCACCTGCATCGTCAGCGGACGTCTCCGCGTGAAGGAAACAGAGTCTTTCCTTCTCTGTTCAGGAAAGTCGGGCGGCTGCGGGTCAAAGTCGGTTTGACCCGACTTTGCCTTCAATGCATCTCATGTGCACATGTGCTATGCACACTCTCCCATGTAAATGGGTCCCACCGTGATGTCAAGAGAAATCTGATCCGTCCATCCACTTTTCCAGCTTATTTACGCCGTCGAGAACAATTTTGAAGTATATCCCAATCAGGTGGGCCCCACTTTATCATTTTATAGGCTGATTTGTCCGTTGGGTCACTTCCAGAGGGATTCAACAGATGAATTTTTACGTGTACGGTTCATTTATGGTCCCCAAGTCACGTATGAAGTTTCGAGCCAATCGGATGGCGGGGACCCTGTGA
Source organism: Magnolia officinalis (assembly GCA_021015155.1). NCBI lineage: Eukaryota > Viridiplantae > Streptophyta > Magnoliopsida > Magnoliales > Magnoliaceae > Magnolia > Magnolia officinalis. Next base: position 64,853,361 of record JAJHSJ010000009.1, on the reverse strand, counting down.
TCTTGCACTCTGGCTGGTTTTCGGGTCCGTTTAATGCAAACGGCTTGATTTCCTCGGATCCCCAGCGTATAAATTCTTCAATATGAGTTCTCTGGAGTTCGTCCCTCGCCTTAGTGTCTTCAGAGTGCCAAATCCATGCTTTTACCATCAGTTTTCAGTCAACGCTCCTGATTGAATCCTGCAACAAAACACAATTAAAACCGGGCGTTAAACAGTATCATATCCGTAACTCTAGGTAATAAATGGGGTCTAATACGTAATATTTGACCCTCAACACCAACCCATACTTGTCCATTTAGTAAAAGGATCTAAGTCTAAGATTTGGACCCAAACCCATTTAGTAAATGGGTAGGTATGGTTTAGGGTAAACCCGCCCCAAACCCGACAAGTTACAGCCCTAGGTAGCATGCACCTAGGGAAGTGAATTGGGTGGTGACCCTAACACCAACCAGCTAGGTGTTGTCAAGCGTTGTGGGCCCTAACATGATCTCTGTGTTGTCCCTGCATCAAAGTCCATGTGACCATGGTAGGATGGCAAATAAAAATCACATTGGCCCTATGAAGGTTTCAAGGGTGGGTGCCATTATATCCCCACTATTTCCAATCGTTTGTTCCACTTGAGCTTCGAATTTGCTTACTTTTGGAGGTCGTCTTAAAATGAGCTGGAAAAATAGATGAATGATGTGGTAGAATACATGCCCAACACCACTTGGTTGGGTTGTGTTGGGTCACCACCCAATCTACTTCCTATGAAGGTCTACTTAATATTATCTTACTATCTATCATTAAAATAGTCTCTCAAACTTTTTTATATTTGGACATCTAACCTAGGGAATACCACCAAAATTGCGAATTTGATCCGTCGCAAAAAATGCTTGGCTTAACAACGGACATAGTCCGTTGCTAACGAAAAAGCGCGCATGCGGTTGACTGGTTTTAGTGACGGACCAAAATCCGTCGCTACATGAACATTATGACTTATTCGGTCCATTGCAAATTAAGATTTTGTGATGAATTTTAATCCGTCACAAATTACCGCCAAAAAAACCCAACCCAAAACATTTACCAACGGATTTGATCAGTGGCAAATTAAGAATGTGCGACGATTTTAATCTGTCACAAATTACCGCCCAAAAAACCGAACAAATCATCTAGCAATGGATTTCAGTTGCTTTTGCGACAGATGACAGTCCGTCTTGTGAATTTCTTTTGAATGACACGAGTGTAAGATTTTTTTTATTTTTTTTTAAAAAAAAACTCCTTACACTTATTTTTTTGTAGATAAATTAGCGACGAACGAAATCCGTTGCTAATTTTTGAACAAGATTTATCTACAGTGGATTTGAGGTTTGTCGCAAAAATTTATAATGACGAATTCAGATGGGTTTGGCCATAGTTCAACAATGAATTTTTAATTTGCGAACCAGCTAACATCAATGGGCCATGCGACGAATCTAATCCATTGTTAATTTGGTTTTGCGACGGATTTGGTCCGTCACAAATTCATGATTTTGGTGTAATAGAAGCCGCTCAAGTGGAGACCCTCAATGCCGCCAATCACGTTGTGGGGCCCACTCTGATGTATGTGCTTTATTTAAGCTGCCCATGCATCTTTCCAGCTCATTTGACAACATAAGTTGAATAGTAGCATATCAACGCTCAAGTAGAGCGCTCCATATGCTAAATGGAGGGGTTAAGCCTGGGTGGTTGATATGCTAAATGGAGGGGTTAAGCCTTCAAAGGGGCATGACCCAAATCATCATTGAATCGGATTCTAGTTAAGTGATTGATATGCTAAATGGAGGGGTTAAGCCTAGGTGGAAATGGAAAGCTTGGGTCCTAAGGATCAACCATCTGACATTGTGGGGTCGAATTAACTTTGTGCATGTTTTGAGGGAAGGAAACGCACCAGCAGATTTTATGGCCTGGCGTGGCAGTGACTCTCAATCCTTTTCCTGCTTTGACACTCTTGCAGATCTTCCCCATCAGGTCAGAGGTTCTATATTTCTCGATAAGGTTGGCCTTGGATCGATTAAGATGTTGTAAAGGTTTTGCTGTATTTGTGCAGTTTTTGGTTTCTTCCATGATAGGACTCTGTTTTATGCTTTGGGGTGCCCGAATGTACAGGTCGTTGTTTTATGAAAGGGGTACATTTTGAAAAAAAAAGGTAGAGCGCTCCATAAGAAACAATGGTGATTGAACGCCCATCTTTAAAAACTTTTTGTAGGCCACAAAAGTTCTAGATCAAGCTTATATTTGCATTTCCCTTTGTCCAGGTCTGTGTGATTTTATCAACAAGTTGGGTGGAAAATAAATATTACAGTTGGCTCTAGGAAGGTTTCACAGGTGGTTGTCATTATCCCTATTGTGTCATGTGGTGTGGTGCATTTGATCTTCGGATGTACTTCATTTTTGGGATCATGCCATATAATGAGCTAGAAAATGGATGGATGGCATGGATATAAAACACATACATCACGGTGGCCCCACAACACCCAAAATCATGTAGATGGGTGGTGTTGGGTCACCCCACCCAATCCACTTCTTATTTCCATCAAACGAATCCAATCTTAGAGACTAATTAAATCTGACTTACATACCTATTTAAGTTTGGCTCCACTAACTTAGGGCCTGTTTGGATTCGTGTATTGCATTGTATCTGGGTACTGTTCATGTATACATTGGCTGACCTCACGAATACATCCAAAACAATCATATACTAATCAATGTTTGGATTGGAGGCATTGGTTGGCATAGTATACGGTACCTTATACAGATCAATGTTTGGTTAGGAGGTATTGTGTCTGTGTACTGTACAGACATACCAATTTTCAAAAATACATTTCTTTCCCGTCAACCCACATTTGACCAACGATCCACGTGTGATATGTGGACGCCACGTGTAACCGTGACGTCATCAACGCAAGGATTGCTACTCCCCCTGACAACAGCCCCGTGGTTGGTAGTCAGTGCTCTCTGGGCCCCACCATGATGTATATGTTTCATCCGTTCCGTTCATAAATTTTTACAGATCAATTTAGGGCTTGATTCAAAAAATGATAGGGATATAAGTCTTTGGTGGGCCACACCACAGGAAAATTTAAATGGATATTCATATACAATAAAAATCGTCCTAAGGCCCACTAAACTGTTGATTTGACCTCAAATCTGTTGATGTGGTCATAAAGACTCAGATGAAGTGAAGTAATAAATATAATATTGATCCAAATCTTTATGGCCCCCAAAACGTTTTTAATGGTCAAAATTCATTCAACACTGTTTACTATCGTGTGATCCACTTGAGATTGACATATACTTCATATTTTACACCATATCATAAAATGATATATAAAAATAGATGGACGGCATGGATGGCACACATACATCATGGTGGGCCCCACAGAGCACCTACCACCAGCCAAATGGCTGGTGTCAGGGGGAGTAGCCAATTTGTTCCCCACAGAAATAAAGATTATGAAAGAAAATAAACTTATCAAATTTAAGAACAAAAATCATTGAAAACATGTATTTGAGATTGACAGATATAGAAAAGAGAACACCAACAAAATTAAATAATATAAACAAAATCAAAAAAGTTGGAGCCGAATATTACAAACGTTAGCAGATGTCATCGACGCCCAAGAAGCAAAATCACAAGAAGAAAATTACACACCAAACTTGTAACTATACACACACACACACACACACACACACAAGGACCTCATAGAAAGTTCCAAAAGAAGAAATTAAAATAAGAAAAAAAAAACTTTAACAAATCAAATATTACAAATGAACACTTCTGGAAGCTCATATTTTCAAACAGTCCAAACATTTCTTTGCAGGTTGCCGCTGCAAGAAGACTATCCGCTGCTACGGATAGTGACGTAAACAGCGACAAACAATACCAAAAGCCAAAGCAGCAAACCAAACAGCAAGAGAACAAGACAGACGGCGATATGTGGGTCGTTCCTCGGAATCATCATCATCTTGCACTCATTGCACTTGCTGCATCAGGGCGATGTGGGTCGCTGGCACTATTCTTCATTGCCATCTGCGGACCGTCGCCATTTTCAGTTGGCGATATGGGTGCACCTACACATGTGCTGCTATCCACCGGCGTACGAGTAGCTGATGCATGAACAAACCGACTTCCGTCTGTTTCGTCCACTGCTCTAGCGATGGTGGAGGCCTGAATAATGTTGTAAACAACGCATAATCTATGTTAACAATCTGATTGTAACATATGTAAATCAATCATGGAATTTTCATTTTTTCTATCATACGAATACTTGTTCAAAGTTTCATCCTACCGCGTATTCATTCCATGCAAGCATGGCATCTTTATATACGGTGAATGACTTATGTAAGCATCCACTGAATCCATGAACTTGAGCTTTGCACTCCTCCCATGACTCGTATATACTGGGCGTTCTGCCCACAAACACTACGTAAAACTTCCTCTTCATTTTCACTGCTTTCTCTGCAATTGGTAGACATACAAATTCTCAGTCCACATATTGAGTGATGAACTTATAAAAAATTAAATGGAGAATGATAATGCTGGCTGTGTGAAAGTATGGATGTTACATCATGAACTTCAGAAGTTTATCATTAGATAAATAGATTCAACTACCTCTGTTTCACGTACATTATGTCAATAAAACCTATCATGCAAAAATCCATACATGAGCCTATCAGTAAAGCTGGGAATGAAGAAGGTTAATATCAACCACAACATGTCCAGTAACATCCACATCTGTGTCAGAAATGTAGCATGAAAGGTATAAAGCATGGCAGAAATGTAACAATTACAGGCTGAAACCGACAAAATTACAATGTGGTGAGGTTAATGGTTATAAGACCATTGCGTAAATACAACATATCCACCAGCCATCATTAAAATCCACACCATCCACCTGCATGATAATCGATGATCTTCAGCATTAAACAAATCAAGAGACGGATATCTACAACCCACCATTATTTGAAACCTACCACTATCCACCAGTTCAGGTCAGGGCTCAACCCATCCAGCTGCATAAAAATCTACCCCTACAATACTGACCAGTATTTCAGATCAATCTACTGACTGAGCAGAGATGGATATCGTCTTTATTATTGCTGGTGGAAACAGCAACAGAAATCATCCCACAGTATTATAGGTAATACTACCCAGCAGTTGAGGTCAGCTGTGAACCCATCCACCTGCATTGAAATCCACATCCTACAGTAGTGAACAGTATTTCAGATAAAGTTACTATATGTGCTACATGTGCAACCAAGAATACTTACATATGTGGATGTGAAGTTATGAAAGGAATTTGACAACTGACAACCCAAAAATAGACCAGCAGAAGATTATGAATCACAATCCCAAATCACAAATATCTAACTTCACGCGATACCTGTAAAAATGTATCCAAAAAGCAAGGCTCAACCAGTTACACTCAGAAATCCATCATCATTTAACTCCAGCAGAAATTACTACTGAGTAAGGCTACCTGTGAGACAAGCCTGATTCTCAACCACTTACACTCATAAATACTCCAACATCTACTCCAGCAAGAGATAATGTTGAATGAGGACACCTGTGAGGCAATTAGCATTCTGAACCAGTTACACACAGATAATGGTCCAACAACATTTTACTCTAGCAGAAGTTGCTGCTGAGTGAAGACAGCGGTGACAGAAATTTCATTCTCAACCAGTTACAAGAAGAAATCCGCCGACATCTTAACGCACCACATTTAACATCGGAATCACGAAAACTATGAGACGAAGAGTGTTAAGAATCGCTGAAGGGCAGAGTTCCTCCAGCATAATCAATCAGTAGAAAAGACTATTGAATAATGGAAACAACCACCAGATATAATTTCAAACAGAATATCGCATAACAGTTAAAGTCATAACCTGCAATAAAAAGTAGCATTGCAGTTTAAACTATATCAGTCCAAGACATTAAACATTGTGATTACTGCTCCAGCAGCAATCATATAATCCACAGCGTTGCCAGGAAGTCAACCCGAACGCACCCCACAAACAGTCTATGTTTTTAGAAACAGTATCCACCCCATAAACCAAGAGGAAAAAGAAAAAAAAACAAAAAGTTAAAACCACATAATAGTCAGCATAGAAAAGAAAAGGGTCATTTTCAGTCTGCGTTACTACGAGGAAGGATTACTTTCTCTATCCATTCCTTCCGTCGTTCATGTCCCAGCTTAAAAAAAAAACCTGCACTGATTAAATCATCCTGCAACACCCTAGCAGCCCGAATTTGATCTTCACTGGAAAGATCATCCACCTCCTTAAGGATACCCAACAGACGTTGCACACGCGACATACTTTTCCCTGCGCCATTGTAATGGTCAGGTTGTTCACGACTTCTGCGACCTCCCCCATCCTGTCCCCAATCTGCTCACTCGGTCTACTCTTCCTACGGCTAAATTCACTCCCCTCAGCGTGGTTATGACGAGAACATAAGGTGGCTTCCATTGGTCTTTTCTGTGTTCGCTTTGCCCGATTCACTGAACCCTCACCACTGTGAAATTAGGGAGTCGCCTTCCGGTCATCCTCATCTGAGGATGAGAGATGCACAGTCTGACAGGGCTCCTCCTCCGATACATCATCGGAGTTCAGTTCGTCACGACCGCCCCTTCTACCGGATATGGGAGAAGAATATGCCGTACTCGTAAACTGGCCGTGGGCAATATCATTGCCAAACATGAAGGCGAGATTGTCCCATCTGTCCACATGTTTGCCTCGAACCCGTTCCGCATAGGGGTGGGTATGTTCAGACAAGGAGAATATGTTATAATCATTTATTAAAAATCAGTTCTTTACAATATATTACGTAAACCAATAATCAATTCATACCGCAATGTATCCTTCCCATACATCCTTGGTAGCTATCACCATCTTCTGGGAGTCGTCCCATCCGAAGCCTGAGGCATTGAGCATGTCTTTTATTGCCCAATATAGCTTTTTCAAGGCCCGAAGCCGGTTCGAAATATGTCGGTTCTCTAACAGTATCCCACAAGCATCGTAGATCTCTTTAATGGTGGCTTTACAAGCTTTGGGTTTGAACCCGACGTCACTCTTAAGACCCAGATTCACCTGTTCGACTAACGCATCAACTAGTGCGTTGTCCATACTATCTATCCATTGAATTCGACTTACCCTACTTGAGCCTCCTACACTACGCTTCGGTTGAGGGACATTTCTTAGAGATGGGCGGGTCTTTGCGGGAGTTTACTTCTTTTTTGGAGTGCCACTTTTTTCTGCAGGTGAGGTTGGGCACTGGGTGGACAGAAGAACCCCTCTTACTAGGTGATGATTCCACATCTTTCTTCTTTGTGTCCTTCAATGTGCTTCGCAAAAAATTCATGGAAGCAGAAATTGTTAATAGAAAATGATAGGTAAAGCCAATGGATGAACGACTATATCAGTCATATATATACACGAATGACATTCATCAGAAACAAATATAATAAGTATCAAGAAATTTATCAAAATATAAGTTAAATTATTCCTGCTTTCAACGTAGCAGATAATTACAAAAACCAGGCAAGTCTAAGTACGCTGTCTTGTGCGTGGAAGATTATCATTTCACATTCGTTCAGCTATCTCGTCTCTTTTACGTGTCCAATCATCACGTGCACGATCCGTCACCCGAGCTAACGCTTGTCCTTCTTCCCCCGTAGTTACCTCTACAGCGGAGGGTGAAACATCCATTGTACTGTCTCCACTGTCCTCAACTTCCTCAATCAGTCCATCATTACCGGCAACACGGAGGAAATTATGAAGGACACAGCAAGCTATAATAATTTTCACTTGCGTTTTAAACTTAAATTGAGGAGCAGTACGTAGAATAGGAAAGCGGCCTTTCAGAAGCCCGAAAGCACGCTCTATGACATTACGCAGTTGTGCATGGCGATAATTGAACAGTTCCTTTTTATTGGTAGGCTTCCTTCCGGTACGAAACTCGTTCAGGTGATACCGCACACCTCGATATGGTTCCATAAATCCAGGCGTATGTGCATATCCGGCATCAACAACATAATATTTTCCTACACATTACAAGATATGTTTCTGTTGAATTACATACATAAACAGTTATAATGCAAACAATCACCCCCTTTTACCAATTACCGTTTGGGATAAGGAAACAATCAGGTCGACGGGTTAGTGCATTTTGTAGCACACGAGAACCAGCAAGTACGTATGCAAATTTCATATCAAATGTACATGTGGCCAAAACATTCTGTGACAGAAATCCTTTCCTATTTCGGAATGTTAAGCTTGATTCTTTTGACAAATGTTCCGGGATATGGGTACCATCTAGGGCCCCGATGCAATCCTACAATGAAAAGTGCGCTATGTGATCAGTTCATTCGTTCAAGGTACTACTTAGTAACTGGTTCAACACATGTACTCACATTACCTGAAAATATGGGCTCCACAAAGGGTTGTCGGATATTTCCTTCGGTGTGTGTAATCTAGGAAACTTGACATACTCCGGATATAGACCGATTATAGCATCCAACACTCTAGTAAAGTGTCGGCTTACAGTCTCACCAGATCTTGTGAAACGATGACCAATGACTCAATTACGTACATTATGTCCGATGGTATGAAGAAACATTACAACCTGCTCCTCCAATATGCATCTTCTGCTATCGAATAGTAGATTCTGATCTCTCAACAACGAACATAATTCGAAAAAATGTCCTCTGCTCATCCTCAGCTGCGCAAGACAGTCACGATCGCTCTTATGTATGATTCGGTTGATGAATCTATCCCTTTCAATTTGACCACTAGCGGGGTTTGACTTGATACAGAACCGACGATAGTAATCAGCTGCTCCGATTACACATACTGAAGCTGCAATGGCTGCAATTGCAGCAACAATTTCACTATCATTCCATTCACTGCCAGAGGACCTTTCATCGGAATTATCCGCACTTTCGGAAGCCATCACAGCTCAATAGAAATCACGAGAGATCTGAATTGGAATTACAATAAATTGAATATTTATACCTCCTATAACATGAAATGACTATACAACAAACACTTCCATTGTAGTGGAGATTGTATGGGGATTGATAGTCTGTCCGAAATTGATGATTTACAGCAAGTTGAGATGAATACATAAAAGTTGAGTATGGACAGTTTACAGACGGTAGCAGAAAATTTTTCTACTTTCTAATAAAAGCAATCATACTAAAAAGCTGTTAACATGCAATTCTTGTTCAGTATTTACAACTTCTGAGTACAGACATCAGACATTACAAGCCCGAAAGGTAATTTAGAAGCAAATACAGCTCGATGGTGGCATGCCGATTTGTCTCTGTCGAGACAGAAGCATGTCAATGGATGAACATACCAGCACTGAATCTACCAGCGCTGACCAATATATGTTACAATATGCAAGGCTGTAATCGTAGCATTGAAAAGAAAAACAGAACGCCAAGTATCACCTTGCGGCCATATTATAACAGTTGCATTACTAGTCAATGTAATGAGGAGACATCATACCGTCAACCCACAACCCGTTCATCTCTTCCGAAATTGATGCTGAATATGGGGAGGATAATATGAACAGATATTCTTCCTTAAAAGCCCTAATGAAATCGATTTAAAAAATTGAAAATAAAGCGTATTGCATGTAACAAATGTGCATGAGTATTACCTGTTTTCCCAAACCGAACGGATGATGCAGAGCGTATAGAGGACGCTGAACTTCCCTAGCTAAGATCTGAGTTTCAAGAGCTTATTCAAAGGTCGGTAGGTTACGAAGATTAAGCGTTTTATAGAAGAAAATATTCGATAAATTGCGAAATGTGAAAACATAGTCTTCTCATCTGTCCCATACGACAGAGCATGCACGAGTCATTTCAATCTATCGACGCTTTCCACCAAGGCGGATTGCGAAATCCCAATTTGGATTTTGATTTTTTGCAGATTTTCATCCCATCGGCTGGAATAGGGTGTAGACAGTCCCGTGTGTGTAATATGGACCGTATACATGCCAGTAAGAGGGGCGTCTTGCATCAAAGAGGCTCATGCAAGATACAACCCTCTCCGAGAAAGGCTACAGGTGGTTCGATATTGAGAACCCGACTTGCAGGAGGGAGATGACCGTACCTGTGGTAGCCGTTTTCGGGCAACAGGAACTGCTTCGCACGTTGGCTGGATTTGGAACGAGGAAGCTTGCGGTGAGCTATAACGGTGACTGTATGTGCAGAGGAGTCGTCGGAAGGGCCGGTTCGGAAGAGAATGCCGACATGCAGGCTCTCAGACGAGCTATGGAGGAGGCGGTGGAGAAGATCGTTCGTTCACCGTAGGAGGACGAAAAAAAATGGCCTGTTTCAAAAACTTTTTTTTACAACGCAATGAATGCGTTGAAGAAATGGCAGCGGCATGCACTGACAGAGTAATACCGCCAGTCTGTGATTTGTGATTCGCAGCGTATTCACCCACATCGTATACGACAACCACACACTCCTAACCAAACGTTGGTTATGTCACATCAGGCCCACCAAAACATTGCAATACACTCCTAACCGAGAATCCAAACAGGGTCTTATGGTAGTGGATTGGGAGGTGACCCTAACACTATCAAGCTAGTGGTGTCAGCATTGTGGGGTCCACAGTGATATACAATTTATCCATGCTGCCCATCTTTTTTGCCAGATCATTTTAAGAAATGAGCCCAAAAAAAAAGTTGATCAAGAGCTCAAATGGACCACATGAAACAATGGTGATTGAATGTCCTCCCTTAAAAACTTCTTGAGGGCCACCAAAGTTTTGGTTTAAGCTAAAAGGTGTGTTTTCTCATCCAGGTATGTGTGAGCTTACCAATAGCTTGAATGGCAGTTTAACATTACAATGAGCCTTCGGAAGGTTTCACGGGTGAATGCCATTGTCCCCATCATTTTTTACAATCTAGTGCACTTGATCTTCAAATCTACTTTATTTTTGGGCTTGCCTTAAAATGAGATATTAAAACAAATGAATGACATAGATATAAAACACATACCTACCAATAAAATACATACCTACCAGTATTGCAAACCATTCAATGGAATTGGTGAGATATTTATTTTTGGGCCTACAACACCCAACATCACGTAGACAAGTGAAACAAGTGGGGTATTTGTGTTTTCCCATCATTCAGGTATGTGTGAACTAATCAACAGGATGGATGGAAAAATGATAGTATGGTGGGCCATAGGATGTTTCAAGGGTAGGGTGGGTGTTAATATCCCCACAGTTTTCTTTAACGTGTGGTTCACATGAGCTTCGGATTTGCCTGATTTTATGGGGTTGTCCTGAAATGAGCTGGCGAAACGGATGTGCGATGTGGGTTCAAATGTATATTTCATGGTAAGCCTCGCAATGCTAACACCATCTGGCAATTGGTTGTGTTGGGTCACCTCAAATTTGTTTCTTATCATTGTCATCTTAATCCGATGTTTCTTATCATTGTCATCTTAATCCGATTTCATTGACTATAATTAAAACTGGCTTACTAAACTTCTTTAAGTTTGCACCATCAGCCTATGGAAGTGGATCAGGTGGTGACACCCATAATACCTAGCTAGGTGGTGTCAGGTGTTGTGGCACCACCATCCTCGTTCGTCCATCCATTTTGCTAGCTTATTTTATGGCATGAGCCCAAATTGTAGCGGATCAACAGGCCTAGTGGAGAACCCCATCGGAAACAATTGTGATTGAATGCCCCCATTTAAAAACTTCTTAGGGGCCACAAAAGTTTGGATTAAACCTATATTTTCATTTTCCCCTTGTCCAGGTTTGTATCACCTTTTTTTTCGACCTTATTAACAGGGTGGGCCCTAGGATAGTTTCTTGGATTGGTGTCATATTCCTTGTTATTTCTCTTGGTGTGGTCCACTTGGGCTTTAGATTTGCTTCGTTTTTTGGGATCCTACAATAAAATGACTTGGAAAAATGGATGGATGGTGTGGATATAAAACACATACATCACAGTGGCCCCATGACACCCAATACAACGGAGATTAGTGTTGAGGTCACCATCCAATCACTTCCTATCAACATCATATGAATCAAATCTTGACAATTAGGATTAAAACTGGCTTACATGGCAAGTGGATTGGGTGGTGACCCTAACCCCACCAATTTAGGTGGTGTCAGGCATGCATTGTAGGGCCCACTGTGATGTATATGTTTTATCCACACCATCCATCCATTTTTCTAGTTCAATTTAAGGCATGAGCCCAAAAATAAATTTGATTAAAAGGTTTAGTGGAGCACACCACAAGAAACAATGGTGAATAAATGCTCCCATTATAAAAGCTTCTCAGGAGCCACCAAAGTTTTAGATCAAATTGATATTTGTGGTTTCCCTTCATTCAGGTTTATGGGACATTATTAAATGGTTGGATGACAAATAAAAATTACGGTGTGATGTCAAAAGTTTGGATGGTTAGTAAACATTATGGTGTGCCCTTGGAAGTTTTCAACCATAGCCGTCATTATCCCAATTATTTCCTATGGTGTGGTCTACTCTACCGTTGGATCCACTTCATTTTTAGGTCACGCCCTAAAATGAGATGGCAAAATGGATTGGACGGTGTGGATATAAAACCCATACACCGGGGTCACCACCCATTCGCCCCACTTAAATGCCAACCACTTAAGGAAGTGGATGGGTGGTGACCCCAACACCACCCAACTAGGTAGTGTCATGACTGTAGGGCCATTGTGATGTATGTATTTTATCTATGCTGTACATCCATTTTGTAAGCTCATTTTTGAGCTCATGCCAAAAAATGAAGTTTATCAAAAGTCCCAGTGGACAACACCATAGAAAACAGTGGCAGTTAAACATCTGCCACTAAAAACTACATTGGAGCCACAAGAGTTTTGGATCAAGTGGTATTTGTCTTTTCTCATCATATATCTACTTATGTGTGAACTTATCAATAGTGATGAGTGTAAAAATGACATTATCCGGGCCTAGGAAGGTTTCACCGGTGGTGTCTCCCTACTGTTTCCTTCTGCGTGTGCTCACGTGAGCTTTCGGATTAACTTGACTGCTGGCGTTGTCTCCTTAAATGACTTGGCAAAACAAACTGATGATTAGGTTGTGTTGGGTCACCACTCAATCTGCTTTCTATCATTGTCATCTTAACCTAATCATATCATCTATCATTTAAAGTGGCTTACTAAACCTCTTTTAATTTTGGCCACTAACCTAGGAAGTGGATCAGGCGGTGACACCAATTTGCTACCTTGTTAAGTGGTGTCAGGCGTTGTTGTGTCTACTATGATCTATGTATTTTATCCTCACTGTGTATCTGTTTTTCTAGTCATTTTATGGGATGAGTCAAAAATATAGTAGCGGATTAATAGGTCTAGTCGAGCACCCTATAGGAAATAATGGTGATTGAATGCCTACCTTTAAAATTTTGTTGAGGGCTACAAAAGTTTTTTTTTATCAAGCTTGTAGTTTCATTTTCACTGTGTGCAAGTCTACATGACCTTATCCACAAGTTGGATGGCAAATAAATGTTACGGTGATTAAATCTCTGCCCCTATATTATTGAATGTTTATCTTTTGAGAGGAAAAAAAATTATATGATGGGGCGTTAGGATAGTTTATGTGACCTTTTCAACTGGTTAGATGGAAAAAGATAATTTACAGTGGGCTTTGGAAAAATTCAATGGCTATTGATTCCTATGGTGTGTTCTAGTCTAGTCAAGCTTCAGATCTGGTTCACTTTTGGGCTCATGCATTATAAATAATTTCAATACATAAAACGATAATATATCTAATTTCTAAAATAATTTAACATGGGAAAAAAGATTCCAAACTTTAAAAAAAAAAATTATAGAGAAAAGATAAAGAAATCAGATATTTCTTTAAATAATTGGATGATTCAATTTTTAGTTCAGATATTTCTTTAAATAATTGGATAATTCAATTTTTAGTTTTCTTAAAATTAAAAATTTTGAAATACTTTATAAAGAGAAAAAGATAATAACTATTGTTGGGGACAAAATGTGCGAAGTTCGGAGACTCGGATTTGGTGCCTCGGGTCGCCGAGGGACACATTGATTCGAAGGAAGATTACGAGCCGACCGAGGCAACAGTTGAGTCGGTTCGGAAGACGAAACTGAGACAACATTTAAGTCGGCTCGGACGACTTACTAGCGACTATGGTATGCCTCGGCCGATCCACTTCGGATCAACCGAACGAAGGAAGGACGGCGCAAAAACGGGATGTCACCCTGAGTATCTCGGGAGGAGAGATCTTCTATCCCGGAGATCACGAGATCGGATAAACGGATAAGATCTAATCTCCGTGATATTGGGAGAAGATCTCGTATTCGACATGGAGAAAGGATCATCGTACGATAGGAGGCTCTCACATCTATAAATGGAGGGGACCCAATCACCTTAAGAGGTACGCAAAAACTCTCTCCCTTAACCTATCAATATTATAAGACCCAGATTCCTAGCCTGACTTTGGCATCGGAGGGTCCCCTGCTCTAGTCAGGGTCTCCTTTGCTGGTTTCCTGTGCAGGTGTTCGAGGGTCTGAAGAGGGCAGACCAGATCTTTGCATCAACAGTTTGGCGCCGTCTGTGGGAATACGCTTACGAAAAGTCATCTTACGCTCTCCCCATGGTGATGACTCGTAGGACGGTCCCAGAAGAAGATCAGAATGAGGTCGCGATTACAGGGCCATCGGGTCCAATAGCAAATCCGGCGGCCCGGAACCTACCTAACAATCGCCAACGGACCGCGGCCGCAGCAACTAATAATCAAGAGGGGCGCAATAACGGAGGCTTGGACCAAGAGGTTCAGGAAATCCGGTCTGACGTAAATATGATGAAGCAGATGTTGGAGCGAATGTATCAGCAAATGCAGCCACCTTTGCCTCCCCAAGGGGAAACAACGCACATCCCGACTGCGGTAAACCCTCAGTCGTCCGCACCGCAGTCGCTTCACCCGAGTCCACCCCGAGGTGTTCCCGAGCTGCCTCCAGCCCAGTCAGCTAACGCCGCATTGCCCCCGACTGATCTTCGGCATGAAATAGATAGAAGAAGACGTAATCGACCTCCGATAGAGGATACGGCGGAAAGCGGCGAACCTTGGAAAGCCGATATTCAAGACTTTAAAAGAGAAGTGCGAGAAGAAATGGCGAAAGAAATGGCAGATATGAGGCAAGGACGGAGCGCATACCCGGACAGGTCCGAGGCAAGAGCGTCCCCTTTCATTGACGAGATAATGCAAGCTCGGTTGCCTGAGAGGTTTCGATTACCTCAAATTACTCCTTTCACTGGCAAAACCGACCCGACAGAGCATATTGAATGCTTCAAAACATATATGGAGCTCCATGATGCCTCGGACGCGGTGATGTGTCGAGCCTTTTCCCTTACGCTGACCGACGTAGCTCGGCTGTGGTTTAAACAGCTGAAACAAAAGTCCATCAGCTCATTCACCGAGCTGAGTGACGCCTTTCTCACCAACTTCATTGGCGGAAAAAAGAAATTAAAGCCCCCTGCTCATTTGAATAATATAGTCCAGAAGCAGGGAGAGCTATTGAAAGATTACATCAAGCGTTTCAATTTCGAATCTCTTCAGGTTCGAAAACATTCAGAAGAAATAGCGCTCAACGCTCTCATGCAAGGAGTTAGAGACAAGCCGTTTCTGCCGTCTCTAAACAAAAATCCGCCCGACACGTTGACAGAATTTATGACACGGTCGGATAAATATGCAAACGCCGAAGAAGCACGGATCATGCGTGAAACCAAATCTTTGGTCAAAGAGCCGGCCAAAAAAGCCGACTCAACCGAAGGAAAGAAAAGCAAAGATGATCAAACGCGTGACGAGCGACGATTGGGCAAACGACCAGATCGGAGATTTTCCATATATACTCCCCTGAACAAAACTCAGGAGCAGGTATTGATGGAAATCAAAAGTGAAAACTTTGTCAACTGGCCCAATAAGCTCAGAAGTAATCCTAATCGGCGGGACAAGGACAAATACTGCCATTATCATCGTGATCACGGGCATAACACTAGTGACTGCCGTCACTTAAAGGAAGAGATCGAATGACTCATAAAGAAGGCCGACTCAAAGAACATGTGGTCAAGACCGGGACAGCCGAGGGACGACAGACCGAAAGACAACCCATGGAAGAAATTCGGACAATTATCGGCGGTCCGCGAGGCGGAGGCGATTCAAACAATGCTCGGAGGAATCATGCGAGGAAGCTCAATCAGCCTGAGTCCGAGCTCTTGATTATAGGTCGACCTGCAAAAGAAAAGAGAAGGGTGAAATATTGCGTTACATTCACAGAGGAAGATGCCCGAGGGATCCATCACCCTCACGACGACACGTTAATTGTCACCCTGACTATCGCCAACCGGAGAGTATTCCGAATACTCGTTGATACGGGATCGTCTGCAGACGTGCTATTCACTCAGGCGTTCGATAAGATGGGAGTGGAACGATCCACGCTACGTCCCGTTCGGACCTCGTTAGTCGGTTTTTCCGGAGGACAAGTACTGCCCGAAGGGATTGTCTCGCTGCCGCTCACCGCTGGTAGTGCCCCATATCAGAAGACGATGATGATCGATTTTTTGGTCGTCAATCAACCTTCAGTATACAACGCCATACTTGGCCGACCTTCTTTAAGTCTTCTGCAGGCCGTGGTATCCACATACCATCTTTCACTGAAATTTTCGACTGACTCGGGAGTAGGAGTTGTCAAAGGAGACCAGCAAGATGCGAGGCATTGTTACATGATAGCTGTAAAGGAATCTGCCGACGGAAAACCGGTCGAGGTATCAACGATTGAGTCGTTGGACCCACGGGGCGAAAGTCACGAACGAGGGCAGCCGGTTGAAGATCTTATCTCAATCCCCTTGCTCGAGATAGATGGGTCCAAGACAGTACAAATTGGCTCGTCCTTACGATCCCCCTTGAAGGAAAAGTTGATAGCCCTGCTACGCGGGTATGCCGACGTATTTGCCTGGAGTCATGCAGACATGCCCAGAATCGATCCGTCTATAATTAGTCATCGACTTAATATCGATCCGTCTTATCGACCGATCCGACAGAAGCGACGACCGCTCGGCCCTAAACGATATGTCGTTATTGAAGAAGAAGTCAGCAAGCTCCTCCAGGCTAGCTTTATAGAGGAGATACAATATCCGGAGTGGGTCGCGAATGTCGTGCTCGTAAAGAAGTCCAACGGGAAGTGGCGAGTCTGTATTGATTATACTGACGTAAATAAAGCCTGTCCGAAGGATAGCTTTCCGCTTCCAAGGATAGATCAGTTAGTAGATAGTACCGCTGGACATGAACTTCTCAGTTTCATGGACGCGTATTCAGGGTATAATCAAATTGTAATGCATCAAACAGATAAATCAAAGACTACCTTTGTCACCGACAAAGGTCTTTATTGCTACCAAGTGATGCCATTTGGTCTGAAGAATGCCGGCGCAACTTACCAAAGATTAGTTAACAAAATCTTTGCTCGGCTGATAGGACGCACCATGGAAGTATACATCGACGACATGCTCGTCAAAAGTGTACATGTGGCAGACTATGTAGATGATTTGGAAGAAATGTTTCTTATCTTACGGAAATTTCGGATGAAGTTAAATCCGAGTAAATGTGCATTTGGGGTAAGTTCTGGAAAGTTTCTCGAATTCCTGGTTAGCCAGCGAGGGATAGAGGCAAACCCAGAGAAAATAAAAGCTTTGCTCGATATGGAATCTCCTAAAACCATCAAAGATGTCCAAAGGTTAACCGGACGAGTCGCAGCACTTAATCGGTTCTTATCCAAAGCCACGGATAAATGTCTCCCTTTCTTCAAACAGTTGAAGGGTCGACAGACAATGGACTGGACGGAAGAATGTGAAGCGGCATTCTAGCAATTGAAATCGTGCCTCGGTTCTCCACCTCTCTTATCAAAGCCCGAATCAGGGGAGTCTCTGCTCCTCTACTTAGCAGTATCCGAAGGAAAACAGCTGTCAGTTTATTATGTTAGCAAAGCATTACTGCCAGCAAAAACAAGATACCCACATTTGGAAAAAGTAGCACTGGCTCTAATAACTTCTTCTCACCGACTTAGGCCGTATTTCCATGCCCACACCATCATTGTGATAACCGATCTTCCACTCCGCCATGTTCTGCAGAAACCAGAGGCATCTGGCCGACTCACGAAGTGGGCGATCGAACTGAGTGAATTCGACATTCAATACAGACCGAAAGCGGCGATCAAAGGACAAGCCGTAGCAGATTTCATTGCAGAAGCAACGCCGTCAAACGACCTCTTGGTCAACACTAGGCTCGAGAATGCTGCAGTTCCGATATCGGCTACTCCCCCATCCCAGTCCTGCCCTGTTACATGGAAATTGTTTGTCGACGGCTCTTCCAACTCTAAGGCAAGTGGGGCCGGAATAGTGTTGGAAACCCCCGATCATACCTATATGCAGTATGCCTTACGACTTAGATTCCAAGCGACGAACAATACAGCGGAATATGAAGCGTTATTGCTCGGCCTTCGACTCGCAGCTAGCATGGGAGTTACGCACCTAAACGTATTCAGCGATTCTCAGTTGGTCGTTAATCAAGTTACCGGTGTATATCAGACACGGAAAGATCAATTAAAGGCGTATATGGAAAAAGCGAAAGAAATGATCAGCGGATTTCAGCTCTGCCTTGTTACTCGGATCCCTCGTACAGAAAACAGTAAAGCCGATTTATTAGCAAAGCTTGCCTCCGCCGATGAAGATGATATACCCCGGTCTGTTCCTATCGAATACGTTACTAAACCGAGCATAAACGAACCAGTTAGCTCGGTCGTCAATATAATCGATTCAGAACCTTCCTGGGCCGATCCAATCATCCAGTATCTCGATAAGGGTAAGCTGCCTGAAGATCGCGCCGAGGCTCGACGAATTAAAATCCGAGCCTCCCGTTATACCATACTCAACGGAACCCTATACAAAAAAGGTTTCTACGCTCCGTTGTTGCGGTGTCTCAAACCCAGCGAAGCAAACTATGTGTTATGCGAAATCCATGAGGGAATCTGCGGAAATCACTCCGGAGGGCGATCTCTCGCCCATAAGGTTTTACGACAGGGATATTATTGGCCCACTATCCAACACGACGCTCGTAAGCTCGTCCAAAGATGTGACAAATGTCAGAGGTTCGCGGTGATTCCGAGACAAGCTCCCGAGACACTAACACCAATGACTGGTCCTTGGCCCTTTGCACAGTGGGGTATCGACATTATAGGTCCACTCCCTATGGGAAAAGGTCAGACCAAGTTTGCTGTGGTGGCAGTGGATTATTTCACAAAGTGGGCCGAGGCAGAGCCGTTGGCAAAAATAACCGAGCAGAAGATTACAGATTTTGTATGGAAGAATATAATCTGCCGGTTCGGAGTACCCCGCACCATCATTACCGACAATGGAAGGCAGTTTGATAATAGAAGCTTTCGTGAAATGTGCGACAATCTCGGAATCAGAAACGTATATTCTTCCCCTCATCATCCTCAGACTAATGGACAGGTTGAGGCAGTCAACAAAATCATCAAGCAACATCTCCGGACCAAGCTTGACCGGGCCAAAGGAACATGGGCCGAAGAACTCCCGAAAATTCTTTGGGCCATCGGACTACGGCTCGGACCGTAACAGGAGAAACTCCTTTCTCACTCGCCTATGGCTCGGAAGCCGTCACTCCCGTTGAAATCGGATTTCCTTCGGCCCGAGTCACTTCGTTCAACGCGGAAGAGAATGAAGAACTTTTAGCACTCGGGCTCGACCTCCTGGACGAGCAAAGGGAAGTGGCACAATTGCGGACGGAAGCCCGGCAACGACAAGTGGCTCGATTTTTCATTGCCCGAGTCAAGATCAGGACGTTCCGGATGGAAGATATGGTTCTCCGAAAAGTGTTCTCCAACACAAAGGAACTTGGATCGGGCACATTGGGTCCCAATTGGGAAGGACCCTACATCGTCTCAGAAACCATCCGACCAGGGACGTATCGGCTAAAAGACCTAGATGGACAGTCATTGCCTCATCCTTGGAACGCTGAGCATCTCAGGATCTATTATCCTTAACTCGACACTCAAAGCTTCAGAGATCAAGAGAGATTGGAACCAAGTTAGATGAATAAAACTAAGTGTTTCCTTTCATAAACCAAGTGTTTTCTTTCATTCACATTCTATATGGGTTTACAAAAAATAAATAAATAAAAACAAAACTGGGCCTGATCATTGCCCTGAGGCGTCCCTAGGTGGACCGGCCTCGTCCCCAGTTGCGACATCAGCAGCTTCCGGATTCTCGGACTCTGAGGCTCCTGCCTCCTCGAGTTCAGACAGGTCGAGATCAGGGAAAGCTTTTTTCATATCCTTCACGCATTCTAAATATCCGCCTTGGAATAGGCGGTCCCTCTCGTCTTCGAACTTCGCAGATTCGAGGAAAGCTTGGACTGCCTGGTCTCTGGCCTTCTCGGCCTCCTGAGTCTTCTCCTTGGCTTGTTGGATGAGCCCCGCCGCCTCAAGTTTAGCCCGAGCCAAATTGTCCGCATAGGAAGTGTGAACTGCGAGAATTCGACGGTTTTCCTCTTCAGCCTGGGAAAGGAGAGCCGACACCCGAGCTATCTCGGCTTGCGCTTCATCGAGAGCTCTCCTGAAAAAACCGCCTCTGCTTTTGCGTCTTCGGCAGCTTTTCGAGCAAGAACCGCCTCGCCCATTAGGACACCAACTTGTATCTCGGCATTCTTGCGCCTCCCCTCGGCCTCCGATAAGAGGGTCTGTAGCCGGTGGTCTGAAGATAGATCCTTGCTGGCCTTAACCAAGCAGGGAGCAAGTTCGAAAATCACCCTCGCCGCATGACCGACGGTTTGTGTCGTAGGAACGTTGTAGAGGCCGATGAACTCTTTTTCGCTCCCATGGGCTAAGGCCCAAGGAACCATCCCCGACACCACCGTCCGCAAGACGGACGACTCCTCTTGGCTCGGTTCCTCCCTTCTGGAGGATGTAGCTCTCGTCTCCTCCCCTCTGGAGGATGTAGTCCTCACCTCCTCTCTCGGAACATCTGCCACGACAGGTCCCGAGTCTGGCGCCGCGGCTTGACACTCCGTAGCCGTGGTCTCCACTGCCTCCGGTCTCTCCTCCGGATCAGAAATCACGACGATGAGGGGGGGGGGGGGGGGGGGGCGGAAGAACTAACGGGTTCTTTTTCTTCCGCACTACTTTCGGCCTCTTCTGCGGTCGTGGTTCCGACAGAAGAACCGAGTGCGGGGGAGCTTTAATCTTCGAGACTGCCCTAAGCGGGGGTTAAGTTCCAGTCATCTCTGAGGGGGCTGAGTCAGGGACAACCCTAAGATGAGGCTGAGCTTCGGCCAAATCTGAAAAGAAAGACGAAGCAAGTCAGAAAATATTCAAAAAACACATAAAGATTCATCTTCAATTACCGGTGATGGCCGAGTCTAGACTTGCAAGATGAAGGCGCTCGGGCTGCAGAAGCACTTTCCAGGACCTATCCGAAGGGTCCAAAGCTTTCAACTCCTTGATCCGAGCTAAGGCACTAGATCCGAGCTTTTGTCATTTTTTCAGGATATCTGCCAGACACGGATTCATCAGATTCAAGACAGTGTGAGAATGAAAAGGGGAAAGGCCGAGTCAAAAGAAACGCCGAATCACCTGCTTTTTGGAACGCCCGAGGAACACGAGCCTCGTACGGCCCGGACTCAGCCGTCTCCCATCGACCGCAAGCCCAAAACCAACGTTCTCTCCAATGTTTGTTGGAAGTGGGAGGGTCGGTTATTAAGGATCCTCCTCCGCCCCGCCAGGCAGCGAAGACATAAAAGCCAGGGTAGTTCGGATTTACGCGAACTTGGTATAAGTGGAGGAATTCGTCGACAGATAGAGGCGGCTGCTCCAATTCGGCCCACAGCACCGCACATCCAAATAAGTTCCTCCACCCGTTCGGGACTATCTGCCCCGGGGCTATCCGAATCCGAGACAAAACGCCTCGGACAATGGGCTGGAGGGGCAGACGCAAGCCGCATTACATCGCAACTTGGTAGATCGCGACCGCCCCAGCAGGAGGATGGTCTGGCAAATCATTCGGACGAGGGAGATAAGTAATAACCGATTCGGGGATGTGATACCCGATTCGGATTCGGTCCAAATCCGCCTCGGTAAGAACCGAGGGAACTGGACCAGTTAGATCATCCCCCGATCCGTCTCCTTCGGACTCGGCCTGCATCGAACTCTCGACAGGCACCGATCCACTGGTTCCCTGTGTCGGCTTATCAGCGGGAACTGACCCAAACGTTCCTCCGACAATCAGCGTTTCCTCTTCCTCCTCTTCCTCTTCTTCTTCCAAATCCATTGGAAGGTTAGGCCTTCCCGGACGAGTTATCAGAGACGACCCACCACGAGAGGGACCAACAGAAGCCGGGCGTTCTGCCGGAGCTTCAGTAACCCTCTCGGAGAGAAGCAGCATTTGCGTCGACTGCTATTTCTGTCAGTAAAGAAGGCGATTCCGTAACGTTCCAAAAACGTTGCGCTTCGCCTTCGTCTCCGGAAATTCCCTCCTGGGGACTCTGAGAACCTCTAGCCGCCATTATCGATAATTAAAGAAGAAGGAAGGACTCACCGGAGAGAGAAAGGAAAGTGGAAATGGTGTCACTGACAGTTAAGAAGGAAGAAGAGGAGGAAGTGAAAAGCTTCAAAGGGAAGGTAGAGCGGGAATGGCAGTAGAAATTCGAAATGCGGGACCTCCCCCCTTTTTTATAAGGCTATCAGATAGCGGAAACAATTAATGAGGGAATGATTCATCTTCTGTTTCGACTCCCCCGTTCGACACTTGGAGCGCGCCGGCCAACGACGTTAATGACCTTGCTACGTGTCCTATCCTCATTGGTAGACTGAACAGTTTGACGGCTGTCAGCGCACGCGACGTCAGAAAATGAATCGTCTCCATCAAAGGCGACACAGAACGCATTAAACGCTCATTTATTGTCTCGGACTGAGCTGTGAACTGACTCGAACGCTTGCTACTCCTTAGTGTCATATGAAACACACGGAGTAAGGGGGCTTACTGTTGGGGACAAAATGTGCGAAGTTCGGAGACTCGGATTTGGTGCCTCGGGTCGCCGAGGGACACATTGATTCGAAGGAAGATTACGAGCCGACCGAGGCAACAGTTGAGTCGGTTTGGAAGACGAAACTGAGACAACATTTAAGTCGGCTCAGACGACTTACTAGCGACTATGGTATGCCTCGGCCGATCCACTTCGGATCAACCGAACGAAGGAAGGACGGCGCAAAAACGGGATGTCACCCCGAGTATCTCGGGAGGAGATCTTCTATCCCGGAGATCACGAGATCGGATAAACGGATAAGATCTAATCTCCGTGATATTGGGAGAAGATCTCGTATTCGACATGGAGAGAAGGATCATCGTACGATAGGAGGCTCTCACATCTATAAATGGAGGGGCCCAATCACCTTGAGAGGTACGCAAAAACTCTCTCCCTTAACCTATCAATATTATAAGACTCAGATTCCTAGCCTGACTTTGGCATCGGAGGGTCCCTGCTCTAGTCAGGGTCTCCTTTGCTGGTTTCCTGTGCAGGTGTTCGAGGGTCTGAAGAGGGCAGACCAGATCTTTGCATCAACAACTATTATTTTTAGAATAAGTTTATTATAGAAAATATAAAAAAATACCTGGATTCAGTTTTCATAATAAAACAGTTTTTAATAAAGAAGACATGGAGTCGGAACACAAGACTTTTAGATCCTGCTGTATCTCTCAACTGAGCTATCTAAGTAATATTGTTAAATTTAATAATAGAGTAAGAACGGATGCGGATTGCATCCCACCTCGGTGTGGACGGAAAAGGAAGGGCCTCTGTGGGGCCATCATGATATATGGGTTTTATCATATAAGCTAAAAAGTGAGGCCGGTTTCAACGGATGGTCAGCGTGAATAGACCAGATACACTCACGATGGACTCAACAGAGTTTACACAGTACGAGCAGAGCATACTGAGTTACTCGGTACGTAATCCGGTTTCAACGCGGGAAGCGGATTGCCTGGTGTACCACACACCGCCGAACTGGCTCCTATGCTGATATCACTAATTTCTCTTGGTCCCACTATCAGGTATATATTATATCAAACTGTCCGTACATTTGGGGCGTTCATTATATGACTTGAGCTGAAAAATAACACAGATTCAAAGATCAAATGGACCACACTACAAAAATTCACTGGGGTTTGAAAGTCTACCATTGAAAGCCTTTCGGTGGCTACGAAAGTTTTAGATCAATGTGATATTACCTTACGAACTGATTGGATAGAAAATAAACGGTATGGTGCGCCATATGAATGTTTTAATCTTGAGAATCATTCTATGTTTTGAATAATACTCTAAAAAATGATATCGCCAAATGTATAAATAGACCGTGTAGATGAAATAAATACATGATATCCTTTGAACCTTCATGCAGGTCAGAGTTCGTTCGCTGACGTTCATACTGCTTGGAGTTCGAGGCACGCCACCCCCAATCTTCACACGGCACGTAACCACACCACCTAAGTCCGTGGTGTGTGGTAGACCGGCCCATACGCTTCCCCCCAGCGCGGTTCATTTCCTGAAGTGACTGCATACGGAGCGGATTACCGGCTCCTCGGCCTCAGCTAACACAACGCTGCCTTGACCGTGCGGCTTTGATGTACATATCCACGCCATCCATCTATTGTCGAGCTCATTTTAGGGCATGAACTGAAAAATGAAATAGATCTAAATCTCAGAGAATCACCCCACAGGAAATAATGATGATTTACCATTAAAAACTTCTCAGGGATCGATGACAAAAGTAATTAATCAAGCTTATATTTGTTTTTTCCCTTCATCCATTTCCATGTGACATAGTGAACAGGTTGGATGAAAAATAAATATTATAGTGGGCCATATAAATTTTTTAATGGCATGCATTCAATCATCATGTCTTCCTATGGTGGGGTTCTCCTGAAAATTGGATCTGCTTCTTTTTAGGTACATGCATTAAAACGAGCTGGAAAAACATATCAACAGCATAGATGCCACATTATCAAATGGTTGGAAGGAAAATAAAAATTATGGAGTGATGTCAGAAGTTTGGATGGTTAGTAAACGCTATAGTGTGCCCTTGGAAGCTTTCAACGGTCGCCATCATTATCCAAATTATTTCCCATGGTGTGATTCACTCTACTTTTGGATCCGCTTACCCTCTTATCGTACTGAGTAAACTCGGTTGGGCCCACCGTGAAAATAAGTGGTTTATCCACACCGTCCATACGTTTTTTCAGCTCATTTAAGGGGTTGAGCCCAAAGTTGAAGCATATCCAACTCTCAAGTGGATCATAATACAGGAAACAGTGGGAATAATGATTTCCACCGTTGCAACCTTCCTAGGCCCTACAGTGATGTCTATTTGTCATCCAAGCGGTTAATAATATCACAAATGCATGGATGAAGGGAAAAAAAACAAATTTGAGCTTAATACAAAAATTTTGTGACACACAAGAATTTTGCAACTGTACAAGTTCAATTCACACTATTTCATGTGGTGTGGTGCATTTTAGCTCTGGATATCCTTCAATTTTGGACACATGATATAAAATTATCTAACAAAATGGATAGATGGAGTGGATAAAATACATAGATCATGGTGAACCCCACAGAGTTTACTCAGTACGCCCAGCGTAGTGAGTTACTCAGTACGCAATCCGCCTCCCTTAAATGGCAACAACTTTAGGAAGGATTGGGTGGTTACCCCAAGACCACCCAACTAGGTAGTGTCATGCACTGTAGGGCCATTATGATGCATGTGTTTTACCTATGTTGTACATCATTTTGTAAGCTCATTTTTAAGCTCATGTCAAAAAATGAAGTTTACCAAAAGTCCTGGTGGACAACACCATAGAAAACAGTGGCAGTTAAACATCTGCCTCTAAAGACTTCTCTGGAGCCTCGTGAGTTTTGGATCAAGTGGTATTTGTGTTTTCTCATCATATATCTACCTATGTGTGAACTTATCAATAGTATGGGGGTAAAAATGACATTGTCTCGGCCTAGAAAGGTTTCACGGGTGGTGTCTCCCTACTGTTTCCTTTAGAGTGGTTCAGGTGAGCTTTGGATTTACTTGACTGCTGGGGTTGTGTCCTTAAATGACTTGACAAAACAGACTGAGGACGACTAGGTTGTTTTGGGTCACCACTCAATCCGCTTTCTATCATTGTTATTTTAACCCGATCTTATCAATTATCATTTAAAGTGGCTTACTAAACCACTTTTAATTTTGGCCACAAACCAGGGAAGTGGATCAGGTGGTGACACCAATTTGCTACCTTGGTAGGTGGTGTCAGGCAGTGTTGTGTCTACCATCATCTATGTATTTTATCCTCGCCATCCATCTATTTTTCTAGCTCATTTTATGGCATGTGTCCAAAATATAGGAGTAGATTAATAGGTCTAGTCGAGCACCCTATAGGAATTTGTGATTGAATGCCTACCTTTAAAATTTGGTTTGGGCTACAAAAGTTTTTGATTAAGCTTATACTTTCATCTTCACTGTGTACAAGTCTACATGACCTTATCCACAAGTCGGATGGCAAATAAACGTTATGGTGATTAAATCTCTTCCCCAATATTATTGAATGCTTATCTTTTCGGAGGAAAAAATATATTATGGTGGGCCTTAGGATGGTTTTTTAGATGGGTGTCATTTTCCTCACCTTTTCCTTTGGTGTGGTCCACTTGAGCTCGTATTTGCTTCATTTTTGAGCTCATGTAATAAATTGACCTGGCTAAATGGATAGATGGCATGGATATAAAACACATATCACAGTGGGCCTTATAATACCCCACAACAAGTACATGAGTGGTGTTGGGGTCACCACCAATAGCTTCTTCTCATCATTATATGAATACAATCTTAACTACTATGATTAAAATACCTTTTTAAGTTTGGCACCACCCACCTAGGAAATCCGATAGGGTGGTGACCCCAACACCACTCATTTAGGTGGTGTCAGGTGTTGTAAGGCCCATTGTGATGTATATGTTTTATCCACATCATCCATCCACTTTCCCAGCACAATTTAGTGTATGAGCTTAGAAATGAAGATGATCAAAAGCTTAAGCGGTACACACTACAGGAAATAGTGGTGACCTAACGCACGCCATTAAAAACTTCTTGGGGCCACCAAAGCTTTGGACCAAATTGATATTTGTATTTTGTCTTTATTAAGGTCGATGTGACATTATTATGGGTTGGATGGCAAATAAGAATTACCTTGGTATGTCAAGATGTTGGATGGTAAATAAACATTACAATGTGCCTTTGGAAGTTTTCAACCGTGGCCGTCATTATTACAACCGTTTTCTATAGTGTGGTCCATTCCGGCTTTGGATTTGCTCCATTAATATTTTTGGATCCATGACCTAAGATGAGATGAAAAAACAGATGGATGATTTGGATATAAAATCCATACATCATGGTGGTCCCATAATGCCCAACACATCACCATCCAACCTGCTTCCTATCTCCATCATCTCAATCCAATCATATTAAATATCATTAAAGCTTAAATGGTAGATAAACATTATAACGTGGGAGGTTTTCAAATGTGGCTATCATTATTGCACCTGCTTCATATGTGTGATCCACTTGAACTTTACGTCTGATTGATTTTTGGACCCGTTCCCTAACATGAGATGGCCAAACTGATGGACTCTGTGGATATAAAACCCATAGAAGGTTTTGGTCCTATGATGCCCAACCCGTCAACGCCTTTTTTTTTTTCAACCATATTGATTGACATTAAAGCTGTCTAAAATGGCAACCACCTATGGATGCCGATTGGGTGGTTACCCCAACAACTCCTTAGTGGTGTCATGTGTTGTGGGGCCATTGTAATGTATATGCTTTATTCATGCCGTGCATTCATTTTGCAAGCTCATTTTAAACCATGAGCCTAAAAAGAAAGCTAACCAAAAGCTCCAATGGACCACATCATAAAAAATAGTGGTGATTGAAGGCCTGCTATTAAAAACTTTCCAGGGGTACTTACAAAAGTTTTGGATCAATCTGATATTTGTGTTTTTCCTTCAACCAGGTTTATGTAACCTCTTCAGCTGGTTGGATTGGCAAAAGATAGTTTACAGTGGGCCTTAGAAAAATTTCAATGGTTGGTGCCATTATTCCTATTGTTTCCTACGGTGTAGTCTAGTCTAGTTAAGCTTCAGATCTGGTTCACTTTTTGGTTCATGCCTTATGAGCTGGTAAAACAGATGAATGTCCTCGACAAATGACATGATCGCTCTGCAGCCTACCGTGATATAAAACACACGTATCACGATTGGGTGCTGTTGGGTCGCCACCCAATCCAATTCATATCTCTCAGTCCACTTATACCAACGCCATCATTAAAATAGACTTAAATGCACTGACCTAGGAAAGTGGACTGGATGGTGACCCTGATACGTGGGGTGTCGGGCAATGTGGCCCACCGTCATGTATGTATTTTATCTATGGTTCATCTGTTTTGTCAGCTTATTTTAGGATATGATTCTAAAATGAAGCGGATCAAAAGCTTAGGTGTATGTTTTACCCATGCTGTTCTACTAAAAAATGAAGCAGATCAAAAGGTCAAGTGGGCCATACTGCAGCAAACAGTGGTGGTTGAAGGTCCATCATTAAAAACATCCTGAGGGTTATAAAAGTTTTGTATAAGGCTGATATTTGTGTTTTCCGTCTCTGTGACCTTGTGGGCACGTTGAATGGGTTATATGATACTCTAGCAGCGTATAACACTGGACATAGGCACATTAAAATTGTACACGTGGCATACATTATAAAAAATTAAACTGATAATACTATGGAGCCCACTTACTCTAAGTCATGGTCTCAAAATAAGATGATTTGAACAATCCTAACGTTTGATTCATGGAACTTTCTATTTTTCTGAAAATGGATAATGGAATATTTTTCATTTTTAACCGTCCACTAAATGTCCTTTAAAAGACAGATTATCGTATGTGCAGCTCATATATATGTTCGTGCATGATACAACTAAACTGAAAACGATAGTTTGTTAGTTTATTTGACTTTTTTTTGTCTCACCTATGCAGTATCTAAGCAATTTCGTAGTGCCTGCGTATAATCCCTGGCACTCTGTAAGGGTGTCAAAGGTTTTTTTTTTTTGCAAAAGTAATTTTTCTGTATTAAAAAGTGATACTCTTATATAGATTTGATCTGTTCACAATCTTGGGCTACCGATTGTTTATTGGGTGATCTTTTGGTATGACCCACCACTCATATGGGCTTAGATAGCATACAAAATAAGAAATTAGTATGAAAGGCAGGACTGCATACCGATAGAGTTAATAGATTTTTAAAAATCCTTTTATGAAAAATGTTTTATATTTTCTCTTCAAAAAAATAAAAGAACCAAAAAATTTTGAAGGATGCAAAATGAATTTGGAGAATATAATTGATTGATTTTCTTATATATTTCAATATATGGTGGTGTGTATATGCAAATGGGATGGCCCCAAATATGAAAAAAAATTCAAATCTCAACTAGTAAAAATATTCCAAACTTAAAAAAAAAAAAAAAAAAAATTATAGAGAAAAAGATAAAGAAATCAGATATTTCTTTAAATAATTGGATGATTCAATTTTTAGTTCAGATATTTCTTTAAATAATTGGATGATTCAATTTTTAGTTCAGATATTTCTTTAAATAATTGGATGATTCAATTTTTAGTTTTGTTTAAATTAAAATTTTAGAAATACCTTACAAAGAGAAAAAGATAATAAATATTATTTTTAGAATAACTTTATTATAGAAAATATTAAAATAATACTGAATTCAGTTTTCATAATAAAACAGTTTTTAATAAAGAAGGCGTGGAGTTGGAACACGAGTTTTGGATACTGCTGTCTCTCTCAAGTATGCTAAGTAATATTGCTAAATTTAATAATAGAGTAAGAACGGATGATGCAGATTGCATCCTACCTCGGTGTGGACAGAAAAGGAAAGGGCTCTGTGGGGCCACCATGATATATGGTTTTTATCACGCCGTTCATCCAGGACTCAAATGGACCACATCACAGGAAGGAAGCAGAGGTGATAATATCATCCGCCATTGAAACCTTCATGGGCCTACTATGATGTTTAGATTTCTTTTGCAGCCGCTGGTGTAGAGAACGTGTCTACATATGCCTGTTTGCCAAAAGCACCTGCGACGTAGTGAGTAACTCACCATGCTTAGCTTACGGAGTAAACTCTTTAAGGTCCACCATAATTTATTTATTTTATCCGCTCTGTCCATCTATTTTAATAGATAATTTTAACACTTTATACCAAAATGAAGCATATACAATGTTTAAATGGACCACACCACACCACAGGAAACAGTTGGATTGAAAGTCTACTGTTGAACAATTCTTGGGGGCCACGTAAGTTTGGATCAAGCTTATATTTGTTTTTTTCCCTTCATCCATGTCCGTATGATCTTATGACCAGGTTGGATGAAAAATAAATATCATTTTGCTGCCTTGCAAGGTTTCAATGTTGGAAATCATTATCCCCACTTTTCCTGTGGTATGATCCACTTGACCTCTGGATATGCTTCAATTTTGGGATCAACTTCTTAAATTAGATGGAAAAACGATTGGACGGCATCAATAGATCACGCACATTCAAGGTGGGCCGAACTGAGTTTACTCAGTACGCTCTCAACGTACTGAGTAACTCAGTACGCAATCCGATATGCCTGCGGGACCTACCCTAGGTGGGAGCGGATTGCCTGATGAATCACACACCACAGAACTGGCTACTGAGTTGACGTCACTAAGTTCTGTGGGTCCCACCATCAGGTATATGTTATATCAAAACTGTCCGAAAATTTGGCAAGTTCGTTATAATGCTTGAGCTGAAAAATAACACAGATCCAAAGATCAAGTGGACCACACCACAAAAATCAGTAGGAGATTGAACTTCTACCATCGAAAGCCTTTTAGTGGCCACAAACGTTTTGGATCAATATGATATTAGTTTTTCCTACTCATCCAAGTATGAGTAACCTTATGAATTGATTGGATTGAAAATAAACGTTATGGTGCGCCCTATGAATGTTTTAACGGTGAGAATCATTCTCCCCACTGCTATTTGTTGTGTGATCTATTTAAGCTTTGGATATGACTCATGTTTTGAATAATTCTCTAAAATGATCTCACCAAATGGTTGAACGGTGTAGATATAATAAATGCATGATAATAGGCCCAAGTAACTTTGATATCCTTTGAACCGTTCATATATGTCGGAGCTCGAGGCACGTCAGCGCTGGTCTTCGCACCACACGTAACCACACCACCTAAGTCGGTGGCGTGTTGTACACCAAGCGCAGTTCATTTCCTGAGGAATAGGATTGGGTACTGAGTTACTCAGAACGCTTTTATCGAACTGAGGAAACTCAGTTTGGCCTACTATGAATATATGTGAGTTATCCATGCCGTCCATCCGTTTTTCCAAATCATTTTAGTAGTTGATTATAAAATAGAAGTATTCGCCAATCTTAAGTGGACCACACTAAAGGAAATAATGTGAATAATGACTTCCATTGGTGAAACCTTGCTAGGGCCCACGGTGATGTTTATTTGTCATCCAACCTGTTCATAATATTACACAGACATGGATGAAGGGAAAACACAAATATCAGCTTGATCCAAAACTTCTGTGGGCCCCAAGAAGTTTTCAACAGTAGAATTTCAATTCACACTATTTCCCATGGTAAGGTCTACTTGAGATTTGGATATATCTCATTTTTGGGATCAAGCCACATAATTATCTGTTAAAATAGATGGATGGAATAGATAAAATATGTAAATCACAATGGACCCCACAGAGTTTACTCAGTACACTTACCATACGGAGTTACTCAGTACGCAATCCGCTTCCATTTCCTGAAGTCACTGCATCCGGAGTGGATCATGGGCTCCTCGCACTCAACTAACACAGCGGTGCACTGACCGTGTGGCTTTGATGTACATATCCATGTCGTCCATCTATCGTCCCAGCTCATTTTAGGTCGTGAGCCGAAAAATGATGTAGATCTAAATCTCAGATGAATCACCCCATGTGTAACAATGATGATTTATAAACATTATAGTGGGCCATATAAATTTTTTAATGGCATGCATTCAATGTGGTTCTCCTGAAAATTGGATCTGCTTCATTTTTAAGTACATATATTAAAATGAGCCGAAAAAACATATGAACCACAAAGATGTATAATACATACATCAAGGTGAGTCCCAAGGCTACGCCACACCGCGTTGGTTGAGGCACGTGGTCTCACCTAATCCACTCTCAAGTACATGTAGGGTCGCTCACAAGTCGAGCTAGCTGAAAAACTCGCTCGACTCAGCTCGAGTCAGCTTGGATTGACTCAGCTTGAATGGCCGATTCGGGCCGAGTCAAGCTAACTATTTGAAGCTCGAGTTGAGTTCGAGCCGAGTTCGATTAGGGGGCATTTCAACTCGACTCGACTCGAAGCTTGAACTCAAGCTCGACTCAGCTCGATTAATAAATATATTAAATATTATATATAATATATATGTTATATTAATATAAGTTTTAAGTTTTAACTTAAAAAAAAAAAATAAAAACAAAAATAAAAACAAAAACAAAAACAAAAACAAACCTTAGAGTCTCTACCCGACTGCATGCGCGCACCTCCTTTCCCTTTCCCTTTCCTTTTCCATTTTTTCTATTTCTCTACCCGCTGCCAGCCGCACGCCCGCAAGGACCACCACCACCAATTTTCGTTTCAGCTCCACAATAATATGATTTCAATCTCTTGAGATCTACTTCTTAGGCAAGAAACTCAAGAAATCGGAGATGGGTTATTCTAGATTTGTTAGAGCTTCAAGAAAATCCAATGATATGATTGGCTAGAGCTCTTTACTTAAATTTCTGATCTGTGTTCTGCTCTGTTTCTTTTTTAGTACTTGGATTTCTGTTGGTAGAAGAAGATCAAGAACAGATCGATTCTTACAGGTTTCTTCATCCGATTCGAAGCTTTGTTTGATTTTTCATCGGGTTTTGCTTTAATTCTCCTAAGATTTTTGAATTTTTCATCAATGGAGGAATATCAAGAACAAAATCTATTACTCTCTCACCCCAACAAGCTCGAGCTCGACTCGACTCGACTCGAACCACTAGCTCGACTTGAACTCGACTTGACAGCTTTGGCAAACAAGCCAAGCTTCAATGTTGAGCTCGAGCTCAAACTCGAGTATAGCATGGACAAGCCAAGCTGAGCTTGGCTCACCTTGACTTTACTTGGCTGGATGCCCACCTCTAACTACATGTCTATGTTCCGTTCATCCGTCGAGGAGATGCAAATCGCAATCACTCGGGTGCCATTTAAAAGTGCACACCCTCTGCATCTGGGAAGCAGGTACATGTCTGGTATTAGAGCCGACCATTAGTCATAACGTGGAAATTTAATCTAGCACCAAAAAAATCTTTATTTTTTAATATATCATCAGAGCACTACAAGTTATGGTGCTCTTATCTGCAATCAGTCATTTGAGTACGGTCCCATCCATTGATCGATCCATCTAAACTGTCTATTAAATCCAAAATCCATTTTATTGGATACTATGCAAAAATGACACTGATTGAATGATCCAATCTATCTTTGACTTTTCCTTATTTTGTAGCCATCCTTTGTCGGAGCCATATGTGAATTGGTTAGGATGGCCTAACAAAAGTGATTCTTAATTAGGTTGATAAGAAATCTATAGTGGGCCCTAATAAATAAATTGGTCAAATTGTAAATTGGACTTATGCACCGTCCATGTTAAAGGGTGATGATGATGGGGTTGTGGATGCCAAATTGATGTAATATTTGCATGGTAGCACATGAAATGTACGTTGGACCTAATGGATGATGGTCTAGATCAGTCAATTGGATTGCATTTAAGTGTCTATATCAATAGAGTAGATGACAGGTGAGGGCATTTAAGTAATTTACCAATGAGAATGGTCTATATAAGCTGATATTGTTAGAGATATGGATCCAGAGAAGGTGTGTACTAGATTTTAAATCAGTGCATTTTATCAAAGTGAGGAAAAACATGGAACTACCCCGGAGGAGAAAATTGGCTCTCTTGGTGGGATGCAACTACACCAACAACCACAATGTACCCGAGATAAACAAGCTGCATGGTTGCATAAATGACGTGAATGCCATGCGGGACCTGATCCATCAACGCTTCGGCTTTCAGCTCGATAACATTACGATCTTGACCGATGAGACGCGTACTCCTCCCACGTTTTCTAATATCATAGCTGCGCTTAATCAGATGATCGAAGCAGCTAAGCCAGCTAGGACGGGAGACACCTTGTTATTCTACTTCAGTGGGGGTGGGGCGCTGGTTAATCCCCCGGTTAATCCCCCAGTTACGAATGAGATCAAAAAGGGCATTCCAGCTATCATTTCTTGTGATCTCTTTCCCATTACAGGTTAGGATGAATGAGATTTGAGAAATGTTCTGAGACTGGAGACATAGTCGGCGTTCCACCGTCCATTCCCAAAGGACTCGAGATGGTGTGATATTGTCTACGAGAGACATTCCACTGCCTCGATATCCATTTGGGAATATACGGTGGCGATCGACTATAGATAGAATGATGGTGTATAAATGATTTCTCTCATTTTTCATATTTAAGAGTTCTGTATCATTGACACGATAGTACATGTGGTTGCACAAAATCTCACGCGTGGAATCCACCGAGGTGGGTGGGATACTGACTGTAGGTCTCACGGTGATTTATGTACGTAAATCCACACCGTCCAACCATTTTAAAACCTCACTTTAGTGCATGATCCAAGAAACGAAGTTGACGTACCACACAATAGGAAAAAGTCTTGATTGAATCCACACCATTAAAAACTTAATGGATTCCACCGGAGTGTTTATTTTCCATCCAACATATTGATAAGGTCACAAAGACCTAGATGAAAGGACCACACAAATTAATATTATCTTGATCCAAAGCTTTTTTAGCCCACAAAAAGTAATTACACTGTTTCTTGCACTATGGTCCATCTGAGATTTGGATCTGCTTCATTTTTTGGATCATGCCCTAAAATGAGCTTTCAATACAGATAGGTGGTATGGATATAGTCATATAAATCGTGGTGGGCCAAACAGTCAAGGTTCTCACCCACCTTGGTGAATCTCGAGATCCATCGAATCCGCCCCCCAAAATCTCCCTATTTTTTAGAGCACGGCCGTTGAGTCGCGCTAATTCTCCATTGAATCTGGACTATTGCTAAATTTCTGTTCTTTGGTCACTGATCAATACAAAACAACGATGGGCCACACCATCTCTAATTCGGTGTGGTGAGCCCCGCCTGATGAACGGGTTGGATGCAATATACGCACCATGGTGATCAGGCACCATGCAAACCTATGGTTGGTGGCCCACCTCAGTTGTGGATAGGGCTGATTTTTTACCTCGCGTTCTAACTTAGAGGATCTCACTCGATGGCCGTATTAATTACATGCCGGACTCGCAATACGTATAACAGGTGTTGCAGAGGATTTGATCCGTGCATACCTAACACCACTAGTGTTTGAAATACCCTTTTGGTAAAAATACTGCAACTAACATGTACCGAATCCCCTTCCAGCTGAGCGAATTCTGCATATAATCCAACCGTTGCCGGCAATCTTCACCTTCATATGCGATTCGTCATACAGCGGCGGCCTCTTCGACGTGAATGTTCAGATTGAACAGAATGTTCCTGTTCCTGTGACCAACTTCGGCTTGAAAACCATTCCCTCTAATTTACTTCAACCTATCGAAGGAGTGAACTTGACAGCAGGCACGCCACCCAACAAAGGTATGCTGTTCAGTAGCTCGAAAGCGAACGAGGAATCGGTGGAAGTGCGTCTAAACGGAAATCAGTCAAACGCATTCAGCGCATACAGCAGTGCGATCCAGGTATTCTTTAACTCGCCCCAAGCAGTGAATCCTCCCGTGGGGAAAACCAATGGGGAGGTAGCTGCATTTACTAGCGCATCGTTGGGCTGTCTAGGGTTTGATCAACACCCGGGCCTCATCCCCAATGAGAATAATGCGGTTGCACTTTTCCTGGGCGGCTATGTGCCGTAGTGGGTGATCTGCACGTTGTCTAGCTACTGCATGGAGTAAAGATAATTGTGTGTGAAGGTTTGCATATCAGTTTTCTACCTAGGTTCTCCAATCGTGTAGCGGGTACTCTGTACGTTATCTAGCTCTTGTATGGAATAAAGAGAACCGTGTTTGAAGGTTTGTATAATGTTGTATATCCAGTTTCCTCGATCGTGTAGCGGATAGCTTGCACGTTTATAACTATTGTATGGAATAAAGAGACTGGTGTTTGATGGTTTGCATACAAGTGTCTTCTACCTTGTTTCACTAAGGACTCATTTGTTTGATTGCTTGTATTTGGAGTGCATTGGATTCCATATGGAATCCTCGATTGTGCTTGGCATTCTGTAATTGGAATGCCTTGCAATCCAAAGTTTTTGTTTAATACTTTACGTTATGAAAGCACTAGAGTATATTAGTCTGAATTTGATTAACTAAATCATCTACGATGTTTCAAAATGACATATATGTGTAACATTATAGATAGTTATTGTAATAAGCTCATTAAAATATACACTTGGGGTTTAAAATTGAGGTAATTTCAAGCCACAAGTGGGCTATGAAAGTGAGCATACAAACATGAAATAATTGTCTAATTTTTAATAGATTAAATAGGTTTTGGGTTAAAGACAATCCATCTAGGGGCCATTGTAACGACCTTGATTTTTGGAATACATAAAAATGGATGGATTAGGGTTATAAATTTAAACTTCAAATTAATAATAATAACTAAACACTTGGCACGTTAATTTGTAAATGTATTTTCGATGGAGGGTAAGATTAGAAGACTAATTCCTATCATCACAATATTTAACTTTTTATGCAAATTTACATAACCTTGGAGGAATCTTCTAAATACAGGACTTCTCTCTATAAAAGGAGGGGGCATCGTAGAGAATTCTCCAGAAAAACCCCTAAAGAAAAAGTGTAAAAGAGAGAGAGAAGCGAGGCCTGTGGAGAAAGAGCTTCCATCGGAAAGTTTCTAACCTTTTCTGACTTAGGCATTGGATGCTCCCCTATTGCGGCCAGGGTCTTCTTTGTCTTTTTCGTGTGCCGGTACTCGAAGGTCTGAGAGGGGTTAACCAGATTTCTGCATCAGCAGCTGGCTTCTATAAGGATGAAGGATGGGCTATGCATGAATTAACTGGCTAAAGAAACAGCTTGATCCACTACACCAAAATCGTCATTTAGGAACGGTTTTAAACCGTTCCTAAATTCCTCAGCAACGGTTTAAAACCGTTCCCAAATGAGGCGTCGCAAAAAATCAGGAACGGTTCAGAACCGTATTGGGTACCGTTTTAAGTTTTAGAGACGAAATTTTAGGAACGGTTTTAAACCGTTCTAGTGCCAACGGCCATTTCAGAACAGTACTTTTCTTATTACGGAACGATTTTAAACCAAAAAAACCTGCTGTAAAAAATAAAATAAATAAATAAACAAATATATTTAAGCCATATTCATTTAAGAATCAAAAGATTGTAAAAACAACCATGATGTAATTTGAAACATTATCCGACTTGCAAACTTGACAGTAAAAACTAAAATCTACAATGGAAAACTTCAAAATAAAAAGAAATAATTCCATGAAAGTCCAAGCAGATGAAGAGCTCCACAATGTGATGGCCTTTTATGTACCTAACAAGCAACAAGTAAAAAATAAGAACAAAAACATGTGAATAGATTGAAAGAACAACAATCAACTATCAAAACAGTGTGAAAAAATTGTGACAATTGAACATACATATGAGGGTGTTGTTAGTTGACTCGCCTAGTTTTTGTATATGCTCGATGCACTCCTGACCCGAGGGGAGCTCGTTCTGGACCAAGCGGGGCTACGAATGGTAAGAGAGACGTAATTAGCTCAATCTAGAGAGATTTTGAGGTTAAAATAGTTTGCCATGTTTATTGCGAAAACCAAACCCAATTGTTAATCCCATAATACAAAAAACAAACAAAATAAAGCAATGTCTAGCCAAATCATGTGAGGCAATCCAAGGCAAACATGCCAGCTTGGCATGCTCGAAAAAAGATTTGATTTTTGAAATGCCCCCACCACCAATTATTAGATTGCAAATTCGTAGCCCTGCTTATAGAATTTGTATCGACATTAGGACGCCCTACAGGACCTTTACAATAGTAAATTGAAAAAACACATGGTCTGTGTAAATGCTGGTATTTGGGTTTTTTTCCAAAACAAAACTCATGTGGCGAAATTCTAGTACTTGGTGCTCACCACCCAAAGGCTCTTCATTTCTTTTATGCTAAATGCAATTTTGATTCTTCCAAAACCAAAGAGCATACTAAAAATAACAATGAAATGAAGAAAGTCTTCAACAAACTTGGTGCGTAAATGCCACATGGCTGCTGCATGACGTGCCGAAGGACCACACACATGTCACTATATGCACCACACTTGAAGAATATCCTCATCAGTGTTTTCGTTTGGCAATATCCCACCATTCCAATAGGCTATTCCCAGCTAGGAAAGTTGATGCAACAAATCGGTAGCTTAAACAGATTCCAATAATTGTGAACTGCAAAAAT
This sequence comes from Magnolia officinalis, assembly GCA_021015155.1. NCBI lineage: Eukaryota > Viridiplantae > Streptophyta > Magnoliopsida > Magnoliales > Magnoliaceae > Magnolia > Magnolia officinalis. The sequence goes on along the minus strand of JAJHSJ010000009.1, from coordinate 64,814,531 downwards.
AACAAAAGATGGAAGCTCACAAAACCAGAAATATAACCTTCATTAGCAAGACCTTGAACTGAAGAATACAAGAACGATAAGCAGCCATCTATTTCATTGTTGACACCCAACTGAAATAATTGTAGTAAAATCTGCCACATTGTGTACTTTCTATGTTACATGGCAACATGGGTTAAGAGACCTAAAGCCTTTAATTAGAAAGGATGGCTAGTACTTTCTTATGTTACATGGTAACATGGGTTAAGAGACACCTAAAGCCTTTAATTAGAGAGGATGGCTATCTTTGACTTACTTTTGCAGCTCCTTTCACGTTGCTACAAAACCCCCTCAAATTTCCCCATAATGAATGAAACTGTGCAGCATGTAGATCAAAACATTTGCAAATAGCCATCTAGGATTCTAGGTCTGACTACCTGCAAATACCTGTCTTCTAATTGTTTGTTTTACAAATAATTGTTGTTCAGAATTAGATCAGAGTTAGTTCCAATAAGTGATATGAAGCATGAGCAGGTGTGGTGCAGCGCTGGAGTAGCGGAGTAGATAATATGGATCAGGAAATTAGATAACAAGCTATTCACGGACCTGAAGCATCCATGAATACAACATTTCCAAGAAAGATAAATGCTCTAGTAGAAGATTTGTCGAATTATGGGGCGATCACTTTTTCTCTGAATTTGTACTTCGTCAACCATTTGACATCAAAGAGATAACTGGCACTGCATTTTGATGCACAAGTAAATACAACCATGAACATTCAGCTTGATCAAGAGGAAATGGCAAAACTCTTTCAAGTACAATTAGTACTCAATTCCGTTATCTACTATATACAATGCGAGCGCACACTTCCATCTCCATATCATCTAATTTCTAGGTCAGCTATTTCCATATACACCAAACATATATAAAATATATATTGCATTAAACACAACTTTGCAATAAAGATTGAAATTTGTAGACAAAGATTTGAAGGAAAAGGAAATATGGTGGCTTTGCAGGTTGAGTTGCCTTTTACTAACCTTCAAGAACGGACCCACAACGCTCCAAGAGAAGAAGGCTTCTCATTTCTTGCTTGAACAGACAGTCCGTGGTGGAGGTGCATGCACAATTATTGGAAGAACCCACTCACTCTTATCTCGTCCCTCTATAAGGAGAGGATGCTCAAACCTATCATGGGAGCAAGAATCAAAAGCACAGATTGTAGGCAAAGTAAATACATGACACCATATGGCATCTCAAGCAAGTAATCATGAGCGTGTATGGGTACATGGTATGATACAGCTATAATTAAAAATAGGACCCTTGTGCATTTTCTACAATGCATCTGACATGTGAGCAACATAGAATCATCATTGCCAAGTAAAGAAGAAGCCAAGGAACAAGAACAAGAAAGGATGAAGCCCAGAAGTGAAGATGGCAGATAAAAGAAACAATAATGGAAGGGAGTTTCTTCCAACCTAATTGAAAATTAGCAAGTACTTTTTATCTAATCTTCAAAAACATAACAGTAATCATTTTCAGTTTGAGGCCGTTGAAGAAAAAAAAAATCCAGCTGGAGAGTTAACATCTCGGTAAATGTAATGGATTCTCCCACAGAAGAAAATTAAGATGAGCTTCAGCTCCGGAAATCCAGGAACCGCATATATAAGAATGAGACTCTGAACACCTGTCTTCAAGAAACTGCCCTCATTCCAAATTGTCACCACCATAGTAGTCAAGAAAATAATTTAAGCCCAGTAGATAGTGGAGAAACCTCAGCTTCAATGTCATTATGCCAGCTGACATGATGCCCACAGATGGCAAGTCAAGGAAGCATATTTTTAACAAATATTTTCACAACACAATGGAAGAAAATGCAGCAAATATCAGGGTGATATGCACATCACACAACAGCTACAGAAACTCAGGAAGTAAAAATCACAAAGCAATGGAAGAACATGCAGAAGACAATAAGTGCTGTTGTACCTAAACCAGTAGGTGATATGCAGCTGATTATGAGTTCACAAATCAGATTGGTTGCATCTGCGTCACATACATGTAGAGGAAATATAACTTCCCAACATGCTGGATCAGGTCCAGTAATCCCTAACCAGAGAATTGAAGATGTAGTAAGATAACCATGCATTCACATGTATAATTAGCAGACTCAATGATATGCTAGATAGCTGGTAGAGTTTACAAGGATTTTAACTCACACTTGCAAGTAGCAAAGGCTGCAGGTGTCATGTCATTTGATCTCATGCCCAACACAAGACCAATCAACACTTCCAATGTATGATAACACAACCAAAATAACTGACGATTTTATCAATTTCTAGTCTCAAGATTATTCTGTACTTCAATATATTCATGCTAAATGACTAAAAAATATGCAACACAACCTACACCTCAGTTGGGAAAATGAAGCATTAAAGAAATCTCTTGCCACCTTTTTCTATTTAAGGGCCTACCATGTTTGCAAAGAAAGACAAGTACAACAGGTTCATCATTTGCACATTGGACAGTTGGCTGTTAGCAGCTTGATTAACAGGTAATAGATCCTGTCGACTCACAGGCTTGTCCCGTAATGAGGACTCATCCATTCAGCAACTATAACTGTATAATTGTAATTATCATTTTTATTAATTATCATTGTAAAAAGGGGAGTTTAGCATTAAACCTTGCCACTAGGAAAAGATTTTATTTTCCAAAGCAACGCATCATTTTTAGGTGCGTATGCTGCAGAACCCATGGAAGTCCTTATATTGGGAGTTGTTGCATCTGCAGGTACAGGCAGCTCAATCTCCACATTTGTAGTTGTGCTGTATAATGAAGCAGAGCAAAATCAGGAGAGTAACAAATCAAATTTCCCCTATTAACACTAAGAAGAAACAGTGTCCAGCAACAAAAAAACCATTGGCCAGTGACAATATAAATGCACTTGTGCTCCTTGAACTGACTCCTCGCCTTTACTATGATCTCTATACGACTTCTCAAATGCCTTTCAACTTGAGCTTCCACCCAGATCAAAGGTTTGACCTGAAACCGAAGATGGAATTAGCTCAATAAACATTATAAGTTCTGAAACTGGGTTGGCGGTAGTAGCAGCATTAGCCAATATACATTGCAGAAGCAAAACATAAACCTGAGTACTGAGTCTATAGGATGCAGGAATCCCATGTCATTCATTGATACGAACAAGGAGAGAACTTCTGTAGCAAGACCATAGTGGAAATAACCCACCGTCAATACACTCCAAGAACCAATGTTCCTTTCGGGTATTTCATCGAATAGTCGGCGCGCCGAAGAGATTCGGCCACATTGCCACTGCCTTAAATCCTAGAAAGCACCCCACCCCCCCACCCCACCTAGAGAAATTATATGATTCTCAGCACCAGGATATGAATAGCATCCCAGGTCTTAGGCGCATAGAGGTGGACCTCATGGTTTATCATTTCAGACCATTGATCAGATGGACTTCACCATGGAGAACTCATGCCCCAAAAATTTCCTGATTACAAACTCCCTGGCATTCCCATTACAGAATTATTCCCTTCACCATCTACTACTAGGCCACCAATCCAAGGGCTATAAAATCATTAATCAAGGGAGTCAACCGTCCCACCAAACCACAGGGCCCACTTACATATACTCAAGGCCTAGGGTTGAGGACCACATAATTCCTATACCACCTATCAACTACCATCGACTCAATCTAATCTGGATTTACAACAGCAAAGATGGGAAAAAGGTGGAAATTTTGCCATAAAAAACACGATCCGAGAAAATTCTACCGCAATATTAAACCATCGGTACATGCATGAAAGAAATAAAATTAAAAAATCCAAACAGATTGGCAAACAAAAAACGAATCAGAAAGAATGAAAATCTGAAAAATCCACCGCCAATGAGGGTTGACGTAGAACTCAATCCCCCAAAAAAATCACCAAAATCCAACAACAGAGATTCCAAAAAGACAACACAAAAAGCAAGTAATTCCGCAACATTTCATTTCATCTCTCCAAAGAATTTCCAATAATAAATAATAAATAAATAAAAAGATCCGTCCCAAGTTCCTAATTTTTCAGATGGAAAGACATGATCCGAAAATATCAGCCATTTGTACCAAAATAAAATCGATGATGGATGGGACGGTGGAATCGTACCTGAGAAAGGCGGGAGGAGGAGATAGTTGGAATCGATCGGACGGTCGAGAGAGAGAGAAAGGAGATGGAGGGAAGCGATCCGACGATCGGAGCCTCTCGTTCTCTCTCGCTGGCGAAAAACGGAGAAGAAAGGAGGATGGATTAAGGGTTAGGTTAGGTTGGTTTGGGATGGGTGAACCTGAGAGAGAGAGAGAGGGTGAGAGAGGCGAAAGTAATGGTAATTTCCACTAATAAAGGTAATGCTACAGTTTACTCCGTTGAGTGTAACTCGAGTGCACTTTAACTCGCGTGCACTCGCTCCACGGGTGTGTACTGGGAGCCCACCGCAATGCTTTCTATATTCATGCCGTACGTAAGCAGTTAATTTCCGTACTCCAGTCAATCCACTCATTCATCAAGACAATAATCATGAAAGCACAATATCAACAAAATAGTTAACAACTGTATATATTTGTTTTTTCAAAACAAAATCAATCAAAATGTTACATGGCATTAGGTTCCACAAATAACACGGTCACAATATAAGATTTGGGTATGACTTTGGCTTGGCTGATGAGTAGTTGCAACTTGCTTGGTTGTCCGAAAACGTATGTAGAGAACAGGAACTCACCATTAGCAAAAATTTGTTGTGGGGTCCATCATATTGACCGTCTGGATCGCTACATTGGCATATCCATCGGTCCCAATTTAATTTACTTTTAACAGCTCTAGAAGTTTCTTTCTCTGCACTAAAACATCAAAGAAAGTAAAGTTATCATATGAAGTCTAAAATAGACTTACTTGACACATGTAGAAGCATATGGATATTCATGCAAAAACATATGAGAGCAGAAAAAAGGAAACAAACCCTTCATTGCTCCAAACCTTCTTGCTAACTCGATTACATGCCACTCATCTGCTCGATTGAGCTCTTGGATGACCATCTGTCACTTGATCGTGTTCCTAGATGACCATCGGCCATTTGATTTATCTTATAGATGACTATCAAGCTATTGATCAATCTCCTGGATGACCATCGACCTCTTGACTGACCTCTTAGATGACTATGGCTGCTTGCTCAAGCTCTTGGATGACGATCGACCACTTGCTCGACCTTCTAGATAACTATCAACCACTTGGTCAATTGCCTTCCAACTACTATTTGTCGTATCATCCTGTCAGTTATAATTCTGTAAAAAGCCTTCCAAGCATCCTTGGAGATCTTTAGCCTACAATATCTTTCCATTACTATAACATATATGTCCTTTCCAATTGAATTTCATAAGAACGGATAGGAATACAGTACAACATTGCCCCCCACGTTGCTTCACCTTTGGTAAAAGATAAATTTAATGTTAATTCATTGTTTAGTCCAATAATTGTGATTGCTCAGCCATGTAAAAATAGTAATTTCACTTTTCTTGGTTGAACTTGACCATTTTGATCGAAAAACATTACAGTTAGTTGACTTGGCCAAACTCGGCTATCTGGATCGAAAAACTACAAAATCGGTCATCCTGATCGAGAAACAATAAATTCGACCGTCTTAGTCTAACATGACCATCTTGGTCGAAAAATCTCAAAGTCGAATGAGTTTGCTGAACTCAGCCATATTGATAAAAAAAAATGGTAAATTTAACATTCTTGGTCGAATTTGGCCATCATGATCGAAAAACGACAAATTTGGTTGTCCTAGTTAAACTCATCCATTGTGATAAAAAATTAAAAAAAAAAAAAAAAACAGAAGTGAATTCGACCATCCTGGTCAAACTCGATCATAATGATCGAAAAACGGTAAATTTAGTCGTCTTGGTCAAAATTGATCATCATGATAAAAAAATGGAAAATTCAGTCGTCCTAGTTGGAAAATGACAAAATCGGTCATGGCAATGACGACTGTTGGTCAATCTATTCCGAATAAGGCTTATGGTTGACCGAGGTAGTAATACGGCAACGAACTTGGCCTGTTACTTCTCGAACCATTTGAATAATTTGGTCACGATTCAAACGCCGCGATTTATCCATTGGAGGTGGTTCAGGGCCTACTTGATTTTGTCTTCCATGATATAGTGGAGTCCTAAGAATGTCTTCCCCCTAGTATATCCCAGTTTCCTTCTTTAGTAATAAATTCCTGACTCCCCACTCTGGTCGCCTGACCCGTTGGATAGCAGAGCTCGATTCATACATCGTGTGGTCAACTGGTGCATATTACATAGCTAAGTCATCATTATCTCAGAAAGATTTGTCGCCTATCTTGCTTTCTCATTACTTTCATACCTACTCATGTTATGGTGTGTCAAAAACTGTTGCTACTTGGTATGGTTAGTGCACAATGAATATTTTTGATCGCCTAGTAGTTAGTGTCCCACCGGGCGTACCAAAAACTGTTAATGCTTTGCACAACTGGTGCATAGTAAATATTTATGGCAACTAAGTAGTTTATAATCCCACACGGAGTGCCAAAAACTATTACGTTGCTCTGTTATCGACTGTATGTGGGCGGGTGTGCCAAAATTGAAATTGCGGCTCAATTCAAACCAAAGAACTATAACCTCAAGCACCGAGATAGGCAGACACGTAGTGTATGACTAAGATCCGATGAAATTGGTCGCCTATTTCGCCACTCGCTCAATGCATAAATAGGATCAGACGATATTCAAAAGGTGGGGTTCGTCCTTTGAAGATGTGTTGCACCTTTGCTTCCGTATGAAGGACTTTTCAATGCAGATAAAGTGAAATGAGAAAAATGATTCTTACAATCGGTTGTGAATAAGAGCTGCAAAACACTTTTTCAAATAAAGAACTAAATTTAGCATGCGAGCATACACTCAAATTACAGCTAAAACTATTAGCTACTTGATTATCACTATAGATTACACTAAGGAATGTAAACAACAAGGTGAAAGTAAAAGATTACACTAACAAATGTAATTTACTTGGCTGGAAAAGTAGAGTGTAGTAAAGTATTATACTATGGACTGTAAATTGACTAGTAATTGAAAGGATAATTGAAAGATAATGTTAGGTTTGATTGGGTTGGTATAAACGATTTTTTTTAAAAAAATTAAATTTTTTTTTTTTTTCTGTCATTTCTCTACTTTTTATAATTTTAATCCGATCATCTGGATCATTCCCACATTTTGACGATTGCTATAACTGTTCAGCACTACTACCTTCTGAATGCTTCCTACATTCCAAAAGTTGTTGGCAACTAATTCAACATTGCTTAACTTTTTGGATACTTTACATGTTCTAATAGTTGTTGTAACCACTCCAAGCCTTCTTGTTGACTCAATCGCATGTATTCTACTTGGCTGCTCGATCGAGTTCCTGTATGACCATCTTTCACTTGATTGAGCTCTTAGATGACCATCGACCATTTGGTTTGCCTTTTGGATGACTATCAGGCGCTTGATTATCTCTTAGGTAGCCATCAATCGCTTAATTGATCTTTATAAATGACTATCAGCTGCTTGCTCGAGCTCTTGGATGACCATTGACCACTTGCTCAACCTCTTGTATGGCTATCCGCCGCTTAGTCGATTGCTTAGTTTAACAAAAAAAAAAAAAAAAAATCCTCCCGAATACTTCGTCTTATTATCATGTCAGTTGTGATTCATAAAAAGTATTTCATTTTTTGAGATCTTTAGCCTACAATATATTTCCATTGCTATAACATGAATAACCAAATTGGATTTTAAAAAATAAAAATAAAATAAAAATAAATAAATAAATAAAAAGAAAGGATAAGAACCAGTGCAGCTTAGTTGGGGACTCATGACATAACCCGTTCGACTTATTTTCCACATTTTAGATTCATGGAATCTAAAAGCAAGGATCGCCTGACGAGTAACTCTAATCATTTACATGTGCGAACGGTTTCCACGTGTGGAGTGTTGAAAGCTCGTACTCTCCCGAGTTGAATTTTAGCATTTAGGTACTGTGATACCACGCAAAAGGATGGTAGATCTTACTTGTACACGCATCCACCAAGCATATAGCCCATGCCCGGCAATCCAGAACGTCTAAAATCTAGGTCTCCCTTCGATGTTAAAGAAGCAAAACTCACTGATGGGACGATCATAGCCTTTCAATTAGTGAACATTTGGCCCCATTAAATCTGAACGGTTCACGCTTTTTTCTTTTTGGCTTTTCAATTACCACCCATTGATGGGACCACCCACTTCAATCTGGACCGTTCAACGTTTTCTTTTCATTTTACAGTTGCTTAGCATCCGTTGATCAGTCAGGATCCATCCTCTAGAATGATCTTTTTGCTATGACCTATCCAAAGTGGACCACGATTTCAGGCGTTCTGGATGAACTGCTATGCCGCTGCGTGTATGATATTGATAGAAGAGAAATTTACGACTGTACGACCCATTTATGGCCTATTTACGAGATCAAGCCCACCACATTTTACCTTGCAAGAATAAGCCCCAGCTGTACGAACGCCTTCCCTAAGGTCGAAAATGCCCCTGCTTTTTCCTTCAGGCGGATCGGCCGCTGCTCGAAGACGAGCGCTTAACTCCGAGTTTTACAAACGGTGCAAAAGAGATCAACGTTACATGGGCCCCACAATTATGTATTTATTATATCCACAACGTTCATCCATATTTCAAGATCATTTCGGAGCATTATCCAAAAAAAAAAAAATCATATCCAAAGATCAACTGGACCACACCACAAAGAGCAGCAGAAAATTGGTTTTCACCATTGAAACTTTTGTAGGGCCCACCATAACATTTATTTTCCATCCAATCTATTCATAAGGTCACAAAGACCTGGATGAAGAGGCAAAACAACTTTCGTAATGATCCAAAACTTCCGTGACCCCTAAAAGGGTTTCAATGGTAAACGTTCAATCCTCCACTGCCTTTTACAGTGTGGTCCACTTGATAGTTAAATTTGTCTAATTTTTCTTCTCAAGACTTATTACGAGTTCTCCAAATAGATGAACGGTTTGGATATAACACATACCTCATGATGGGACCCAAAAAAACAAAGATTCGACGTTAATATATATATATATATATATATATATATATATATATATATAATTTGATATAAAGAGATTTAACAACGGATTATAACCGTAGCCATATCTACCAAAATCCATAGCCAAAGGGCCTTGTCCGGGGTGGGCGCGCTGAACTAGCGGTGCCCGCGCCAGTCGCTGACCTATCCAACATGATATGCATGGAAATCATGGTCATTCCTGCCTATTCCGTGTTGATTCACGGTCATTTCGGTGCATTTCACGGTCATGCCCCTTCACTTCATGGTCATTTTCGTGCATTTCACAGTCCAACCGCCTCACTTCACGGTCATTTCCATGCATATCACGGTCATTCCCGCCTATTCCGTGTTGATTCATGATCATTTCGGTGCATTTCACGGTCATGCTTCTTCACTTCATGGTCATTTCCGCGCATTTCACGGTCCAATTGTTACACTTCACCGTGAAATGCGATGAAATTACCATGAATCAACACAGAATAAGCGGGAATGACTGTGAAATGCATGAAAATGACTGTGAAGCGAAGCGAATTGACCATGAAATGCATGGAAATGACCGTTAAGTGAAGGGAATTGATCGTGAAATGCATGGAAATGACCGTGAATCAAAACGGAATCACCTGGAATTGACCGTGAAATGCATGAAAATGACTGTGAAGTGAAGCGAATTGACCGTGAAATGCATAGAAATGACCGTGAAGTGAAGGGAATTGACCGTGAAATGCACGAAAATGACCGTGAATCAAAACGGAATCGTCGAGATTGACCGTGAAATGCATGGAAATGACCGTGAATCAAAACGGAATAGCCAAGATTGACTGTGAAATGCATGAAAATGACCGTTAAGTAAATGAAATGAATGAAATTGACCGCGAACTGATTGAAATTGACCGCAAAGTGAATGAAATGGATTTTCGACCATCAACCTGATGGAATCGTGGAAAATAACTAGGTTAGTTGGCTAAAGTAGCTTCTCCTACCCCAAAATCATATAGGGTACATCAAGTAACTAATTTTGATTTAAAAGATATTTTTATTAAATGAATAAAGAAAGAAATGAAAAAAAGAGGAGAAAAAATTTTATATGCTTATATATATATATTTATATAAATATGTGTTTGAGAAAATTGTAGGCCAAATAAAGTTCTCCATGTAAAAAAATAAAAAAATCAATTTTCCCCTTCATTCTGGTCTTTGTGACCTCATGAGTAGATTGGATGGAAAATAAATGTTATGGTAGGCCCAGCAAAAGTTTCAACTTTGAAAATCAATTTTCTGCTGCTCTTTGTGGTGTGGTCCGGTTGATCTTTTGGTATGATTTTTTTTTTTTTTTTTTTTTTGGATAATGCTCCGAAATGATCTTGAAATATGGATGAACGTTGTTGTTATAATAAATACATGACTGTGGGGCTATGTAACGTTGATCTCTTTTGCACCGTTCGTACAATTCAGAGTTTGAGGAGCGTCAGCGCTCTTCTGCCCGCTTTAAGGAAAAAAGCAGGGGCATTTTCGACCTCTGGGAAAGCGTCCGTACAACTGGGACTTTTCTTGTAAGGTAAAATGAGGTGGGCTTGGTGTCGTAAATGGGCCGTACAGTCGCAACTCTACTGATAGATACTTATTTCTCATACAAACCGTCCTTATCTAGTACACCGTAACTTCTTTTTGGAGGGGCTTTGATAGTGTACGGTGCTACCGTACCCTACAGGTTTCCACCGTCCAATTGCACAGCTTAAATGATTATTTGAACGTTGTTGTTATAATAAATACATGACTGTGGGGCTATGTAACGTTGATCTCTTTTGCACCGTTCGTACAATTCAGAGTTTGAGGACCGTCAGCGCTCGTCAACCCGCTTTAAGGAAAAAGCAGGGGCATTTTCGACCTTTGGGAAGGCGTCCGTACAATTGGGACTTTTTCTTGTAAGGTAAAATGAGGTGGGCTTGGTGTCGTAAATAAGCCGTACAGTTGCAACTCTACTGATAGATACTTATTTCTCATACAAACCGTCCTTATCTAATACACCGTAACTTCTTTTTGGAGGGGCTTTGATAGTATACGGTGCTACCGTACCCTACAGGTTTCCACCGTCCAACTGCACAACTTAAATGATTATTTGAACGTTGTTGTTATAATAAATACATGACTGTGGGGCTATGTAACGTTGATCTCTTTTGCACCGTTCGTACAATTCAGAGTTTGAGGACCGTCAGCGCTCGTCAACCCGCTTTAAGGAAAAAGCAGGGGCATTTTCGACCTTTGGGAAGGCGTCCGTACAATTGGGACTTTTTCTTGTAAGGTAAAATGAGGTGGGCTTGGTGTCGTAAATAAGCCGTACAGTCGCAACTCTACTGATAGATACTTATTTCTCATACAAACCGTCCTTATCTAATACACTGTAACTTCTTTTTGGAGGGGCTTTGATAGTATACGGTGCTACCGTACCCTACAGGTTTCCACCGTCCAACTGCACAGCTTAAATGATTATTTGAACGTTGTTGTTATAATAAATACATGACTGTGGGGCTATGTAACGTTGATCTCTTTTGCACCGTTCGTACAATTCAGAGTTTGAGGACCGTCAGCGCTCGTCAACCCGCTTTAAGGAAAAAGCAGGGGCATTTTCGACCTTTGGGAAGGCGTCCGTACAATTGGGACTTTTTCTTGTAAGGTAAAATGAGGTGGGCTTGGTGTCGTAAATAAGCCGTACAGTTGCAACTCTACTGATAGATACTTATTTCTCATACAAACCGTCCTTATCTAATACACCGTAACTTCTTTTTGGAGGGGCTTTGATAGTATACGGTGCTACCGTACCCTACAGGTTTCCACCGTCCAACTGCACAACTTAAATGATTATTTGAACGTTGTTGTTATAATAAATACATGACTGTGGGGCTATGTAACGTTGATCTCTTTTGCACCGTTCGTACAATTCAGAGTTTGAGGACCGTCAGCGCTCGTCAACCCGCTTTAAGGAAAAAGCAGGGGCATTTTCGACCTTTGGGAAGGCGTCCGTACAATTGGGACTTTTCTTGTAAGGTAAAATGAGGTGGGCTTGGTGTCGTAAATAAGCCGTACAGTCGCAACTCTACTGATAGATACTTATTTCTCATACAAACCGTCCTTATCTAATACACCGTAACTTCTTTTTGGAGGGGCTTTGATAGTATACGGTGCTACCGTACCCCTACAGGTTTCCACCGTCCAACTGCACAGCTTAAATGATTATTTGAACGTTGTTGTTATAATAAATACATGACTGTGGGGCTATGTAACGTTGATCTCTTTTGCACCGTTCGTACAATTCAGAGTTTGAGGACCGTCAGCGCTCGTCAACCCGCTTTAAGGAAAAGCAGGGGCATTTTCGACCTTGGGAAGGCGTCCGTACAATTGGGACTTTTTCTTGTAAGGTAAAATGAGGTGGGCTTGGTGTCGTAAATAAGCCGTACAGTCGCAACTCTACTGATAGATACTTATTTCTCATACAAACCGTCCTTATCTAATACACCGTAACTTCTTTTTGGAGGGGCTTTGATAGTATACGGTGCTACCGTACCCTACAGGTTTCCACCGTCCAACTGCACAGCTTAAATGATTATTTGAACTGTTCATTTCTGGACCCTATGATCCCCAGGGACGCGGATTGCCTGCATAAGACTTTAGTAGGATGTTCGTGTGTTGGCAGCTTGGTGGGGCCCTCTGTGATGTTTTCGAGTAATCCACCTGGTCCATCCATTTTGACAGCTCATTTTAGGATATGAGACCAAAAATGAGCGGATCCAAAACTCATGTGGGCCACACGAGAGGAAACAGTGGGATTGAATGACCACCGTTGAAACATTCGAATGGCCATGGAAGTTTTGTATCATGTTAAGTTTTTGGCTTTTTCAGTTCATCCCAGTGGGAATGACCTTATAAACGGTTTGGATGGCATATAAACATCAAGATGGTCCCCAAGAGTATTTCAACCGTAGGCATTTATTTCTCCACTTTTCCCTCTGGTGTGGCGTCCTCTAGATTGTGATCCACCTCATTTTTTTTGTATAACATTCTAAAATGAGCTGAAAAAACGGATGAACAGTATAGATTTACCACAAACATAACGGTGAGCCCAATCTCAACGTCCCAGCCGGCCCAGGCCATCCTAAGAATCATTTGTTGAACGGGTGACTGTGTACGAAGATGAATAATTAATGGCTTATAAAAATTAGGATAATCATGAAGCATGAGAATAAGATAATCAGAAAAGAACATGGACGGTTCAGATCATTCTAATGACAAGATCCACGGTTGGAAACCTGCGACTGTACCCAAGCCAAGGCAAGCAGTGGGCAATTTCGGTAATTTCCCAATGCAAAGGTGTTTTTTTTTTTTTTTTTTTTTGCTCTCATTCCATTGCTTCAAGCAATTAGGTTGCTTCAACGTTAATGAGGAACAAACAAAGATAAGCAGAAACTGTTTCTTTGGCTTGCACGCAAGGCTTCAACAGAAAGGAAGGGTTAGCAAACTGCCATAGCACAAAAATAACCTTATGCCTTCAACATAATTACAGGAATGCCACCAATTTTGATACTCCCGGCTGTAAGTGCATGTATGACAGATTACGTACATATGAAGTGGACCATGTCATCAATGATGAGAAATCCCTGTTTCCCAGAGGATCCGGACTCGATCAATCAATCGATCTGAACTGTTAAGTCCGGAACATGATTTATTGGACCCCATGCAAAACTGGCACTAATTGAATGATCCAATCTATCTGTGATTTCTCTGGACACGGGTTTCTTGATAAAGACTTTGGCATGAACTTCCTACAACAGGAAGCTAGGTAGCCCACCATGTTTTTTGTGAGAAATCCATCCCTTTTGTTTGTTTTTTCAGATAATTTTAGGACATGGAACAAAACTGACCCAAATCCAAAACTCAATTGGCCTGCACGGCATTTACGGTCAACTGTTAAAACATGCGTGAGACCATAGAAGTTTCGAATCAGGCAATTTTTTGTGTTTTTAGTTCATCCTAGTAGGAATGACCTTGTGAATGGTATGGATGCTGTATAAACATCATGATGAACCCGAGGAAGGATTCAACGCTAGGAATTTACCTATACACGTTTTTCTAACGTACAGCCTAATTGAGTTTTGGATTTGGATCAAATTAAGGGCCATTTACTAACATGATCTTCTAAAACTTATGAACGTGGTGGATTTCCTAAAAAGATCATGATGGGCCCACCTAGCTTTCCATTCGAGGAGTTCCCTGCCCGATTTCTAGCTATTCTTTTTGTTCGAGCCGCATGTGATTTGGTTAAGATGGTTTAACAAAAGCGACTCTTTACAATCAAAAGAAATCTATGGTGGGACCCAATAGATAGGTTGATCAAATTGTAGATTGGACCTATTTTGTGTAATTGATCTTAGCCATCCATATTAAAGGATAATGATCATAGGGTCATGATTATCAAATTGGTGTAACAGCACATGAAATTGATATTCTTCCTAATGGATGGTCTAGATCACTCAATTAGATTACCCAAGTGTCTATATCAATAGAGTAGATAGTAGGAGAGGGCATTTAAGTAATTTATTAAATGAGAATGGTCTATATAAGTTACCAATGTTAGATACATACAGCCAGAGAAGGTGTATACGAAAATTTAAATCAGTGCATTTAATCAAAAGAAGCGAGAAAAATCATGGCGAAGGTGAAGAAATCGGCTGTCTTGGTGGGTGCAACTACGCAAATACCCGAAATGAGCTGCATGGGTGCATAAACGACGTGCTAGCAATGCAGGCCACATTCATAGACCGCTTTGGCTTTGAGACGGACGATATTAAGCTCTTGACCGACGCACCTGGCTCGCGGATCATGCCTACAGGGATGAATATCAAGAAAGTGCTTGGTCAGATAATCGATGGAGCTGGGCCAGGAGATATCTTGTTCTTCCATTACATTACAGCGGGCATGGGACGCTGATTCCATCACATGGGCATGGGCCCAACAAGAAGGATGAAGCGATTGTTCCTTGCGATTTCAATCTTATTACAGGTAGGATGAATGAGAAGTGAGAAATGTTTAGAGAGATGGTGTATAGTCGGCCTTCCACCGTCCATTCCTAGAGGATCTCAAGATGGTGTTATATTGTCTATGAGAGACAGTGCACTTGATATCCATTCGGGAATATACGGTGGGTGATCGAGTATACATAGAATGATGGTGTATACCTCTCTTTCTCTCTCTTTCTCCATGTTAATTTCAGAGTTCTAGATTATTGAGCCAATGCTCCCACCGTTGATTGGTTGTCCCATAATCTCCGTAATTTTAAGAGCACAGCCGTTCGATCAGTTAGTGGCCAATTCGCCATTGAACGTGGACCGTCGCTAAACTTCTGTTTTTTGGGCACTGATCAACGGGTCAAGATCTTCATATATCGAAATTTCTGGGACATCAATTATCGGTTATTGGACCATTGGATAAACGGTCAGGATGACACCAGCACCACGTAATTACGTGGTGTCAGGACTCCGTGGAGCCCACCGTGATGTATGTGTTTTATCCACGCCATCCATCCGTTTTTTTCAGCTCATTTTAGGGGATGGGCTTAGAAGGGAAGCATATTCAAAGCTCAAGTAAACTATACCACAGGAAAACTATGGGGATTGAAACCCTGCCGTTGAAAACTTCTTAAGACCCACAAAAGTTTTGGATTAAGCTGATATTGGGTTTCCCTTTTATCCAGATCTGTCTGACCTTATGATCAGTTTGGGATCATAAAATAAACTGATTTGGAAAAACTATTGGATGGAGTGAATCTAACATATACATGCATGTCCAAACTCTGGTAACGTTTGGCACATGGTATTAGGTGGGAATAGGTGGGATGGAATTGCATTTAGTCCGGTGCGAATTTCTTCCAACATTTGGAAAGTATTGGAAAGCTTGGGATTAGGTGAGATGGAACACTATTTAGTGTCACACGAGATTTCGTGGTTTTTGTAAACTAGTTGTTTCAAATTCACATGAAATTCAACAAAAGGCCTTTTTGCTGTCAGCAAAATCTATAGGTCCCACCATGAAAATGGGATATATTCACATCATCTATCCATTTTTCAAGATCATTTTAAGGCTTGATCACAAAAACCAAGTAAATCAAAAGCTCAAGTGGACCACACCAAAGAAACCAATGAGCATTGAAGGCCAACCATTGAAAAAAAAAATAAAATTCATCGCTGCATAAGTTTTGAATAAAGGTGATATTCATGTTTTCTCTTTATCCATGTCTATGTGAATTTATAAACACATTCGATGGCATATAAACATCACGGTGAGCCCTAAGAAGGTTTCAACGGCAGATATCATTGTACCTACTGCTTTCCACGGTGTGGTCCATGTAAGCTCTAATTTTTGGGCCCACACCATAAAATGACATGGCAAAATGAATAAATAGTGCATATATATATAAGACATACATCGCAGGGGGTCTACAATAATTGTTAACCCCATCACAACAATGGGAAAGTAAATTGCCAATGATTTCTCCAAACAACCTACATCCAGGATGATGGATTTTCTTGCATCTATGTCACAATCCAAATATGGTATTCAATGGGATACAATGTCCTTTCAAATCCGAAATTTTAAGACAATCCTTGATATTAGATAATCATTGCTTTAAAATAATTTTATCCCAGCTAATTCTAATTAAATCCATTTGTCAAACGGAATCGGATTGTGTACTGAGTTACTCCGTACCTTAAGGGGTACTGAGTTGACGTGGAAAGAAGCTATTTGCGGTAAGATGTGGGCCCGATCCCTCTTCCAAACGGTGACAGAAACGCCGTCACCGGCTTTCACTCTTTTTCTCTCTCTTGCGTAAAAGGAAACAGCGACGTAATCGCTCATCTCTCTCCATTGGTAATCGGTTTGCGCGGTGCTTACTTTTCATACCGGGTAAACTTAGTTGGGCCCATTTTAAATGTATGTGATCTATCCACACCGTCCATCCGTTTTTACAGCAAAATTAAGGCGTTGAGCTCAAAATTTAAGCATATCCAAAGATCAAGTGAATCATACCACCAGAAAACATTATGAGTAATGATTTCCACCGTTGAAACCTTGCTAGGCCTCGCTAGGCTCTGCAGTGATTTTTTTTTTTATCATCCAACCAATTCATAACATCATAAAGACATGGATGAAGGGAAAACACAAATATAAAGTTATCCAAAACTTCCATGGCCCAAAGAATTTTATAACAGTAGACATTCAATTCACACTATTTTCTGTGGTGGTGGTCCATTTGAACTGTATATATGATTAATTTTTGGTCTTAAGCTTTTAAATTATATGGTAAAATAGATGAACGGAGTGGATAAGATACATAATTTTTTTTTTAATTTTATTTTGGTAGCTGAAGTTTAAAAAAAAATTCACCTCTGCCTCATTTTAGAACATATGTTTATGTATATTTCCATGACTTCTCCATAGTTTTAATTTGGGCCAATATTGCTCACGTAAGGAGTAGCTTGCACATATATGGACCGTTCATTTGGCGGTTTGCACGGTGGATGGCTGATGCCATAAAGATGCACCTTATTTCCACCATCTTATCCGTTTGATTGTTCCCCTGCAAATGGATGGCTAAATGCTTAAGACCAAAAATTTAAATGCTGAAGATACATAATTTTTTTATTATTATTATATGGATGGCTAAATGCTAAATGCTTAAAAATTTAAATGCTAAAGATACATAAATTTCCGCTATCTTATCCACTCCGTTCATCTATTTTACCATATAATTTAAATGCTTAAGACGAAAAATTAATCATATATAAAGTTCAAATGGACCACACCACAGAAAATAGTGTGAATTGAATGTCTACCGTTGTAAAATTCTTTGGGCCATGGAAGTTTTGGATAAGTTTATACTTGTGTTTTCCCTTCATCCATGTCTTTACGATATTATGACAAATAAAAATCACTGTAGGGCCTATCGAGGCCTAGCAAGGTTTCAATGGTGGAAATCATTACTCATAATGTTTTTCTGTGGTATAATTCACTTGATATTTGGATATGCTTAAATTTTGAGTTCAACGCCTTAATTTTGCTGTAAAAATGGATGGACGGTGTGGATAGAATATCACATACATTTAACGTGGGCCCAACTAAGTTTACACAGTATGAAAGTAAGCACCGTGCAAACCGATTTCCAATGGAGAGAGATGAGCGATTACATCGCTGTTTCCTTTTACGCAAGAGAGAGAAAAAGAGAGAAAGCCGGTGACGGCGTTTCTGTCGCCGTTTGGAGGAGGGATCAGGCCCACATCTTACCACCAATAGCTTCTTTCCACATCAACTCAGTACCCCTTAAGGTACTGAGTAACTCAGTACACAATCCGATTCCTTGTCAAACACGGACGCGGATTGCGTCCTACCCCCGCCCGGACGGTAATCCGTCCGGGCAGGGCTCTATGGGGCCCACCGTTATGTAAGTGTTTTCTCACGCCGTTGAACGACTTTTTCAGATGAATTTAGTGTGTCAACCAAAAAATGAGGTAGGTCCAAGCTTGAGTGGACCACAAAGTGGGAATTGAAGGTCCACCATTAAAAGCTTCTTGGGAGCCAAATGTTTCGGATCAAGCTGATATTTGTGTTTTCACTTCATCCACGTCTACGTGACCTTATGAATAGGTTTTATGGTAAAAAAAACATCCCGTGGGTCCTTAGAAAGGTTTCAACGGTGGGTGTCATATCAGTGCAGGTTCCTTTGTTGTGGTCCACTTAAGCCTTGGACCTGCCTCATTTTTTGGTTGACATACTGAATTTATCTGAAATAATCGTTCAACGGCGTGGATATAACACTTACATAACGGCGGGCACCACGGAACCCTGCCCGGACGGATTACCGTCCGGGCGGGGGTAGGACGCAATCCGCGTCCGTCAAACACCCCCTCATAGGATTCGGTCTCTGTGTGCGTACTATAACACCATGTGTATGTTAGACATAGCACATAACCTTAGATCCAATCCACTCAACAGAGGGTACGATGTTCTGTCCCAAGAATCAGCTCCGCTCACTATTCAGGGGAGCCACACTTTACAATGAAATCCCAATTCAATTTTCTTACCCATCCAATATCGTGGTCCACCTCCTTAACGGTTTAGATTTATTTTTGGAAGACAACATCTACAACGTCCGATCCACATGATGAACGGACTAGATATTTCAATTATCAGCCACACGATTGCACATATGGTAGAGTGTGTAGATGAAGTTCCATCTACACGCGTTTCATCTTAGCAAATCTCTAACAAACTTAACTAACGGTAACCGTAATCCCCTTTCAGATGTTCACTTCCGCCATCTAGTCAACGGATTGCCGAAGGGAGCAAGCTTCACCATCTTCTCCGACTCATGCCACAGTGGCGGCCTCATCGACAAGAGAAAGAGCAGATCGGACCCATGTCCATGATCATCGGCCCCACACTAGCAGCGGACCCCACGACCGTCCGAAAAACCATTCCCTTCGATTCGATCCTTAATCACCTGACCAAAATCTCCGGCATTCAGTCCTCCGAAGTCGGCGCTCACTTATCGGAAGTCTTTGGAAGCGATGCGAGTTCGAAATTCCGGTCACACAGCTTGCAATCGGGCACGTCTAATCGGGTAGGGCCCGATAATGGGATCCTGCTCAGCGGCTGTCAGACGAACGAGACGTCGGCGGATATGGATCCGAACGACGATGGATCGAAGGCGTACGGCGCATTCAGTAACGCTGTCCAGACGGTGTTGAAGGACCCCAAAGGGGTGATTAGCAATAGGGAGTTGGTTATACGTGTGAGGGAAGTGTTGCACGTGCAAGGATTCAAGCAGCACCCCTGCCTTTACTGCAGTGATAAAAATGCGGATGCGACTTTCCTGCGGCAATCCACAAGCTCGAGCGTGTAGGGTCGTTAGCACGTGTGGTCCTTGAAAACCCATGGAATCTTCTTAAAATCTTTACAAAACACTACTACAGGATGTTCTATGTAAATAAAGATAATGAAATTTGGAAGTTTCCTATTAATCGTCTGCGGAGCAGATTAGGTGTTATCCTTATTATGTGGGGTCCACTTGATGAATGTGACTTTATATCCACACCGTTAATCTGTTTTTTTCAGCTTATTTTTTGACATAATCACAAATTTTAAGCAGATCCAAATCTCAGGTGGGCCATACCATTGGAAATAGTGGTGAAGGACCATTAAAAACTTTGTGTGGGCCTAAAAAGGTTTTGTATCAACTTAAATTTGTCTTTTTGGTTTTTGTGACCTTATCAACAGGATGGATGGATAATAAACATTACCAAAACATTACGGTGTGGTTTAGGAATTTTTTGACGGTGGGACATTCAATCACCACTTTTTAATATGGTGTGATCCATATGATATTTGGATCTGCTTCAATTTTGGCATATGGTGCACTAAAATTACCTAGAAAAACAGATGGACTGCATGGATTAAGAATACATATGTCAAGGTAGGCCCCATGGTAAGGGCCGCATCTTCGTGGGTGAGGCCCAGCCCCACCTAATCCGCTCCCTGAATTTATTTCCCCATGTGTCGTACCCGTTGATTTTTGGTGACAATAAGGAATAGACATGCAACCAGACTAAGTTGGAACGCAGAACCTTGTGAAGGGGCGAAACTTAACCCATTCC
Organism: Magnolia officinalis; assembly: GCA_021015155.1. Classification (NCBI taxonomy): domain Eukaryota; kingdom Viridiplantae; phylum Streptophyta; class Magnoliopsida; order Magnoliales; family Magnoliaceae; genus Magnolia; species Magnolia officinalis. The sequence goes on along the minus strand of JAJHSJ010000009.1, from coordinate 64,793,692 downwards.
ACCAACCAAACAATATAGTCAAGGTTTAAATCAGCCTTACATAAGTTGCTTATATTTTAGATTCCCTTTCTAATGTATCCTATCCCTGCTTTGTTCAGCAACACCTGACCTTTGATCTCCCGAGGGAGGGCAGCAAGACCTTGGAAAAATGAATTAATCTGATTGGAGCTGCCAATCTTAGTCAAATTGTCAGCCGGGCTGTTAGCTTCCCTATAAACATGACGAATTGTCGGAAAGCCGAATCCAGTGCTCCTCCTTCGAGACCTGAATCGACGGAGACCAGGGGAGGAGTTCCTTCAGACCCATTCTCTGCCAGAGAGAGGAATCTGAGACAAAGTCTGAAAGGTCTTTCCTGGTCTTGAATGTTATGAGGAATTGATGAGACGAAATTCGAGCCACATCAATAGCAGAAGCCATGAATTTGGAGGATCTAATAACCTCAATAATCTGCAGAATAGAGATCTGGTGGGTGCCAGAAGAACCCACCAGAGCGAGTTCGAGTTCTTTCAGCTTCTGGGAGACCTGCGCCGCGTCAGCAGTAACCTGAAGGGTACCTTGATCTCTCGGAATAACAGGTGTAATCTGTCCTTCCCATCTTCGAGGGTGAGGAGAGAAGCCGTTGTTTTGGATGTGCTCTGTTTGCTGAGGTTGGGGGTTCTGAGAACCGGAAGCATGGTTGATGGAGGAGCGCGTAAAGGGTTTCGGACGGACGTTCATTACTATGACCTCCCTGCCATCGATCCTTTTCCCATGGAGGACACCCATTGCAGCCCGAGCGTCATCTTCATAGCAAAATCGAACAAATCCACATCCCCTCGGTTTTGACGTGCCTGGAAAAAACGGAAGAAAAACCTCAGACACCCCCCCGTATTTCTGAAAGATCTTGAGCACATCTTCCGTAGAACAGCTGAATGGCAGGTTTCCTACAACAAGAGATTTCTCAGGCGGATATCTCTGGAGGGTTTTACTCCTCTTCTGGAGGGTTCTCCCCTCTAAGGGAGGGGCCGCGGCGCCCTCTCTTTTTGGATCTACTCATTTATCTCAAATAAGTTAGAAATATAAAAAAGTAACTTATTTGTTGGTATCCAAACATGCCTTAGTTACACATAGTTCGTGTTAGAGTCCATTTAATTTTCGTTTCTTTTTGATCCGCTTATGCTACATTCGGTTTGTTGAGTTAAACTAAGATTTTCAATGTGATGTGTAAGTGGAGCCCCTTGAATTTATCTTTTGTATATATATAAAAGAGTGAATGGTACATGCAAGAGAGTTTTTGAATAATCAAGATATGAAATAGACACCGTGTTTTTACTTAGAAAGTCTACTTTTTCTCTCAAGTTTGGATCGCTGTGCAAGAGTTTTTTGAATAATCAAGATATGAAATAGACACCTTGTTATGGTCGATCTCTGCCTTATGGTTTTTTAAAGATGGGCCTCAATTGCCATCAGAGGCCATATTTATACCTTTTAATAAGGAGGTGGTTAGGCCTGGCAATGGGTTGGGCCAGGCCTGGATTTTGAACTAGTCAGGCTGAATCTTTCAGCCAGCCTATTCAATTTTTATTTTGTTGGTCCAGGCCCAGCCCATTGCCAGCCCTTAGAAGGGTGGTTTAAGTCCCAACCCTTGGAACCCTAGTTAAAGGTTCATCCAACGGATGACTTCCACCACTTAAGTAAATCATGAAATAATCATGAGGGATCACCCGGGCAAATACCAACCCCATGTTCTTATCAGGCCGACAAACCATAAAACCAATTTCTAGCCAGTTATAAATAGAAAGTTCGAAGTGTGGTCCACTTGATAAATGGATGTGACCAATTTTTGCACAAGGTGATCCTTATCATGGTTCCAACCTATTGAATGGGTTGGATGTCTCACATACATAAAAGGTTGGAAGTTATACATTGGGTGGGCCATAACTTATAGTTCAACTGATTAGATTGGAGACCTCAATTGATAAGGATTATTGATTCCTCCTCAATATGCAAGAATAGACCATGAGAGACCATCACTCTCCACAAATTGAAAGGGAGAATCAAGTGGGAATTCATTAGTGCCAATTCCAGTTCTTAGAAAGAACAAAGAATATTAACTCTGACCATTACATTAGCAACCATTTATGTAATATTGATCTTTGAACAGTCAAGATTGTCCTTCTGGTAGCCCCCATCGACCATTTCCTAAATCTCTTGCACAAAATAGCCCTAACCATGAGCATATAATGATCCATATTAAAGTAAATCTCTACAAATAGTATTGTTTGGATTATTACTTAAGAAGATTTATATCATAGACCATCAAAAACCCAATAGATGAATGATTTAGATTCCAAAAGGTAGCTAGCATCTGCTTTGTAGTTGTTGATTTAAATATTCAATATTTTTAATAATTAGAAGTACATTAATATCTTAATCATTGACCCATTAATCAAAATGGACCATAATTGAGATGTTTGTGAATTGTAGTTCAATTCCATTTAGAAAGCAAAATGTGTGTGTTTTTTTTTATTATATATATATATATAAAAATGCTCATATGCAATCGATGCAAGTAAAGGAAATTACAACAAAAGAATGACAAGAGAAAAAAGACACCGAGACCTTTGTAGTATGACAATATATCTACTCTTATTGTGCAACAATAGGTAACTTTCTTCTTTACTAAAACAACAAAATTTAAAAATATTAGATTCAACTCTCTACCATTCTCCCATCATACATAAATATCACTCACCAAGGAAGTCTCCGTTGAAGGAATTTCGCTTTGCAATCTTTATGTACATGTGTCTCTCCTTCTATAGACAATACACCCCAAGAGAAAGTACTAGCCAAAACAATGTTTCTCCCTCTATAGACAACACACCCCAAGAGAAGGTACTAGCAAAACTAGGCTTCACATTAGGGGATCTTTAACACTAGACAACCGTGGGTTAGGGAGCATAAGGATAATCAAATCTGGAGCTTCGCCTGTTCGCTCCATTCATCGTCTGCAGCAGATGGGATGAGTCCTTTGCCACTTGGTTGTGCGTCAATAGCATCCTCCTACTTCTGATTTGGCATTGATGCTAATATCAGTGGATAGTCTTTTTAGCCAATTTTGAACCGAGCCTAGTGGGAGAATTTTGGTATATGATAGGCGAGGTCCGAAATCTTTTTGTCGGGACCCACCCAAATGGTTGTACAATCTATTGCATTTAATAAAACTCAGGTGGAATGAGTCCACCTTTCCTTAAAATAATTTTTTTTTTAAAAAAAACCTAGGCTTCACATATGTATGTCTTAGATATGAGAGAGAGAGAGAGAGAGAGAGAGAGAGAGAGTTTTATAGTTATTTCAAAAGAGTTTTTTAATTTTTATTTTTTAAACACAAACCACATGGGCACTTGTGAGACCCGACTCGAGTTCGCATGTGTGCATCTGTGTGTGTGAGTACGCATTTCGTATATTTTGGTCCCGTGGTCCTACCGGTCAAATTTCGGTGACCTACGACCTTCGGATAGTGTTTGCAGTCATCCTTGAATTCGGTCACATAGACCCGACTCGTATTGCCCAGGACCTATGCCATTGCGACCGCATTGTCGTCGTAGTTCCACCGCCGTATCTCATGCATAAATCCGATATGTAGATTAAAAGTTGTGTACATCTCATTATATGACCATTGATCATGTGGCCCACTTAGGTTGAATGCATGTGGACCACCATCACCCTTGGCACAAGTTCCAAGGTACACTACCCACACACTACACAAATATCCATAACCAGCACCACCAACCACAAACACCACCAAGAGGCCTAGTCTAACGTACAACTTTGTAAACTCCTCCCTATGTAATGATGGATTCTCTTACAAACTCATCGTGGTCTCTCTCTCTCTCTCTCTCTCTCTCTCTCTCTCTCTCTCTCTCTCTCTCTCTCTCTCTCTCTCTCTCCTATCTCTCCCCCTCATTTCTAGCTAGCTACGACCTTCCTCCAAAAATTTTCAAATTCTCCAGCCCCTTCCAAGTTAGAACTCTCCCATCTAACCCTCAAAAATCCATTCTAACCATTAAAACTTCACCATTGGAAATATAGAACCCAACTGTGGAAGAAGGAGGATACGCTTTGAGGTGGGTGCTTCCTTATGTGGTAAATCTGATTTCTATAGTGGAGTTCTCTTTAAAAAAAAAAAAAAAAATTATGAGGGAGTGTAAGACCCACCAATCAATGGTGGAGATCCCACACATCCCCATAGGTGTGGCCAAACGGCCCACCTCATGCATGCATGTCCCATGCATGGGGCTTTCCTTTATGGACCCATCATGGTGGATCCTTGGATTTCTTTGCATGATGAGGTCATCTAGACCTTAGGATCATGGTGGAATGGCATCCCCACCATCTGACGCAGGGAGGACGTGAGGTCGAGCACCGTCTTCCTCAAGAGGATAACTATTCCGAATTCACGGAACTTCTCTGGACTCCTCACAGAGACTTCTCGAATCCACGAGAAAAGAGAGTAGAAAATAGAAATAAATTCTAAATAAATTCGAATAGCTTAATTGAATAATTGATAATTCTCTAATGTGCCTCCTTACACCATTAATAAAGAAAAAATAAACTAAAATTCGTAATTACCAAAAATAGCAAAATTCTAACTCTAATAAAAATCCTAATTCTAATAAAACTCTTCTAAGGCCTAGTTTCTAAAAATAAAAATTGCAAATAAACTTTCTCTAGAAGAGTCCTAGTATAACTAAAAGTTATTTCTAAAAGGAAAGAAAATCTAAAACTCTAAAAATATTAAAAAATTCGGAATTACTAAAAATAGTAAAAGTTTCCTAAGAATTCGTTTTTGAGCTGAAAGCGCGTGCTTTCTGACGAAACGGACAGATGCGACCCACTTTGTGGGTCAGTTCACCTCGATGGCCCGTTTCAGTAAAGATTGATAGGTTGTGCGCCCCATAACGATACCCGGATCAAAAGTTATGGTCAATTTACGATCCATCTTCTTTTGGCCCAACCATGCTAGGAACGTATCTGTGACACGTTCTACATCAGACTCCTCCACTTGAAAAAAACTCGTCCTCGAGTTACGCAAGAGACTTGGCACATGAGTCTGAGATAACTTCCGACGTCGATGTTCATTAGCTCTTTTTATGTACTTGGCATTAAGCTCTTGAGTTGACACAATATGTACTCATGCTTTCCTTGACTTGACTAATATCAATTAATTCCTTCACATCTGCCTTCAAGATCTCATATTTTTTCTGATAATGTGGGCAATTAGGCGGACTTGCCCCTGAGACGGGATCAACGTGATTTGGTATATCTCGTATGGGAGGTAATTTATTAGAGAGTTCATCGAGCACAACCCTCTTGAACTCCTGCGATACTGGTTCCAAATCCTCTAAGATATTCACAGGCTCCACATATTTTTTCTTTTCAACTAATGGATATATATTTTCCGTTTCCTCATATTGTTTAACAAAGGCCTGTTCAGTGATGAGATATTGTTCCTCCACTTTAGAAGTCTTGGGTTGGTTCTCTATTCCTATAGAGGTCACATGTTCGCCACTGATGAATCCTGTGGTCTGTCGCAACTCCGTTTTGATGAAGTCGTTTCTCTCTCGCGGACCAATAATAGGATTTTTCTGCATAACCTTTTACTGATCGACTATCCTGATAATAATTTTGATTTTGTTGGAATAATACCTGATCGTAATCTCGAGGCAGGAATCGCATACACAATAACTTCTTCATCCGCGACCACGTGCGGATTGGCGCCTTCATCTGTCTTGTTCGCTCGAGTTGAAGTTGTTCCCACAATCTGAAGCTCTGCCCGTCAACTTATAGGCCACGAGTTTAACTTTCTTCTTCTCTCTACGATGTTCATGTAGTCGAAGAAACGTTCGACTTCAAGCAACCAATCGAGGAAGTCTTGGAAGTAGAGTTGGCCATTAAAATTATGAAGATCGACTTTCATCTTAAATTCTTGAATCATCCTGTGGTTCATTGATAGCATCGCCCTACGATCAGTATAATTACGAATTCCAGCAATTGCTGGTGGTGGATCACCACCATGAACACGGAGTTGCCTTAGGTTTTCTGCCCAAGAGATCCGCTATGCTGTCGATGGAAGCCTGCAGCCCTTGCATGGCTTGCCGATTCTCTTGTTGTACTACTTCAAAAGTTGTCGCCGTTAAGGTAAATTCCCTGGAGCACCGCCCATGGGATTGTTGCCCGACCCGTCGTTAGAAGCCATCGATTCGAGGAGAAACCTCGCTTTGATACCAAACTGACGCAGGGAGGACGTGAGGTCGAGCACCGTCTTCCTCAAGAGGATAACTATTCCGAATCCACGGAACTTCTCTGGACTCCTCACAGAGACTTCTCGAATCCACGAGAAAAGAGAGTAGAAAATAGAAATAAATTCTAAATAAATTCGAAATAGCTTAATTGAATAATTGATAATTCTCTAATGTGCCTCCTTACACCATTAATAAAGAAAAAATAAACTAAAATTCGTAATTACCAAAAATAGCAAAATTCTAACTCTAATAAAAATCCTAATTCTAATAAACTCTTCTAAGGCCTAGTTTCTAAAAATAAAAATTGCAAATAAACTTTCTCTAGAAGAGTCCTAGTATAACTAAAAGTTATTTCTAAAAGGAAAGAAAATCTAAAACTCTAAAAATATTAAAAAA
>JAJHSJ010000009.1:64734584-64786912 GCA_021015155.1 Magnolia officinalis | reverse complement strand
TGTGGGGCTATGTAACGTTGATCTCTTTTGCACCGTTCGTACAATTCAGAGTTTGAGGACCGTCAGCGCTCGTCAAACCCGCTTTAAGGAAAAAGCAGGGGCATTTTGACCTTTGGGAAGGCGTCCGTACAATTGGACTTTTTCTGTAAGGTAAAATGAGGTGGGCTTGGTGTCGTAAATAAGCCGTACAGTCGCAACTCTACTGATAGATACTTATTTCTCATACAAACCGTCATTATCTAATACACTGTAACGTCTTTTTGGAGGGGGCTTTGATAGTACGGTGCTACCGTACCCTACAGGTTTCCACCGTCCAACTGCACCAGCTTAAATGATTATTTGAACGTTGTTGTTATACTAAATACATGACTGTGGGGCTATGTAACGTTGATCTCTTTTGCACCGTTCGTACAATTCAGAGTTTGAGGACCGTCAGCGCTCGTCAACCCGCTTAAGGAAAAGCAGGGGCATTTCGACCTTTGGGAAGGCGTCCGTACAATTGGGACTTGTTTGTAAGGTAAAATGAGGTGGGCTTGGTGTCGTAAATAAAGCCGTACAGTTGCAACTCTACTGATAGATACTTATTTCTCATAAAACCGTCCATCTAATACACCGTAACTTCTTTTGGAGGGGCTTGATAGTATACGGTGCTACGTACCTACAGGTTTCCACCGTCAACTGCACAACTTAAATGATTATTTGAACGTTGTTGTTATAATAAATACTGACTGTGGGGTATGTAACGTTGATCTCTTTTGCACCGTTCGTACAATTCAGAGTTTGAGGACCGTCAGCGCTCGTCAACCCGCTTTAAGGAAAAGCAGGGCATTTTCGACCTTGGGAAGGCGTCGTACAATTGGGACTTTTTCTTGTAAGGTAAATGAGGGGCGGTTGGTGTCGTAAATAAGCCGTACAGTCGCAACTTCTACTGATAGATACTTATTTCTCATACAAACCGTCCTTATCTAATAACCGTAAACTTCTTTTTGGAGGGGCTTGATAGATACGGTGCTACCGTACCCTACAGGTTTCCACCGTCCAAACTGCACAGCTTAAATGATTATTGAACGCTGTGTAAATAAATACATGACTGTGGGGCTATGTACGTTGATCTCTTTTGCACCGTTCGTACAATTCAGAGTTTGAGGACCGTCAGCGCTCGTCAACCCGCTTTAAGGAAAAAAGCAGGGGCATTTTCGACCTTGGGAAGGCGTCCGTACAATTGGGACTTTTTCTTGTAAGGTAAAATGAGGTGGGCTTGGTGTCGTAAATAAGCCGTACAGTCGCAACTCTACTGATAGATACTTATTTCTCATACAAACCGTCCTTATCTAATACACCGTAACTTCTTTTTGGAGGGGCTTTGATAGTATACGGTGCTACCGTACCCTACAGGTTTCCACCGTCCAACTGCACAGCTTAAATGATTATTTGAACTGTTCATTTCTGGACCTATGATCCCCAGGGAGCGGATTGCCTGCATAAGACTTTAGTAGGATGTTCGTGTGTTGGCAGCTTGGTGGGGCCCTCTGTGATGTTTTCGAGTAATCCACCTGGTCCATCCATTTTGACAGCTCATTTTAGGATATGAGACCAAAAATGAGCGGATCCAAAACTCATGTAGGCCACACGAGAGGAAACAGTGGGATGAATGACCACCGTTGAAACATTCGAATGGCCATGGAAGTTTTGTTCATGTTAAGTTTTTGGCTTTTTCAGTTCATCCCAGTGGGAATGACCTTATAAACGGTTTGGATGGCATATAAACATCAGATGGTCCCCAAGAGTATTCAAACCGTAGGCATTTATTTCTCCACTTTTCCTCTGGTGTGGCGTCCTCTAGATTGTGATTCACCTCATTTTTTTTGTATAACATTCTAAAATGAGCTGAAAAAACGGATGAACAGTAAGATTTATCACAAACATAACGGTGAGCCCAACCTCAACGTCCCAGCCGGCCCAGGCCATCCTAAGAATCATTTGTTGAACGGGTGACTGTGTATGAAGATGAATAGTCAATGGCTTATAAAAATTAGGATAATCATGAAGCATGAGAATAAGATAATCGGAAAAGAACATGGACGGTTCAGATCATTCTAATGACAAGATCCACGGTTGGAAACCTGCGACTGTACCCAAGCCCAGGCAAGCAGTGGGCAATTTCGGTAATTTCCCAAAATGCAAAGGTTTTTTTTTTTTTTTTTTTTTATGCTCTCATTCCATTGCTTCAAGCAATTAGGTTGCTTCAACGTTAATGAGAAGAACAAACAAAGATAAGCAGAAACTGTTTCTTTGGCTTGCACGCAAGGCTTCAACAGAAAGGAAGGGTTAGCAAACTGCCATAGCACAAAAATAACCTTATGCCTTCAACATAATTACAGGAATGCCACCAATCATTTTGATACTCCCGGCTGTAAGTGTATGTATGACAGATTACGTACATATGAAGTGGACCATGTCATCAATGATGAGAAATCCCTGTTTCCCAGAGGATCTGGACTCGATCTCGATCTGAACTGCCTATTAAGTCCGGAACATGATTTATTGGACCCCATGCAAAACTGGCACTAATTGAATGATCCAATCTATCTGTGATTTCTCTGGACAGGGTTTCTTGATAAAGACTTTGGCATGAACTTCCTACAACAGGAAGCTTTTTTCAGATAATTTTAGGACATGGAACAAAACTGACCCAATCCAAAACTCAATTGGCCTGCACGGCATTTACGGTCAACTGTTAAAACATGCGTGAGACCATAGAAGTTTTGAATCAGGCGTGTTTTTAGTTCATCCTTGTAGGAATGACCTTATGAATTGTATGAATGCTGTATAAACATCATGATGAACCCTAGGAAGGATTCAACGCTAGGAATCCTTGAGTTTTGGATTTGGATCAATTTAAGGCCCATTTACTAACACGATCTTCCAAAACTGATGAACGTGGTGGATTTCCTAAAATGATCATGGTGGGGCCCACCTAGCTTTCCGTCGACCCAGGAGTTCCCTGCCCGATTTCTAGCTATTCTTTTTGTTCGAGCCGCATGTGATTTGGTTAAGATGGTTTAACAAAAGCGACTCTTTACAATCAAAAGAAATCTATGGTGGGACCCAATAGATAGGTTGATCAAATTGTAGATTGGACCTATTTTGTGTAATTGATCTTAGCCGTCCATGTTAAAGGATAATGATCATAGGGTCATGATTATCAAATTGGTGTAATAGCACATGAAATTGATATTCTTCCTAATGGATGGTCTAGATCACTCAATTAGATTACCCAAGTGTCTATATCAATAGAGTAGATAGTAGGAGAGGGCATTTAAGTAATTTATTAAATGAGAATGGTCTATATAAGTTACCAATGTTAGATACATACAGCCAGAGAAGGTGTATACGAAAATTTAAATCAGTGCATTTAATCAAAAGAAGCGAGAAAAATCATGGCGAAGGTGAAGAAATCGGCTGTCTTGGTTGGGTGCAACTACGCAAATACCCGAAATGAGCTGCATGGGTGCATAAACGACGTGCTAGCAATGCAGGCCACATTCATAGACCGCTTTGGCTTTGAGACGGACGATATTAAGCTCTTGACCGACGCACCTGGCTCGCGGATCATGCCTACAGGGATGAATATCAAGAAAGTGCTTGGTCAGATAATCGATGGAGCTGGGCCAGGAGATATCTTGTTCTTCCATTACAGCGGGCATGGGACGCTGATTCCATCACATGGGCATGGGCCCAACAAGAAGGATGAAGCGATTGTTCCTTGCGATTTCAATCTTATTACAGGTAGGATGAATGAGAAGTTAGAAATGTTTAGAGAGATGGTGTATAGTCGGCCTTCCACCGTCCATTCCTAGAGGATCTCAAGATGGTGTTATATTGTCTATGAGAGACAGTGCACTTGATATCCATTCGGGAATATACGGTGGGTGATCGAGTATACATAGAATGATGGTGTATACCTCTCTTTCTCTCTCTTTCTCCGTGTTAATTTCAGAGTTCTAGATTATTGAGCCAATGCTCCCACCGATGATTGGTTGTCCCATAATCTCCGTAATTGTAAGAGCACAGCCGTTCGATCGGTTAGTGGCCAATTCGCCATTGAACGTGGACCATCGCTAAACTTCTGTTTTTTGGGCACTGATCAACGGGTCAAGATCTTCATATATCGAAATTTCTGGGACATCAATTATCGGTTATTGGACCATTGGATAAACGGTTGGGATGACACCAGCACCACGTAATTACGTGGTGTCAGGACTCCGTGGAGCCCACCGTAATGTATGTGTTTTATCCACGCCATCCATCCGTTTTTTTCAGCTCATTTTAGGAGATGGGGTTGGAAGGGAAGCATATTCAAAGCTCAAGTAAACTATACCACAGGAAAACCATGGGGATTGAAACCCTGCCGTTGAAAACTTCTTAAGACCCACAAAAGTTTTGGATTAAGCTGATATTGGGTTTCCCTTTTATCCAGATCTGTCTGACCTTATGATCAGTTTGGGATCATAAAATAAACTGATTTGGAAAAACTATTGGATGGAGTGAATCTAACATATACATGCATGTCCAAACTCTGGTCACGTTTGGCACATGGTATTAGGTGGGAATAGGTGGGATGGAATTGCATTTAGTCCGGTGCGAATTTCTTCCAACATTTGGAAAGTATTGGAAAGCTTGGGATTAGGTGAGATGGAACACTATTTAGTGTCACACGAGATTTCGGTGGTTTTTGTAAACTAGTTGTTTCAAATTCACATGAAATTCAACAAAAGGCCTTTTTGCTGTCAGCAAAATCTATAGGTCCCACCATGATAAATGGGATATATTCACATCATCTATCCATTTTTCAAGATCATTTTAAGGCATGATCACAAAAACCAAGTAAATCAAAAGCTCAAGTAGCCCACACCAAAGAAACCAATGAGCATTGAAGGCCAACCATTGAAAAAAAAATAAAAAATTCATCGCTGCATAAGTTTTGAATAAAGGTGATATTCGTGTTTTCTCTTTATCCATGTCTACGTGAATTTATAAACACATTCGATGGCATATAAACATCACGGTGAGCCCTAAGAAGGTTTCAACGGCCGATATCATTGTACCTACTGCTTTCCACGGTGTGGTCCATGTAAGCTCTATTTTTGGGCCCACACCATAAAATGACATGGCAAAATGAATAAATAGTGCATATATATATATATACATACACACATCGCAGGGGGTCTACAATAATTGTTAACCCCATCACAACAATGGAAAGTAAATTGCCAATGATTTCTCCGAACAACCTACATCCAGGATGATGGATTTTCTTGCATCTATGTCACAATCCAAATATGGTATTCAATGGGATACAATGTCCTTTCAAATCCGAAATTTTAAGACAATCCTTGATATTAGATAATCATTGCTTTAAAATAATTTTATCCCAGCTAATTCTAATTAAATCCATTTGTCAAACGGAATCGGATTGTGTACTGAGTTACTCCGTACCTTAAGGGGTACTGAGTTGATGTGGAAAGAAGCTATTGGCGGTAAGATGTGGGCCCAATCCCTCCTCCAAACGGTGACAGAAACGCCGTCACCGGCTCTCTCTCTTGTGTAAAAGGAAACAGCGACGTAATCGCTCATCTCTCTCCATTGGAAATCGGTTTGCGCGGTGCTTACTTTTCATACTGGGTAAACTTAGTTGGGCCCATGTTAAATGTATGTGATCTATCCACACCGTCCATCCGTTTTTACAGCAAAATTAAGGCGTTGAACTCAAAATTTAAGCATATCCAAAGATCAAGTGAATCATACCACCAGAAAACATTATGAGTAATGATTTCCACCGTTGAAACCTTGCTAGGCCTCGCTAGGCTCTGCAATGATTTTTTTTTTTGTCATCCAACCAATTCATAACATCATAAAGACATGGATGAAGGGAAAACACAAATATAAAGTTATCCAAAACTTCCATGGCCCAAAGAATTTTATAACAGTAGACATTCAATTCACACTATTTTCTGTGGTGTGGTCCATTTGAACTGTATATATGATTAATTTTTGGTCTTAAGCTTTTAAATTATATGGTAAAATAGATGAACGGAGTAGATAAGATACATATATTTTTTTTAAATTTTATTTTGGTAGCTGAAGTTTAAAAAAAAAATTCACCTCTGCCTCATTTTAGAACATATGTTTATGTATATTTCCATGACTTCTCCATAGTTTTAATTTGGGCCAATATTGCTCACGTAAGGAGTAGCTTGCATATATATGGACCGTTCATTTGGCGGTTTGCACGGTGGATGGCTGATGCCATAAAGATGCACCTTATTTCCACTATCTTATCCGTTTGATTGTTCCCCTGCAAATGGATGGCTAAATGCTTAAGACCAAAAATTTAAATGCTGAAGATACATAATTTATTATTATTATTATATGGATGGCTAAATGCTAAATGCTTAAAAATTTAAATGCTGAAGATACATAAATTTCCACTATCTTATCTGCTCCGTTCATCTATTTTACCATATAATTTAATTGCTTAAGACGAAAAATTAATCATATATAAAGTTCAAATGGACCACACCACAGAAAATAGTGTGAATTGAATGTCTACCGTTGTAAAATTCTTTGGGCCTTGGAAGTTTTGGATAAGTTTATACTTGTGTTTTCCCTTCATCCATGTCTTTACGATATTATGACAAATAAAAATCACTGTAGGGCCTAGCGAGACCTAGCAAGGTTTCAATGGTGGAAATCATTACTCATAATGTTTTTCTGTGGTATAATTCACTTGATATTTGGATATGCTTAAATTTTGAGTTCAACGCCTTAATTTTGCTGTAAAAACGGATGGACGGTGTGGATAGAATATCACATACATTTAACGTGGGCCCAACTAAGTTTACACAGTATGAAAAGTAAGCACCGCGCAAACTGATTTCCAATGGAGAGAGATGAGCGATTACATCGCTGTTTCCTTTTACGCAAGAGAGAGAAAAAGAGAGAAAGCCGGTGACAGCGTTTCTGTCGCCGTTTGGAGGAGGGATCGGGCCCACATCTTACCACCAATAGCTTCTTTCCACATCAACTCAGTACCCCTTAAGGTACTGAGTAACTCAGTACACAATCCGATTCCTTGTCAAACACGGACGCGGATTGCGTCCTACCCCCGCCCGGACGATAATCCGTCCGGGCAGGGCTCTGTGGGGCCCACCGTTATGTAAGTGTTTTATCACGCCGTTGAACGACTTTTTCAGATAATTTTAGTGTGTCAACCAAAAAATGAGGTAGGTCCAAGCTTGAGTGGACCACAAAGTGGGGATTGAAGGTCCACCATTAAAAGCTTCTTGGGAGCCAAAGATGTTTCGGATCAAGCTGATATTTGTGTTTTCACTTCATCCACGTCTACGTGACCTTATGAATAGGTTTTATGGTAAAAAAAACATCCCATGGGTCCTTAGAAAGGTTTCAACGGTGGGTGTCATATCAGTGCAGGTTCCTTTGTTGTGGTCCACTTAAGCCTTGGACCTGCCTCATTTTTTGGTTGACATACTGAATTTATCTGAAATAATCGTTCAACGGCGTGGATAGAACACTTACATAACGACGGGCACCACGGAGCCCTGCCCGGACGGATTACCGTCCGGGCGGGGGTAGGACGCAATCCGCGTCCGTCAAACACCCCCTCATAGGATTCGGTCTCTGTGTGCGTACTATAACACCATGTGTATGTTAGACATAGCACATAACCTTAGATCCAATCCACTCAACAGAGGGTACGATGTTCTGTCCCAAGAATCAGCTCCGCTCACTATTCAGGTGAGCCACACTTTACAATGAAATCCCAATTCAATTTTCTTACCCATCCAATATCGTGGTCCACCTCCTTAACGGCTTAGATTTATTTTTGGAAGACAACATCTACAACGTCCGATCCACATGATGAACGGACTAGATATTTCAATTATCAGCCACACGATTGCACATATGGTAGAGTGTGTAGATGAAGTTCCATCTACACGCGTTTCATCTTAGCAAATCTCTAACAAACTTAACTAACGGTAACCGTAATCCCCTTTCAGATGTTGACTTCCGCCATCTAGTCAACCGATTGCCGAAGGGAGCAAGCTTCACCATCTTCTCCGACTCATGCCACAGTGGCGGCCTCATCGACAAAGAGAAAGAGCAGATCGGACCCATGTCCATGATCATCGGCCCCACACTAGCAGCGGACCCCACGACCGTCCGAAAACCATTCCCTTCGATTCGATCCTTAATCACCTGACCAAAATCTCCGGCATTCAGTCCTCCGAAGTCGGCGCTCACTTATCGGAAGTCTTTGGAAGCGATGCGAGCTCGAAATTCCGGTCACACAGCTTGCAATCGGGCACGTCTAATCGGGTAGGGCCCGATAATGGGATCCTGCTCAGCGGCTGTCAGACGAACGAGACGTCGGCGGATATGGATCCGAACGACGATGGATCGAAGGCGTACGGCGCATTCAGTAACGCTGTCCAGACGGTGTTGAAGGACCCCAAAGGGGTGATTAGCAATAGGGAGTTGGTTACACGTGTGAGGGAAGTGTTGCACGTGCAAGGATTCAAGCAGCACCCCTGCCTTTACTGCAGTGATAAAAATGCGGATGCGACTTTCCTGCGGCAATCCACAAGCTCGAGCGTGTAGGGGTCGTTAGCACGTGTGGTCCTTGAAAACCCATGGAATCTTCTTAAAATCTTTACAAAACACTACTACAGGATGTTCTATGTAAATAAAGATAATGAAATTTGGAAGTTTTCCTATTAATCGTCTGCGGAGCAGATTAGGTGTTATCCTTATTACGTGGGGTCCACTTGATGAATGTGACTTTATATCCACACCGTTAATCTGTTTTTTCAGCTTATTTTTTGACATAATCACAAATTTTAAGCAGATCCAAATCTCAGGTGGGCCATACCATTGGAAATAGTGGTGAAGGACCATTAAAAACTTTGTGTGGGCCTAAAAAGGTTTTGTATCAACTTAAATTTGTCTTTTTGGTTTTTGTGACCTTATCAACAGGATGGATGGATAATAAACATTACCAAAACATTACGGTGTGGTTTAGGAATTTTTTGACGGTGGGACATTCAATCACCACTTTTTAATATGGTGTGATCCATATGATATTTGGATCTGCTTCAATTTTGGCATATGGTACACTAAAATTACCTAGAAAAACAGATGGACTGCATGGATTAAGAATACATATGTCAAGGTAGGCCCCATGGTAAGGGCCGCATCTTCGTGGGTGAGGCCCAGCCCCACCTAATCCGCTCCCCTGAATTTATTTCCCCATGTGTCGTACCCGTTGATTTTTGGTGACAATAAGGAATAGACATGCAACCAGACTAAGTTGGAACGCAGAACCTTGTGAAGGGGCGAAACTTAACCCATTCCACCAACCAAACAATATAGTCAAGGTTTAAATCAGCCTTACATAAGTTGCTTATATTTTAGATTCCCTTTCTAATGTATCCTATCCCTGCTTTGTTCAGCAACACCTGACCTTTGATCTCCCGAGGGAGGGCAGCAAGACCTTGGAAAAATGAATTAATCTGATTGGAGCTGCCAATCTTAGTCAAATTGTCAGCCGGGCTGTTAGCTTCCCTATAAACATGACGAATTGTCGGAAAGCCGAATCCAGTGCTCCTCCTTCGAGACCTGAATCGACGGAGACCAGGGGAGGAGTTCCTTCAGACCCATTCTCTGCCAGAGAGAGGAATCTGAGACAAAGTCTGAAAGGTCTTTCCTGGTCTTGAATGTTATGAGGAATTGATGAGACGAAATTCGAGCCACATCAATAGCAGAAGCCATGAATTTGGAGGATCTAATAACCTCAATAATCTGCAGAATAGAGATCTGGTGGGTGCCAGAAGAACCCACCAGAGCGAGTTCGAGTTCTTTCAGCTTCTGGGAGACCTGCGCCGCGTCAGCAGTAACCTGAAGGGTACCTTGATCTCTCGGAATAACAGGTGTAATCTGTCCTTCCCATCTTCGAGGGTGAGGAGAGAAGCCGTTGTTTTGGATGTGCTCTGTTTGCTGAGGTTGGGGGTTCTGAGAACCGGAAGCATGGTTGATGGAGGAGCGCGTAAAGGGTTTCGGACGGACGTTCATTACTATGACCTCCCTGCCATCGATCCATTTCCCATGGAGGACACCCATTGCAGCCCGAGCGTCATCTTC
The DNA here is from genome assembly GCA_021015155.1 of Magnolia officinalis. Lineage (NCBI taxonomy): Eukaryota > Viridiplantae > Streptophyta > Magnoliopsida > Magnoliales > Magnoliaceae > Magnolia > Magnolia officinalis. The sequence continues at coordinate 64,776,691 of JAJHSJ010000009.1, read as the reverse complement.
ATAGCAAAATCGAACAAATCCACATCCCCTCGGTTTTGACGTGCCTGGAAAAAACGGAAGAAAAACCTCAGACACCCGCCCGTATTTCTGAAAGATCTTGAGCACATCTTCCGTAGAACAGCTGAATGGCAGGTTTCCTACAAACAAGAGATTTCTCAGGCGGATATCTCTGGAGGGTTTTACTCCTCTTCTGGAGGGTTTCTCCCCTCTAAGGGAGGGGCCGCGGCGCCCTCTCTTTTTGGATCTACTCATTTATCTCAAATAAGTTAGAAATATAAAAAAGTAACTTATTTGTTGGTATCCAAACATGCCTAGTTACACCTAGTTCGTGTTAGAGTCCATTTAATTTTCGTTTCTTTTGGATCCGCTTATGCTACATTCGGTTTGTTTGAGTTAAACTAAGATTTTCAATGTGATGTGTAAGTGGAGCCCCTTGAATTTATCTTTTGTATATATATAAAAGAGTGAATGGTACATGCAAGAGAGTTTGTGAATAATCAAGATATGAAATAGAAACCGTGTTTTTACTTAGAAAGTCTACTTTTTCTCTCAAGTTTGGATCGCTGTGCAAGAGAGTTTTTGAATAATCAAGATATGAAATAGACACCTTGTTATGGTCGATCTCTGCCTTATGGTTTTTTAAAGATGGGCCTCAATTGCCATCAGAGGCCATATTTATACCTTTTAATAAGGAGGTGGTTAGGCCTGGCAATGGGTTGGGCCCAGGCCTGGATTTTGAACTAGTCAGGCTGAATCTTTCAGCCAGCCTATTCAATTTTTATTTTGTTGGTCCAGGCCCAGCCCATTGCCAGCCCTTAGAAGGTGGTTTAAGTCCCAACCCATTGGAACCCTAGTTAAAGGTTCATCCAACGGATGACTTCCTACCACTTAAGTAAATCATGAAATAATCATGAGGGATCACCCGGGCAAATACCAACCCCATGTTCTTATCAGGCCGACAAACCATAAAACCAATTTCTAGCCAGTTATAAATAGAAAGTTCGAAGTGTGGTCCACTTGATAAATGGATGTGACCAATTTTTGCACAAGGTGATCCTTATCATGGTTCCAACCTATTGAATGGGTTGGATGTCTCACATACATAAAAGGTTGGAAGTTATACATTGGGTGGGCCATAACTTATAGTTCAACTGATTAGATTGGAGACCTCAATTGATAAGGATTATTGATTCCTCCTCAATATGCAAGAATAGACCATGAGAGACCATCACTCTCCACAAATTGAAAGGGAGAATCAAGTGGGAATTCATTAGTGCCAATTCCAGTTCTTAGAAAGAACAAAGAATATTAACTCTGACCATTACATTAGCAACCATTTATGTAATATTGATCTTTGAACAGTCAAGATTGTCCTTCTGGTAGCCCCCATCGACCATTTCCTAAATCTCTTGCACAAAATAGCCCTAACCATGAGCATATAATGATCCATATTAAAGTAAATCTCTACAAATAGTATTGTTTGGATTATTACTTAAGAAGATTTATATCATAGACCATCAAAAACCCAATAGATGAATGATTTAGATTCCAAAAGGTAGCTAGCATCTGCTTTGTAGTTGTTGATTTAAATATTCAATATTTTTAATAATTAGAAGTACATTAATATCTTAATCATTGACCCATTAATCAAAATGGACCATAATTGAGATGTTTGTGAATTGTAGTTCAATTCCATTTAGAAAGCAAAATGTGTGTGTTTTTTTTTTTATATATATATATAAAAAAATGCTCATATGCAATCGATGCAAGTAAAGGAAATTACAACAAAAGAATGACAAGAGAAAAAAGACACCGAGACCTTTGTAGTATGACAATATATCTACTCTTATTGTGCAACAATAGGTAACTTTCTTCTTTACTAAAACAACAAAATTAAAAAATATTAGATTCAACTCTCTACCATTCTCCCATCATACATAAATATCACTCACCAAGGAAGTCTCCGTGGAAGGAATTTCGCTTTGCAATCTTTATGTACATGTGTCTCTCCTTCTATAGACAATACACCCCAAGAGAAAGTACTAGCCAAAACAATGTTTCTCCCTCTATAGACAACACACCCCAAGAGAAGGTACTAGCAAAACTAGGCTTCACATTAGGGGATCTTTAACACTAGACAACCGTGGGTTAGGGAGCATAAGGATAATCAAATCTGGAGCTTCGCCTGTTCGCTCCATTCATCGTCTGTAGCAGATGGGATGAGTCCTTTGCCACTTGGTTGTGCGTCAATAGCATCCTCCTACTTCTGATTTGGCATTGATGCTAATATCAGTGGATAGTCTTTTTAGCCAATTTTGAACCGAGCCTAGTGGGAGAATTTTGGTATATGATAGGCGAGGTCCGAAATCTTTTTGTCGGGACCCACCCAAATGGTTGTACAATCTATTGCATTTAATAAAACTCAGGTGGAATGAGTCCACCTTTCCTTAAAATAATTTTTTTTTAAAAAAAAACCTAGGCTTCACATATGTATGTCTTAGATATGAGAGAGAGAGAGAGAGAGAGAGAGAGAGAGAGAGAGAGAGAGTTTTATAGTTATTTCAAAAGAGTTTTTTAATTTTTATTTTTTAAACACAAACCACATGGGCACTTGTGAGACCCGACTCGAGTTCGCATGTGTGCATCTGTGTGTGTGAGTACACATTTGGTATATTTTGGTCCCGTGGTCCTACCGGTCAAATTTCGGTGACCTACGACCTTCGGATAGTGTTTGCAGTCATCCTTGAATTCGGTCACATAGACCCGACTCGTATTGCCCAGGACTTATGCCATTGCGACCGCATTGTCGTCGTAGTTCCAACGCCGTATCTCATGCATAAATCCGATATGTAGATTAAAAGTTGTGTACATCTCATTATATGACCATTGATCATGTGGCCCACTTAGGTTGAATGCATGTGGACCACCATCACCCTTGGCACAAGTTCCAAGGTACACTACCCACACACTACACAAATATCCATAACCAGCACCACCAACCACAAACACCACCAAGAGGCCTAGTCTAACGTACAACTTTGTAAACTCCTCCCTATGGTAATGATGGATTCTCTTACAAACTCATCGTGGTCTCTCTCTCTCTCTCTCTCTCTCTCTCTCTCTCTCTCTCTCTCTCTCTCTCTCTCTCTCTCTCCTTATCTCTCCCTCCTCATTTCTAGCTAGCGACCTTCCTCCAAAAATTTTCAAATTCTCCAGCCCCTTCCAAGTTAGAACTCTCCCAATCTAACCCTCAAAAATCCATTCTAACCATTAAAACTTCATCATTGGAAATATAGAACCCAACTGTGGAAGAAGGAGGATACGCTTTGAGGTGGGTGCTTCCTTATGTGGTAAATCTGATTTCTATAGTGGAGTTCTCTTTAAAAAAAAAAAAAAAATTATGAGGGGAGTGTAAGACCCACCAATCAATGGTGGAGATCCCACACATCCCCATAGGTGTGGCCAAACGGCCCACCTCATGCATGCATGTCCCATGCATGGGGCTTTCCTTTATGGACCCATCATGGTGGATCCTTGGATTTCTTTGCATGATGAGGTCATCTAGACCTTAGGATCATGGTGGGAATGGCATCCCCACCATCTGACGCAGGGGAGGACGTGAGGTCGAGCACCGTCTTCCTCAAGAGGATAACTATTCCGAATTCACGGAACTTCTCTGGACTCCTCACAGAGACTTCTCGAATCCACGAGAAAAGAGAGTAGAAAATAGAAATAAATTCTAAATAAATTCGAAATAGCTTAATTGAATAATTGATAATTCTCTAATGTGCCTCCTTACACCATTAATAAAGAAAAAAATAAACTAAAATTCGTAATTACCAAAAATAGCAAAATTCTAACTCTAATAAAAATCCTAATTCTAATAAAACTCTTCTAAGGCCTAGTTTCTAAAAATAAAAATTGCAAATAAACTTTCTCTAGAAGAGTCCTAGTATAACTAAAAGTTATTTCTAAAAGGAAAGAAAATCTAAAACTCTAAAAATATTAAAAAATTCGGAATTACTAAAAATAGTAAAAGTTTCCTAAGAATTCGTTTTTGAGCTGAAAGCGCGTGCTTTCTGACGAAACGGACAGATGCGACCCACTTTGTGGGTCAGTTCACCTCGGATGGCCCGTTTCAGTAAAGATTGATAGGTTGTGCGCCCCATAACGATACCCGGATCAAAAGTTATGGTCAATTTACGATCCATCTTCTTTTGGCCCAACCATGCTAGGAACGTATCTGTGACACGTTCTACATCAGACTCCTCCACTTGAAAAAAACTCGTCCTCGAGTTACGCAAGAGACTTGGCACATGAGTCTGAGATAACTTCCGACGTCGATGTTCATTAGCTCTTTTTATGTACTTGGCATTAAGCTCTTGAGTTGACACAATATATGTACTCATGCTTTCCTTGACTTGACTAATATCAATTAATTCCTTCACATCTGCCTTCAAGATCTCATATTTTTTCTGATAATGTGGGCAATTAGGCGGACTTGCCCCTGAGACGGGATCAACGTGATTTGGTATATCTCGTATGGGAGGTAATTTATTAGAGAGTTCATCGAGCACAACCCTCTTGAACTCCTGCGATACTGGTTCCAAATCCTCTAAGATATTCACAGGCTCCACATATTTTTTCTTTTCAACTAATGGATATATATTTTCCGTTTCCTCATATTGTTTAACAAAGGCCTGTTCAGTGATGAGATATTGTTCCTCCACTTTAGAAGTCTTGGGTTGGTTCTCTATTCCTATAGAGGTCACATGTTCGCCACTGATGAATCCTGTGGTCTGTCGCAACTCCGTTTTGATGAAGTCGTTTCTCGCGGACCAATAATAGGATTTTTCTGCATAACCTTTTACTGATCGACTATCCTGATAATAATTTTGATTTTGTTGGAATAATACCTGATCGTAATCTCGAGGGAGGAATCGCATACACAATAACTTCTTCATCCGCGACCACGTGCGGATTGGCGCCTTCATCTGTCTTGTTCGCTCGAGTTGAAGTTGTTCCCACCAATCTGAAGCTCTGCCCGGCAACTTATAGGCCACGAGTTTAACTTTCTTCTCTTCTACGATGTTCATGTAGTCGAAGAAACGTTCGACTTCAAGCAACCAATCGAGGAAGTCTTGGAAGTAGAGTTGGCCATTAAAATTATGAAGATCGACTTTCATCTTAAATTCTTGAATCATCCTGTGGTTCATTGATAGCATCGCCCTACGATCAGTATAATTACGAATTCCAGCAATTGCTGGTGGTGGATCACCACCATGAACACGGAGTTGCCTTAGGTTTTCTGCCAAGAGATCCGCTATGCTGTCGATGGAAGCCTGGAGCCCTTGCATGGCTTGCCGATTCTCTTGTTGTACTACTTCAAAAGTTGTCGCCGTTAAAGGTAAATTCCCTGGAGCACCGCCCATGGGATTGTTGCCCGACCCGTCGTTAGAAGCCATCGATTCGAGGAGAAACCTCGCTTTGATACCAAACTGACGCAGGGGAGGACGTGAGGTCGAGCACCGTCTTCCTCAAGAGGATAACTATTCCGAATCCACGGAACTTCTCTGGACTCCTCACAGAGACTTCTCGAATCCACGAGAAAAGAGAGTAGAAAATAGAAATAAATTCTAAATAAATTCGAAATAGCTTAATTGAATAATTGATAATTCTCTAATGTGCCTCCTTACACCATTAATAAAGAAAAAAATAAACTAAAATTCGTAATTACCAAAAATAGCAAAATTCTAACTCTAATAAAAATCCTAATTCTAATAAAACTCTTCTAAGGCCTAGTTTCTAAAAATAAAAATTGCAAATAAACTTTCTCTAGAAGAGTCCTAGTATAACTAAAAGTTATTTCTAAAAGGAAAGAAAATCTAAAACTCTAAAAATATTAAAAAATTCGGAATTACTAAAAATAGTAAAAGTTTCCTAAGAATTCGTTTTTGAGCTGAAAGCGCGTGCTTTCTGACGAAACGGACAGATGCGACCCACTTTGTGGGTCGGTTCACCTCGGATGGCCCGTTTCAGTAAAGATTGATAGGTTGTGCGCCCCATAACGATACCCGGATCAAAAGTTATGGTCAATTTACGATCCATCTTCTTTTGGCCCAACCATGCTAGGAACGTATCTGTGACACGTTCTACATCACCATCCATATTAATTTTTAGTCATGCATGTATGAGATTCATAGTGTAGATGTATATTGGTGTATGATGTGTGGTTGAATTTTCTTGGGAGGGCTCAATAGTGGCAGAGCCCTTCCCTATGGTCGGATTTCCCTTCCTTCTCTTTTTTTTCCTTATTTCCATCACTGATCATGGTGTGTGACCCACCTTATAGGCCAACAAAAATCCAGCCACCCAAAAAAGAGAGGACGCCCATGACATCCCATCCTATGACATGTGGCCCCAAAATCCAACTAATTGGGGCACATGCAAAGATGTTTTGTATGGTAGGATGGTCTGGATATTTGTGGGGCCCACTAGGGTGGTCCATCCTCTAATTTTCTTGGATTAAATCCCATTTTAATTACCAATTAAAATTATTTCATTCCAATGTAATGTTGCTGTCCAGAAACTGTCTGGATAGATTTTTGGGCCACCTTGGGGCCTGATTTCTGAAAATTTTGTGGGAAGATTGATACAAATTAATATGTGATTCTTTTAGCTGCATGACCCACCTACAACCACACAAAATTTCAGCCCCAATGGACCCGTTTGGGCATCCAAAAGGGTGGGCCAACATAGTGGACTGCCAGAAATTTTCTGTTATGTAGTCCAGCAACATAGTCCCATAAAAATAAAAAATTTAAATATTTTCTTAGAAGGTGGACCATCTTTCTTAATCCCACTTTGTTGTAGGATTGATAAGGAACCTTGGGTCTAAATTTCAAGAATTTTGGATGCCCAGAACCCACCCATTTGGGACAGCTACACTTCCAACAACATTCCACCCTGGACAGATTGTAATTTCGAAATTTATTAAATACTTTTAAGTGTCTAAAAATTATGAAAATTTACAGGGAGGTGACCCACTTATGGTAGGACCCACCTACAAAATTTTGGGGCTAATGGACACCTGTACACACCATGGTAGTGGCTGGACAGGCCCACTATAATATGGTGTCCAGATCAGTCCAATTTTCAGGATAGATTGATTTCTTTAAATGAATTAAAATATTTATATATGTCCAAAAATTCTAAAATTTTGTGAAAGTGTAGTCCACTCATGGTAGGACTACCTACCAAATTTCAGGGCCAATGGACCCCTGTGCACACCGTGGTAAGGGCCGGACTGGCCCACCACGTTGGGACGTCCAGGTCAGTCCGATTTTTTGGACAGACCGTTTTATTTAAATTAATTAAAATACTTAGGAATATAAAAAAAATTATGAAATTTTGTGGGGGTGTGGCCCATCTATGAAAGTATCACACTACAAAATTTCAGACCCAATGGACATTCGAGGTGATTGTGGTGTGGCCTGGAGTGGCCCACTAGGCAGGGACGCCCAGGCTGGGGCGTCCAGCTTGCTTTGTGGGCCGACCTAGACGTGTTGTATTCACTTCGTTCATTTGGTGAGGCCCATTGTAATATGTGTGGGTCACCATGGGTCACTAATCCATTTAGATTAAATAAATTTTTAGACTCTAACAGGCCCAGGAAATGGGTGGGCTGGAATTCCAATAAGGGGCCCAAATTTGCTGCATGGTTGATTATTTTGAAGCCGTTGTGGCCCACCAGATTTAGGGGAATTTTGCACACACTCTTTGCCTTCTTTCCTTAAACATTTTTGGGCATAATTAGTGCCTCATAAGGCCCACCTTTGTGGTGATATTGTGGGCTAGCCTTAACCAGATTTTTATGTACGTAGTTTTATAGGCCCAATGGGCTGGAAACCTCTTCCTTGAGCCCAAGATTGTGCAAGGGCTGACCTTATTGATTTATTAGCCCAATGGGCTATCTATAAGCTGATCATGTGTATTAATGGGCCTTGATGCCCTCATGAAGTGCTTAATTATGGGCTGACTTGCAAGGCCCACATTGATGCATATTGTGGAGGGTCTTACTAAGTCTTTGGGTTGATATGACAAGGCCCACACTATTGGTTTAGGCCCTACCCATGTATATCCTTAGGATTAAGGGCTGCCCTCTAAGTCCAACATATGGCATGAATTGGATGGCTTTTGTTTTCGGGCTTGTTCCTTAGGGTCGATTATGTGACATTATATATATGTGGCTGCCCCTTTTGTGTTGGTAATTAGGCCTTGTGGACTATGTCCTTTTTTTTGGGTAGGCCCATTAATTTTGGGCCTATACTTTCCCAACTATTGTGATGGGCTTAGGGGCAAGAATATCCAAGAAGTTGGGGCCTTGATCGCCCATTAAAATTGACCCTATACTTGGGCTAAAAAGTGAGGTCCAACTCACTTGTGTTAAATGTGAGAGTTGCCCATGTAAATGAACTGCCAGGCTGCCCATGAAGCTCACCACAACATATGGGTTTATGACCCTTCTGGTTGGGCCCAAAAGTCATTTGAGGGCCCACTATATGGACTATGAGACTGGGCTCAGTGTATGGCCCTCTAGGCCATGGATTGCTTAGGCCTTAGGCCTTATTTCATGCTCCAGTAGTGGTGGGCTACCTCTTGGAAACCAGTTGAGGTTAGATGTCCTCCTGGGTGTCATAAGGTATGTCTATGGGTTTCTCTATGGATGGTTAAAGGCCCACCATAGACCCTGGACCATTTATTTGAGGCTAAATATGGATGCATGTGGAGCCTACCTCAACGTATGTTGGTCCAGGCCATTCAAGCCGTGGATTGCCCAATTATGAAAGCACTCTCTGCCTTGGGTTGCTGCTGGACTCACAATCCAGTAGCAGACCGACTTGATCTTTTCATGATATATACACACTCTCCATCTAGTGGGATCCCCCAATGAGTATAGTTGACCTTCATGAGATTATTTCACATATATACTAATTTCTGGACCATAACAGACCCATGAAGTCAAACAGACCAAAAGTTTATTAAAGGGCCTTAAATGAACAATTGTATGGTTAAAACTTTATTTGGTTGTGGGGCCCACCATATTGAGAACTTGTGTACGTGTTACATGCTTATGTTTTCCTATAATCTTTGGGCTTAATCAGTGCATTCTTTTGGGTCACCCTTAGTGATCACATGAGGACCCCATCTTAGATCATATTTTTGGGGCATCCCATGGGCCCAAAGTGGGATGGGACGTCCCAGCATGGCCCAACCATATATTGGGTTGACTTCCACCATTTTGATGGACTTGGGGGCTAAGATAAGGATAGTATTGGGCCCTTGGTTGCGCACTTAAATTGCTAGTTATTGAGCTGATGTAGTTGGGCTCATTTCATCTAAACTTAAACTTATTTTGGGCCGTATATTGTGTACACGGGCTGCCCACCAAGTCCAATTTAATGCATGGATTCTATGGCCATTGGAAATTGAGCCTTGGGCCTTAATTTCCCTCTTGTAGCCCATGCTGTTAAAAGTAGTATTATATCTTTTTATGGCCTATTATGAAGAAGACATGTATGTGGTTACCTCTATTCTTATCTTAAATATCGCCATATAGTATAATTAAATTCATCCTCATGACCCATGTACATCATTGTATGCTTGGTTGACACTATGTGTGTGTGGTCATATTGTGTCATTGGGCATTGCATGTTACCTTCTCCAAGGGACGTAGTATTCCCTCTTGAGTACGTTAGATCTTCGAATTGATGCATGGTTGATTGTGTGATTTATGCATCTGGCATTGCATAACATATGTGCATTATTGCCTTTGCTTCATCAGGGTTGTAGCCTCCACAGATACATCATGGATGGCCATGTTTGGACACCGGAAATGTTACTTGAGCATACCGGGTGCATAGGATGCCCATGGGTGAAAATTTTAAAACTTCCATGGTACCAAGGATCTACTCCAACGCCGTGACCGGGTGGAATATATGAGCGCACAAGAACCTTATACCGTTAGGCCGCGACTCTCACTGTCGTGTAGTTGGTTGGATAGGGGTGTGGCCTTACTCGCTTGATGTAAGAAGGCATTGCTAGACTGAGTCTGACCAGCTCGTGAATGAGTCTACTACCGTAAGCTTTGCTGGTGATTGGCCGTCCACAGGCGGGTAGTGAGGTCTCTTACGGTCATTTGATTGTGTAGGGTCTGCAGAGCGACAATCATCCAGCAGTGTAATGGACCCCGATGATTTCCTTATGATGGAAATATACTTGATATGTGGATTGGATGAGCACTAGCATTACTTCGTATTGCATTTGCATTGGCCGTGTAAGCCTCATATTGCATCGCCTTGGCATGACGCCCAATACTCATTGCATTACAGTACTCATTGCATTATATAACCTTGGTATGGCTTCCTACATTATTGTACTACCTTGGTATAGCTTCTTGCATTCATGACAGCCCTGGTAAGGCTGGTGGTGTTGGCTTTGATCATGTTTTCTTCCTGTATCTCCTATTATTCTTGTGTGCATTATTACCACATACCTTCACCACCCTCTTAGCTTCTATAAGCTTATGCACGATTGATGCGTGCAGGAGATCCTAGGCAGGTATTGTAGTGGCAAAGCTTGGAGTAGAGTTGAGCTTGAGGACCCCACTGTTGCAGACATTCCCTTCCTTTTTCTATCATCTTATGTATGTCCTTTTGGACCTTATGGATACTTGTAAAAGTTCAAATTCTTAGTGGATTTTGTGATGTGTGCCCTTAGTTATTCTCAGATGTACTTGCTGTGATCTTAGGTATGCTCGTATTGGAAATGATTACACTGTTATGAAAATTCTCCTTATAAGATCCCAGGATTGGAACCTACTTTAGGAGCCAAGAATGGGGTACTACGAAGGCTATTGCGGCCAGAACCGTCCATCGGGTTCCTTGTGAGTCCGGTTATCAAGTCTAGGGTGTGCAACACTCAAACACATGACATCAATGTTGCAATTCGTCTACCACTGGGCTATGCATTGAATTCTCTCATATCCATTTTTTCTAGTTATTTCGAAAGAATTCTCTCATTTGTAAGTTGAACTGTTGTTTAGTTTTCTGTTATTTTGAATAATGCTTCCCTCTTCTTTAAAAGAGAAAGACAAGAAACGAATATCCTACATTGTGGTTTGTCTAAGATCCATCATTCATATTGCAGCCCGTTGGTTAGTACAATGGCCCATTGCCATTTTTTATATAGGGCAAAGAAATCTTTCAATTGCGATTTTCATTTCTTTGGATTTAGAGTTGGAGAATGGTATAAGTGTTGAAGAAATGGTCTTTTCTCTTGGGATTTTCATCACATTTCTCATCTTAGATTCACCCCCCTTTTTGTGCAAGTTAGAGATGGGATGGAGATTTTCTCTTAAGATGTTTATTTTAAGATGAGAAATGTGATGGTTGTGTTGTTTCCAAGATGGATAAAATGGTGAAATGGATTTTCTCAAATGCTCCCTTGGTTGCAAGGTGGAAACAAATTTTGAAACAATATCCATGGACAATCTTACTTTGATAGTTATTTGACATGATGATGATTTCCATGGTCTTCCATAGTGATTTGATATGATGATGATTTCCACAGACTTTGAAAATGGTTGTTACATGAAAAATGGACCGATCAACTAATGTGGGCCAGGTTAACACTTCAATCTATTTATGGGCGTGACCCAATGATCCCACTCCCATCTCGAACAAATGTGGAGAGGTCAATCTCAGCTTCCCACCTATAGAGCTCAGCTTCCCACCTATAGAGCTCAGCTTCTCAACTCTAAATCGGAATTATCTTTGATCAACCATACTAAAAGAAAACACTCGCCGAAGGGACCAAGTCAGCTCGCCTCAGGTTAGTTCGTCTCAGGTTGGCACGCCCTAGGTCGGCAAAATCCGTCGGATCTGACCTGACCTCAATCACATCTATCTGCGATATCAACCGAAGATCCAGGAGATTGACTTCGATACAAATCCACTCGGGATTCTAACCAAGGATCTAAAAAGATCCTCTTGCCAAAGATGGAATCTAAATCCCATTATGACTCATTCCCACCAAAACGAGGGAATACCCTTTATGCCACTGCCTCTCCCCATCTATAAATAAGGTACCCCCAATGGTGAAAAGTACGCACAATCTTTTAGCCCTAAACCTCCGAAACTTGACTAGACCCAGATTCTTGACTTTGGCATCGGAGGGTCGCCTACACTAGCTGGGGTCTTCCTTGTCCGCTCCTTGTGCAGGTACGCGAAGACCTAATGGGGGAATGGGCCCTACTAGAGTTGTGATCAAATCTCAAATTCTTTTAATGGGTGATGTGCTTGAACTGTGATAGATGCACAATTTTTTAATAAGAATGTGGAAACCTATCAACATGTAGAGCCTTAGAAGAGGAGTTTCAATGGGTTTTAAACTCCATTCTACATCCATATAAACAATTATGGGTGTTAATGGGCTAGGTTCGGGCCTACAAAATCAGAATTTTGAATAGAGCTAGCCCGTTAATAGGGCTATAAACAATGTTGGGTTCCCAAACCTAAAACATCTAAAGTTCTCTCCCGTCCTTTTGCTTTCCTAAAGATCTAAGGTGCAGAAAATCCATGCAATCACTTTCAACAATGACTTCCCAATCAAGCACTCTTTTTATTTAGCTAATTTGATCTCTATACTCGATGTATAGTGTGATCCTTTTAAAATTCACAATATTAAGTTTACAATTTGTAGTTGTCATTCGAAATATTCAATATTTTTAATAATTACAAGTACATTAATATATCTTACTTATTTACCCATTCATTAAAATGGTCCATATTTTAGATCAAATTTTGAGTTTATGAATTGTAGTTCAAATCCATTCAAAAAGCAATATGTGTTTTCTATTATTAAAAAAAGAACACTTTGCATACAATCAATGCAAGCAAAGAAAATCACAACAAAAGAATGATAAGAAGAAAAAAAGGATATAAATATTTACATAGTACGATAGTATACATGTGTTCACGGGAAAGCAATACAAAACTTTCTTCTTCACTAAAATTAGATAAATCAATGAATATAAGATTCACCTCTCTCTCATTCTCCTACCATGCACAAAGATCACTCACCATGGAAGTCTCCTTACTCTTTCTTACATGTGTCTCTTTCTATAGACATCGCACCCCAAGAAAAATTGCTATCCAAACCCTAGAATGAAGCTTCACCCGTTATAAACACAAGAAGGGAGAGAGAGAGAGAGAGAGAGAGAGAGAGAGAGAGAGAGAGAGAGAGAGAGAGTTTCCAGTTAGGAAACGCACAAGGGTTGCATGTGTGACACTCCACTGCATCAACATTTTCTACCCTCATTCCTTATTTGCAGTTATTTCAAAAGAGTTCTCTCATTTTTAAGTTGATCTTTTGTTTAGGTTTGGTTATTTCGTATAATGTTTCCTTCCCTCTTCTTGAAAAGAGAAAGACAAGCAATTGATGGGAATATCCCACATTGTGGTTTATCTAAGATCCACTGTTCATGTTGTAGGCCATTGGATAATATGTTGGGTACAATGGCCCATCACCTTAGCTTTAAGTGAGGGAGCTTGTTGAAAATGGCCAAAAATTCTACTAACGACTATAAGAAAATGATCTTTTACCGGCGGCCAAAACCGCCAGCCAAAAACGCCGGTAAAATCTCCCAAAACTAGCGCCAATTAATAGTACAAAGCTTGTCTGAGCGCTGCTAATTATGGAATCTTTTAATCACGAAAAAGCGTTGCAAAGGTCTATACAAGCGCCGGTAAAAGTCTTTGTACAGATTTAAGAGGCCCTAGCGTAGGCAAGTAATTTTTTTTATTATATATAATTCAATTGAAACCTATATATTTTTTTAAAAATATTTGGAACATAAAAAATGTTGTAACTCAATTTAAACTGAATATTAAACAAATTTTATATTACTTAACAATAAAAAAAATATAATATTTACAACAATAAATTGAAAATGGTCTTGAATAGATAAATATATAAATAAATAAAAACAAATCCTCTGTGTGGTCTACTCCTAGCATGAGTGGCGTCAAAAGGCTGAAGTGCTTGTAGGCCTAAATTTCGGCACAATTAATTAAAATCCTGCACACACAAAATAATAATAATAATAATAAATAAGTAGCATTCAACAAATTGATGCATGCAAAACAATCAATCCTTCGATCCTCTATCCTTAAAAAGTCAAAAACTATCAAGGCAACAAATGATGTAACTTGAATTCCATTACATCTATTAGCCATGTCAGCTTTGTGCATGAAGACTTTAGTATACATATAATTACAATCTATAAATCATGTTGAAAGCATAAGGAAAAGCACTTTAGTAAGATGCTATAGCATTACCATTGTTCACACTTTCAAGGACAAGTACGCCATCTGGAAACAACCTAAGATTCTCTTGTGAGGGTTTTAATGAAACAAGAGACTGTAATAAGGAGAGATGACTTTCATTTTATGCACATTAATGAGTAAACAGAATTTGGTGACATTTTAACCATAATGTTGATGGGTTTTTTTGACTGTCGTCCTTTCGCAACTGGGATGCGCAAGTCCTTTCGCAACTGGGATGCGTAAAGTCCTTTCGCAACTGGGATGCGCAAGTCCTTTCGCAACTAGGATGCGGAAAGGAGTTTCCTAAAACTATAAAAAAGGGTCCCTAGGGTTTTTCTAGGGTATGTGATGTTGTGTTGATGAGAAAAACAACAAGAGGGTTTCCTAAAGCTTTACAAGGGATTTGCTAAAGGGTTTAGGGCTATCAAAGGTGAGAAAGAGGGAGAAAGAGAGAGAAGAAGCTTATAGAAGGGAGGTTCTGCTCGTGGAGGTTCTCTACTATGCAATCTATATCTCAGCGCTTCTATGTCCTCATAATCGGTGAGATCTCTCTGGTTTTCTCTATTTTTCTTATTGTTTATCCACTCCTGCGTGAGTGAAGAAGATTGTAACGTTCTACTTCATAGTGGATTGTTGATCTGGACGAGGTCCCATGGTTTTTACCTCTTTGAGGGTTTTCCACGTAAAAATTCTCGTGTGGTGTGTGATTGATGCATTGATTATTTTAATTGCTTTATTATCCATAATTCTGGTTTGTTCTGGAGGGCTAGATCCTAAGGTTTTGTACAAGGCCCCCAACAAAGTGGTATCAGAGCTAAGTTCATTGAACGGGTAATGATCGATTTTGAATTATGGAATTTGGCTCAAGGATGATTAGCCTCAATGGTTCTAACTGGACCATATGGAAGGCTAAGATGGAGGACTTGCTTTATTGCAAGGACCTATATTCTCCAATCTTAGGCATATAGCAAAATCCAAGGATATGACTGATGATGATTGGAAGAAAATGGACCAAAAGGCGGTGGGGTTTATTAGACAATGATTGGATGATTCTGTGTTCCACCATGTGTCTACAGAAACCTCAGCCGCTAGCCTATGACTGAAATTACCAGGGCTGTATGAGAGGAAGACAACCAGTAATAAGATTTTTCTGATAAGGCGACTTGTGAATCTCAAATTCAAATATGGTGGTTCTGTGGCCGAGCACATGAATGAGGTCAGCAATATAGTGAACCAACTCACCTCTATGAAGATGGTCCTGGATGATGAATTGCAGGCTTTACTATTGCTTAGTTCATTGCCTGACAGTTGGGAGACATTGGTGGTGTCTCTACGTAACTCCACGCCAGACGGAAAGATATCCATGGAACAGGTGACTAGCTGTCTCTTCAATGAAGAGACAAGGAGGAAGTCTCAGGGGTCTACTCAGCAAGAGGCTCTTGTGACACAGGAACGGGGGAGAGGAAAGAACAGGAAGGGCGGGAAGGCCCGAGATAAATCAAGAGGCAAGTCGAGTAACAGAAAAGATGTTGAATGCTGGAATTGTGGCAAGAAGGGCCACTACAAGCATGAATGTCGTGGTAAGAAAAACGACAAGAAAGGAAAAGGGAAGGAAGATGAATCAGATTCTACTGCGGTCGCTTCAGATGGCGACGTTGTAGTTATTCTTTCTGCAGATCATGACGTATGTCTCATGGCTTCGAGTCAGGACACCGACTGGGTGGTTGACTCGGGAGCTTCTTTTCATGCGACTCCACACAGGGACTCCTTCACAAGCTACAAGTCAGGTGACTATGGGACTGTGAAGATGGGAAATTCTGGCGTATCAAAAATCGTGGGAGTCGGTGATATTTGTGTGAAAACTGATGTAGGCTGCACATTAGTTCTCAGGGATGTGAGGCATATCTTAGACCTTTGCCTCAACTTGATGTCGACGGGAAGGCTGGATGATGATGGCTATGAAAGCCGGTTTGCTTATGGGCAATGGAAGCTCATCAAGGGTTCGTTGATCGTGGCCAGAGGGAAGAAGTATTGCACCCTTTACAAGACAAGTGTAGGTATGTGCAAGGGTGGGTTGAACGCAGCGGAAGATTCAGCTATTGACATGTGGCACAGGCGTCTAGGCCACATGAGTGAAAAAGGGCTTCAAGTACTAGCAAAGAAGTGGCTCCTTCCAGACGTGATAAGTACACCTCTCAAAACCTGTCTTGATTGTTTATGAGGGAAACAACACAGAGTTTCATTTGTTAAAACTGCTTCTCATGTTAATAAAGTGCATGCATTAGATTTGGTTTATTATGATGTTTGTGGTCCTATGAGGACAAAAACCTTAGGTGGGGCATTGTATTTTGTTACTTTTATAGATGATGCATCTAGGAGGGTTTGGGCTTATGCTTTGAAATCCAAGGACGAGGTCTTTGGTGTGTTTAAATTGTTTCATGCTATGGTCGAGAGAAAGACAGGTAGACCATTGAAGTGCATCCGCACTGACAATGGTGGTGAATATATTGGCGACTTTCATGAGTACTGCAAGTCCCTAGGTATACGGCAATAACAGACGATTCCCAAGACCCCTTAGCATAATGGTGTAGCTGAGCGAATGAATCGCACTATTGTTGAGAGAATCAGATGCATGTTATCCCATGCGAAATTGTCCAAGACGTTCTAGGGAGAAGCAATGCACACGGCGGTGTATTTGATAAACAGGTCTCCATCAGCCCCGTTGAATGGAGAAGTACCTGAGAAGGTGTAGATTGGACAGGATCCATCATACAGTCATCTCAGGGTGTTTGGATGCAGGGCATCCGTTTACGTACCAAAGGACGAGAGGTCCAAGCTCGATATGAAGATCAAGCAGTGTGTGTTCTTGGGGTACAGTGATGAAAAGTTCGGTTATAGATTGTGGGATCCGACCGAGAGGAAGCTCGTCAGGAGCAGAGATGTGATTTTCTTTGAAGATCAGTGTATAGAAGACATTGGTAAGTCAAAGAAGAATCAGCCTAGTTCAGGTGAGCTAGAGGACACGGATCCAATTATTCCTCCCGTGGTGCCTGATGACGGGGGAGTACAGCAAGGTGTAGAGGACAAGGGAGTTCCTTCAGAAGATGGACCAGGGGAGCAACCCCCACTTGATCCACCTGTTGAGCTACAGGTGAGGAGGTCATCTAGGGACAGACAGTCGTCCAAGAGGTACTCGCCATATGAGTACATTATGCTGACTGATGGTGGAGAGCCAGAAGATTATTCTGAGGCCCTAGCTGACGAGCATAAGGGGGAGTGGTTGAAAGCTATGCAAGAGGAGATAGAATCCTTGCATAAGAATTAACCACACCTATGACATGGTGAAACTGCCTAAGGGCAAGAAAGCTTTGAGCAACAAGTGGGTGTTCAGAAAGAAGGTTGAGTAGAAGAATTAACAGACAAGGTTCAAGGCCAGACTTGTGGTGAAAGGTTTTGGTCAGAAGAAAGGCATAGACTTCGAGGAGATATTCTCATCAGTGGTGAAGATGACATCCATACGGGTGTTACTTGGGTTGGCGGCTAGCATGGATCTGGAGATAGAGCAGTTAGATGTTAAAACTGCCTTTCTCCATGGTGACCTGGAAGAAGAGATTTACATGCACTAACCAGAGGGGTTCGAAGTCAAGGGAAAGGAGCATATGGTGTGTAGGATAAGGAAGAGTTTGTATGGGCTGAAACAAGCTCCACGGCAATGGTACAAAAAGTTCGACTCGTTTATGTTGAAACATGGGTATGACAGAACGGAGTCGGACCACTGTGTGTTCACGCGCAAGTTCTCAGATGGTGATTTCTTAGTTCTGCTATTATACGTTGATGACATTCTCATCATGGAAAAGACATCAAGAAGATCGACAGGCTGAAACAGGAGTTGGGCAAGTCTTTTGCGATGAAAGACTTGGGCCCGGCTAGACAGATCTTAGGAATGGAGATAACCCGTGATAGAAGAAGCAGGAAGCTCTGGCTGTCACAAGAGCGGTATATTGAGAAAGTCCTAGAGCGGTTCAATATGAATGCAGCGAAGCCGGTCAGTACTCCACTAGATGGTTACTTCAGATTGAGCGACAGACAGTGTCCCAAGACGAAGGCAGAGGTGGAAGAGATGCAGAAGATACCCTACGCGTCAGCTGTAGGAAGTTTGATGTATGCTATGGTGTGTACACGCCCAGACATAGCATATGCGGTTGGTGTTGTCAGCCGGTATCTTGTCAATCCTGGCAAAGAGCATTGGGCAGCAGTGAAGTGGATATTGCGGTATCTAAGAGGCTCGTCCAGGTTGAGCCTATGCTATGGTGACGGTAAACCTGTGTTAGAGGGCTACACAGATGCAGATATGGCAGGTGACATAGACTCCAGGAAGTCTACATCGGGGTTCATGTTCACGTTTGCAGGGGGAGCGGTTTCTTGACAGAGCAAGCTACAGAAGGTCGTAGCATTGTCGACGACAGAGGCCGAATACATTGCAGTCACAGAGGCATGTAAAGAGATGCTTTGCATGAAAAGGTTCTTACAGGAACTTAGCCTAAAGCAGGAGGAGTACGTGGTCTATTGCGATAGTCAGAGTGCTATACACTTAAGTAAGAATCCAAGTCAGCATTCCAAGTCAAAGCACATAGAGATTCAGTATCACTGGATCAGGGATACTTTAGAACAGAAGGTGTTACAGCTTGAGAAGGTCCACACGGATGATAATGGGTCAAATATGATGACCAAGGCCTTGCTCAATGGCAAGTTTGAGGTTTGTAGAAACCTGGCTGGCTTAAAGAAGATGAATCCCTCCTAGGTCAAAAAGGGAGAGATTTGATGGGTTTTTTTGACCTGTCGTCCTTTCGCAACTGGGATGTGCAAGTCCTTTCGCAACTGGGATGCGCAAGTCCTTTCGCAACTAGGATGCGGAAAGGAGTTTCCTAAAACTATAAAAAAGGGTCCCTAGGGTTTTTCTAGGGTATGTGATGTTGTGTTGATGAGAAAAATAACAAGAGGGTTTTCTAAAGCTTTACAAGGGATTTGCTAAAGGGTTTAGGGCTATCAAAGGTGAGAAATAGGGAGAAAGAGAGAGAGGAAGCTTATAGAAGGGAGGTTCTGCTCGTGGAGGTTCTCTACTGTGCAATCTATATCTCAGCGCTTCTATGTCCTCATAATCGGTGAGATCTCTCTGGTTTTCTCTATTTTTCTTATTGTTTATCCACTCCTGGGTGAGTGAAGAAGATTGTAACGTTCTACTTTATAGTGGATTGTTGATCTGGACGAGGTCCCGTGGTTTTTACCGCTTTGAGGGTTTTCCACATAAAAATTCTCTTGTGTGGTGTGTGATTGATGCATTGATTATTTTCATTGCTTTATTATCCATAATTCTGGTTTGTTCTAGAGGGCTAGATCCTAAGGTTTTGTACAAGGTCCCCAACAAATGTTGCATGTTAGTAAATGATAAATGAACTAGATATTGTACAGGCACAATGTTATTTAGCCTTCAAGGGCCATAGGAATCAACATAGGAAGACAGAAAATAGAAAAAGAAAAAAAAAAGGAAACTTTATTAGAGGATTTTGCATACAAAAAAGAACTTCAAAGTATCACCAAAATGATCCAAAAAAGAAAGAAATGGATCTAGCCAGTATGTGCAGCTTGGATTAGCTTTGCAAGTTACAGCTTTAATCCATCTATTAAAGCTGTAACTTGGAATTAAGGGAGCAGTTCCATGCTTTCTGCTGCAAAATAGCATTTAAGAAAATTTTAGAACCAATGGAATTTTTGTAATTTCATGAGCAGGGTAGTCCAACAACATCTAAAGGAATTTCTAAAATAAAAAAAATATATTGTAAAATTCACATCGATTTCATGAACTAGATGGATTTACAAGATCTTGACAAAGAAGGTGAAGAGAAAAGGAGAAAACCGGTGACAGTAGATGTGTTTGCACATGGAGCAAAAGGAGTTCATGCATAGAGATATGGTATCGTTATCTAAAGCCACCAAAATTGGAACTTCAAGGTTGCAACCTGAGTCTTTTTTTTTTTTTTTTTTTTTCCTTTTTGATTCTAAGTCTATTTACGATTTTATTAGTACCTTTATTGTTGTTTCTATCATTTTGGCCCTCAATTATTAGCTGATGAGGATTTGACGGATACAATAAATCTATGCAGACAATATGCTTGTTAGTCTTTTGTACACGAAGGGTCAGATTCTTCATCACAGAAATCATCACATCGCCAAAACTTCAACCTGTTTTTGGCTTTTTGCACCAACCTGTTTTGGATACAACATTGAGAATGGTTGCAACCTGAGTTGATTCTCAGGCAAAATATATATAATAAAAATTTCTCCAGAAACTGAAAAAAAGAAAAAGAAAATAGAACAACATAACATTTACCTATAATCGAAATAGCAATGAAGATTTTCCAAAGTAGCCGGATAGTCTTCATGGTAAAGATATTCAAATACCGCAAGTAGTGGACCTACATAGAAATCAAAGGATAAAGGTTATTGTTTTAACTTAGCTAGAATTACTACACGTTATATATCTTTTGTATGAAAAAAGAGAAATTAAACAAACAACTCCAATATCTAAATTTACAACTTACACGATGTAGCTCTGGTGCTAGTTTCTGAAGCTGCATTAGAATGGCCTCGAATGCATTCAAAGGGAATGAAATGGCATGCCTAGTACAGAAAATACACCATTTCACACCATCCAGAATATATTTCTATCAATAAACTAAGAGAAATGTGATGGCTACTAGTGAAAGTGGAATTATGAATCCAACTCTTCCACTGTATAGAAGATACAGTTGTTATCTTGTGGCCCCATCATGTATGTGCCACGGCCGAAAAATCAGACCAGTCTGGACATTAGGTGAGCAGCAAAGATACAAAAAATGGAATTTTTTAAAGGCGAATTTTCCATAATCATCATACCCATGCTGGCACATGCATTACCCGGAGTTTTCCAGCAGAAGTAGGTTGGATTTGCAATCACAAGCCTGCAAGCCATACTGAGTAGAGGCAAGAAAACAGCACAGAGATTAGAGAGCGCACTACAAGAAAAACGGCAAAGGCTACGGCCAAAAACTGTAGTAAAATCCCTTTTGCTACGGATATAATCCGTAGCACATCCGTCACCATAGGTGGGGTAGCTAAAGATCTATCTACGGATTACATCCGTAACAATAGATACCAATAGCTACGGATTATATCCATAGCAATAGGTACCAATCGCTATGGATTATATCCGTAGCAATAGGTACCAATAGGTACAAATTATATCCGTAGCAATAGGTACCAATAGCTACGTAAAGGCTACGGCCAAAAACGTAGCAAAAGCCCTTTTGCTACGGATATGATCCGTAGCACGTCCATCGCTATTGGTGGGGTAGCTAAAGATATAGCTACGGATTATATCCGTAGCAATAGATATCAATAGCTACGGATTATATCCGTAGCAATAGATACCAATAGCTACGGATAAAAGCTGTAACTAAAGCTACGGATTATATTCGTAGCTGTTTTTTTAAAAATTGTAATAATACGACCTGTTTCCATTGTAAGAACCTGTTGTGATTGATAACTCATCTAAGCTTAATGCTGATAGAATAGTACATAAAATGCAATCAGAGAAAAAAACGATGCATTTATTACAAATAACAATCAAATCATACAATGCATCCTACATTCACATTTCTAAATAAACAATACTTCACTTTGCTCAACCTATTATAAGAATTACAACTAAGGCGTGCCTTCATGTGCAAGAAACAAATACACACCAACACAGTAAACACCCTCCATATGCATTCAATAATGCTCACATTTTTACAGAATTTTCTTCCTTCAGACGGTCAATTTCAGCAAATACAGAAGATAGAGCTTCTTCTTTTCTTGAAACTGCATATGTAACTTCTGTGGACTTCAACACAAGATCACTTTCAAGTTCCGAAACCCTTCCCTTGAGAAAATGAATTTCATCCTCCACCGACTTCTTTAGATTGTCAGCCTGTATAAAACAACATTTGTATATACAATCAAACAAGCATGCCTTTGTACACATCTCAAAAGGAAGAAAGACAAAAAAAAAAAAAAAAAAAAAAAAACGACACTTATATTTGAAGAAATAAAAAATGTACCTACAAATCTTCGAAACTATGGCAAAATCTATAAGTTAGGTTATCGGTTATAAGTTTAGGTTATAGGTTATAGGTTAAGGTTTAGTTTATAGGTTTTGGTTTAGGTTAAGGTTATAGGTTTAGGTTAAGGTTATAGGTTTAGGTTTAGGTTTAGGTTTAGGTTAAGGTTTAGGTTATATGTTATAGGTTATAGGTTATAGCTTTAAGGAATTGAGAATAGGTAAAGGTTAAGGTTTAGAATTAGGAAATCGGGTTTGGGTTCGGGATCGGGTTTAGGTTTGGGTTTTCAAGTTTAGGTTTAGGTTTAGGTTAGGGAGTTGAGATTAGGATTAGGTGTAGGTTTAGGTTTGGGGATTTGAGAATACATTTAGGTTTAAGTTTAGGTTTTAGGTTTAGGTTAAGGTTAGGTTATAGGTTATAAGTTTAGGTTATAGGTTTTGGTTTAGGTTAAGGTTATAGGTTTTGGTTTAGGTTTAGGTTTAGGTTTAGGTTATAGGTCATAGCTTTAGGAAATTGAGAATAGGTTAAGGTTTAGGTTTAGGAAATCGGGTTCGGGTTCGGGTTTAGGTTTGGGTTTTCAAGTTTAGGTTTAGGTTAAGTAGTTGAGATTAGGATTAGGTGTAGGTTTAGGTTTAGGGATTTGAGAATACATTTAAGTTTTATGT
Source organism: Magnolia officinalis (assembly GCA_021015155.1). Taxonomy (NCBI): domain Eukaryota; kingdom Viridiplantae; phylum Streptophyta; class Magnoliopsida; order Magnoliales; family Magnoliaceae; genus Magnolia; species Magnolia officinalis. Next base: position 64,753,501 of record JAJHSJ010000009.1, on the reverse strand, counting down.
TTTAGGTTTAGGTTTAGGTTTTAGGTTATAAGTTATAGGTTATAGGTTTTGGTTTAGGTTTAGGTTTAGGTTTAGTTTTAGGTTAAGGTTAGGTTATAGGTTATAGGTTATAGGTTAAGGGTTAGGTTATAGGTTTAGGTTATAGGTTATAGGTTATAGGTTAAGGTTTAGGTTATAAGTTTAAGTTTAGGTTTAGGTTATAGGTTTTGGTTTAGGTTTAGGTTTAGGTTATAGGTTATAGGTTATAGCTTTAGGGAATTGAGAATAGGTTAAGGTTTAGGCTTAGGAAATCGGGTTCGGGTTCGGGATCGGGTTTAGGTTTGGATTTTCAAGTTTAGGTTTAGGTTTAGGTTAGGGAGTTGAGATTAGGATTAGGTGTAGGTTTAGGTTTGGGGATTTGAGAATACATTTAGGTTTTAGGTTTAGTTTTAGGTTTAAGTTTTAGGTTTAGGTTATAGGTATAAGTTTAGGTTTAAGTTTTAAGTTATAGCTTTAGGGAATTGAGAATATATTAAGGTTTAGGTTTAATAAATCGGGTTCGGGTTCGGGATCGGGTTTAGGTTTGGGTTATAGGTATAGCTTTTGGGATTTGAGAATAGGTTTATGTTAAGGTTATAAGTATAGGTTATAGGTTAAGGTTTAGGTTTATGAAATCGGGTTCAGCTTCGGGATCGGGTTTAGGATTGGGTTTTCAAGTTTAGGTTTAGGTTTAGGTTAGGAAGTTGAGATTAGGATTAGGTGTAGGTTTAGGTTTAGGGATTTAAGAATACATTTAGGTTTTAGGTTTAGGTTTAGGTTTCGGCTATAAGTATAGGTTTTGGGATTTGAGAATAATTTTAGGTTAAGGTTATAAGTTTAGGTTAAGGTTATAGGTTATAGGTTATAGGTTTAGGTTAAGGTTTAGGTTATACGTATAGGTTTACGCTTAGGTTAAGATCTAGGTTTAGGTTATAGGTATAGGTTTTGGGATTTAAGAATAGGTTTAGGTTAAGGTTATAAGTTTAGGTTATAGGTTTAGGTTAAAGTTTAGGTTTAGGTTTAGGTTTAGGTTATAGGTTAGTTAAGGTCTAGGTTTAGGTTATAGGTATAGGTTTTAGGATTTGAGAATAGGTTTAGGTAAAGGTTATAAGTTTAGGTTATAGGTTTAGGTTAAGGTTTAGGTTTAGGTTTATGAAATCGGATTTGGGTTCGGGATCGGGTTTAAGTTTGGGTTTTCAAGTTTAGGTTTAGGTTTAGGTTTGGGAGTTGAGATTAAGATTAGGATTATGATTAGGTATAGGTTTAGGTTTAATTTAAGGATTTGAGAATACATTTAGGTTTTAGGTTTAGGAAATCGGGTTCGGGTTTGGGATTGGGTTTAGGTTTGGGTTATAGGTATAGGTTTTGGGATTTGAGAATAGGTTTAGATTAATGTTATAAGTATAGGTTATAGGTTAAGGTTTAGGTTTATGAAATCGGGTTCGAGTTCGGGATCGGGTTTAGGTTTAGGGATTTGAGAATACATTTAGGTTTTAGGTTTAGGTTTAGGTTTCGGCTATAAGTATAGGTTTTGGGATTTGAGAATAGGTTCAGGTTAAGGTTATAAGATTAGGTTAAGGTTATAGGTTATAGGTTTAGGTTAAGGTTTAGGTTTAGGTTTAGGTTATAGGTTATACGTATAGGTTTACGTTTAGGTTAAGGTCTAGGTTTAGGTTATGGGTATAGGTTTTGGGATTTGAGAATAGGTTTAGGTTATGGTTATAAGTTCAGGTTATAGGATTAGGTTATGGTTTAGGTTTAGGTTATAGGTTTATGTTTAGGTTAAGGTCTAGGCTTAGGTTTAGGTTATAGGTTTTGGGATTTAAGAATAGGTTTAGGTTAAGGTTATAAGTATAGATTATAGGTTAAGGTTTAGGTTTATGAAATCGGGTTCGGGTTCGGGATTGGGTTTAAGTTTGGGTTTTCAAGTTTAGGTTTAGGTTTAGGTTAGGGAGTTGAGATTAGGATTAGGTATAGGTTTAGGTTTAGGGATTTGAGAATACATTTAGGTTTTAGGTTTAGGTTTTAGGTTTTAGGTTTAGGTTTAGGTTATAAGTGTAGGTTATAGGTTTAGGAAAAGGTTAGGTTTAGGTTATAGGTTTTGGGATTTGAGAATAGTTTTAGGTTATAAGTATAGGTTTAGGTTGGGTTATAGGTTAAGGTTTAGGTTTAGGTTACAGGTTTTGGGATTTGAGAATAGGTTTAGGTTAAGGTTATAAGTATAGGTTATAGGTTAAGGTTTAGGTTTAGGAAATCGGGTTCGGGTTCGGGATCAGGTTTAAGTTTGGGTTTTCAAGTTTAGGTTTAGGTTTAGGTTAGAGAGTTGAGATTAAGATTAGGTATAAGTTTAGGTTTAGGGATTTGAGAATACATTTAGTTTTTAGGTTTAGGTTTTAGGTTATAGATTTAGGTTTAGGTTATAAGTATAGGTTATAGGTTTAGGGAAAGGTTAGGTTTACGTTATAGGTTTTGGGATTTGAGAATACTTTTAGGTTATAAGTATAGGTTTAGGTTATAAGTTTAGGGTGTGGTTTGGGTTAAGGATATGGTCCCTGCAAATACAGATATAAACACGGCCTGTCCAAATGGTCAGGCCCCTCTAATGCTGTCCATAAGAAATGGATAGCTTCATCATGGTCATAATAGCGGTTCCCACCTTCCAGGGACCCCCGCTCATCCGGATAGCTCCGACGCACATCCGGGTCTACTCCATTAATTTCGAGCAAATAAATAAACACGGCATGTCCAAATGGCCAGGCCCCTCCAATGCTGTCCATAGGAAATGGACAGCTTCATCATGGTCATAACAGCGGTTCTCACCTTCCAAGGACCCCCACTCATCCAGATAGCTCCGATGCACATTCGGATCTTCTCCATTAATTTCGAGCAAATACATAAACCCGACCTGTCCAAATGGCCGGGCCCCTCCGATGTTGTCCATAGGAAATAGACAGCTTCATCATGGTCATAACAGCGGTTCCCACCTTCCAGGGACCCCCGCTCAACATCCGTATAGCTCCGATGCACATCCGGATCTACTTCATCAATTTCGAGATAATATATAAACATGGGCCTGTCCAAATGGCCAGGCCAATTCATCAATGAATCATATAGTATAAAGGAAAGAAGACTCACCAATTTAGCTAGCAAAGAGAGAAAGTGTGAGTGCTTGGAATGTCGCCCTTTCTTTGAAGAATGAGTAAGTTTTTTAGTTTTTCCGACAATGCATATGGGCTCAGATTTACATATAAAGATTTTAAAAATTGTAAAATAGAGTAAAACAAGCGAAACATCATATGTTTGGGTTTAAGGTGTAGGTTTAAGTTAAGTGAATTAAGTTTAAGTTATAGGTTTAGGTTTAGGTTTATGTTATAGGTTTAAGTTTAGGCTATGGGTTTAAGGATTCAGATTCGGGTTCGGGATCGGGTTTAGGTTTGGGTTTTCAATTTTAGGTTTAGGTTTAGGTTAGGGAGTTGAGATTAAGAATAGGTGTAGGTTTAGATTTAGGGATTTGAGAATACATTTAAGTTTTAGGTTTACGTTTAGGTTTAGGTTATAAGTGTAGGTTATAGGTTTAGGTTTAGGTTAGGTTATAGGTTAAGGTTTAGGGAATTGAGATTAGGTTAAGGTTTAAGTTTAGGAAATCGGGTTTGGGTTTGAGTTTGGGTTTTCAAGTTTAGGTTTATGTTAAGGAGTTGAGATTAGGATTATGTGTAGGTTTAGGTTTAGGGATTTGCGAATACATTTAGGTTTTAAGTTAAGGTTATAGGTTTAGGTTTAGGTTTAGGTGGGCCACACCATAAAAACTCTAAATTCTAAATCTTAAAAATCAGTCCAATCTAAGACTTGGGTGGGCCACACCATATGAAACAATGTAAAATCATTCTCAAAAACTCTAAATTCAGTTCATCCTGGTCTGGTGCATTAGATGATTGAATAAGACGCCATATAAACACTAATACAGTGGACCCCACATGCAACTTACATTCTTGCAAGAGCGGGACTTCCATCTCAACTATCCCCCCATATTGTAGACAACCTACGTTTTAAATAGGCCTTAATTTTGTAATGTGGTTTCATAAAGAAAAGGTTGCGTAGAATGGCTATAATATGCTTGACCATTCAATCAATTGAATGCATCAAAATTTTAAAAATAAACATGTGCAAGAATTCAATTCAAAGCTTCAAGCTCACTAAAATATACCAACAAAAGTAAATGACATTCTTAATTTTCAACTAGAAAGCACAAAATATGAACTGAAACATGAGAGCAGAGAAGTGTTGACTTACTTGTTCACTTTAACCCAAGTAACTTTTGGTGTTTCCTTCTTCTTTTCATCAAGCTCTTCAATCACCTTCTTGATTTTTGACTTATCATTCTAAGTAAGAGACGAATACAGTAAACAAACAACTTCAGACATAAACAAATTCAATTAATCTTTTTTTTTTAAAAAAAAAAAGAAAAGATGAGATCCTTTACAGGCTGAGAAATACAGCAATATACCTCAATGATGTTTTTCTTGGATAATAAGTCATTGTATTCATCTTCAGCTTTCTCGAACATTGCAATAACTTTTTTGTTGACCCTCTTCTCAAGGCTGAAAGCAATCAATCAGATTAACTAAGATGCATGTCCATTAACCTTCTTCTTAAAAAAAAAAAATGCAAAACCAAACATCAATTAGGTGTTGAATCATACTATTTCATTGTCATGGGAAAGAAAAAAAAGGTTAAAGATTCCTGTCACTCTAGATATTAGCTCATTGAAGCAATGTTCTGAAACCCAGACTAGGACTTCTTGACTTTGGTGGGTGGTTCAATGTCGAAGCAGTAGGTTTTAGTTCAAAAATGTTAAAGATTGGAACCGAACCGTCTAAGGCTATTTTTCATCATCTTATTACCTATTGATTTCTCTCCGAAGGTTCTAGTTCTAGCTATCCTTGTCATCACGCAGCTCATCCATCTCAATGTCTTCATTTCAGCTATACTCATCTTATACACATGCTGTTCTTCAACTGCCTAACATTCTATACCAAAAAACATGCTTGGTCTTATACCTATCCTTTCATCATATTCAGTTTATACATTAAAATAAAATAAAAATCACAAAAGCTTTTTTCTCATGTAGCCCCACTTGATGAGAAGACCAACCAGACTTCCCCACCTAACAGATGGTTTGGATCTCATACAAGTATGCCACATTGGCACACTCGTGTAGTGAGACCACTTCTCCATCTCTTTTTTTTTTTTTTTTTTGAATGAAATTTTATTAAGGAAACCACCAAAGCGAAAGCTACAAAGTAAAAAATAACAACCCAAGAAGAGAAGATCATATTTCTGTGGGGAATTTCATCGAATACCTTGCACACGAGATGGATGTGGCTGGATTTGGAGTACAAAGAGATGAGCCCTTGAGACAAGATTGAGCAAGATCTCGCTGTTGAATTGGCTCTTTTATCTCTTTCTATAATTGCATAAGTTCATAGACATCCAAGAGAATCATCAAACAGAAACTCATGACAGCAACAACATTGATTTGGGCAGAAGAAATGGAACCTCTTAGTGAGATACAAAAGAAAATTTCATCATAAGCATCATAGCCTTGTCCATTCTTATATGAAAGAAACTTTAGTATTACAAAATGCAGAGTAGAGATGAAAAGAGACTCTTCAATAATTCAACTGAACAAACATCAAAATACTATCAAACAGATCCCAAACCAATTTCCAAAGAAACCCAACTTCAATTCAATGAAATCATCAATGAAGACAGGAGAATTCTGCATGAAAAAAACATTAAAAAATGAACCTTTTTCTATGACTCTTGCTTTACACCAAGGCCTCAGCTCTTCCGGTAAGCTTCCACGTCAAATAATGAAATATACATAAGCTTGAAAACCAATGAAGGGGGCAAAGATAAAGAGGGTTCGAATGGCCGCTACAACAATTGCCTTCACTGCCAACTTCAATACAAATGAATGCAATTGATTAAAAAAGTATTTTGTTTGATGAAACAATAGAGAAGGTATTCATAAATGAGTAGCTTTTCATTGCCCTCCAAATAGCAACCCATGAGCCCAACAAGATTCCTATGTTGAAGCTGAGCCACTAATGTGACCTTGTTCATGGAAAAATATTTAAAATTTCCTAGAAGTTTTGTGAAACATGGTTATCACCATATACACTGCAAATGGTTACAATAATTTATATGAAGCACATGGATAGGCCGCATCCCATAAATTGTGTTATGTGAATTTTTCCTGTTGAATGTGGAATGATGGCTACCATGGTCCATTTGCCTTGATGATTGGGCTATATGAACTATCCATATGATGACATCAAATCAATGGCCCCGATTATGGATTATTGGTACTGCTTTTTTAGTGCTTGAGAATATGCAATGTGTGCATGGAAACCTAAAAAATATTGAGAAAATTACCTTACAAACAATGCAGTTATTCCCAACAGACATGTTAGCGAGGGAGAAACACCTGAAAATAAGTTTCGAGCTTCTTTCTCAAAGTAATCACCTTGCCCAGATGACTCTCGGCCGTCTATTAAACGGTCATGATGCATGTTTCCAAATTTCCATAAACATGACAATTCATGAACCTTGTCAGCAACGCAGACATAAAGAAACTTAAACAGACACCCCATACGACAGGATATATTGATAAACAAAGACTAATTAATGGTTAAAAAAAATCAAGACAAAAAGATCCTTAGGTTAGCTCTCTAGTTGCCTGCAATGTGGCTCGATAAAAGCAGTCGACAACATATCTGCAGCAGAGACAATTTCTTAGTAACAAGAAAATTTTATAGCATGCATTATAATACATGAGACCTTTGAAGTCATTGCTGCCAAGGTTATCCGGGTACCAATCACCAGCATGTTTACTGATGAACGACCAAAGAAAACCCCATGATATAATTGCCCCAAGAAGAACAGAGCAATTGACAATGTGTGGGCAGATAAACGTTGGACTAAAATAAAAATAAAAGCTGCAGAGGCAAAAAATAAAAATAAAAAAATCAATGTGAGATGGATATGATAAACCAATTTAATTTCTTCTTAGGCTACTAAGTTTTTACTGTCCATTCGATGCCCCCCAATGGGCTGGTTGAGATCATACCTCTGGAGTAATTTTTGGGAGTTTGATCGATCCACGGTGGATCACACTATTTGGGGATTGAACGACAGGAAACAGTGGGGATTGAACGTCCATCTTTAATAAGAAGCAACCTCTCCTCGAACATCTGTAACCATACGGATGAAATGCCTACTCGTTAAGACATACTCATTGTAGATGACCCACTCTGGCTTGTGATCCAGGCAGTTGGATGGATGCAAAGCAACCTCCTACAAATGCAGAGAGAGAGAGAGAGAGAGAGAGAGAGCACAAACACTGACACTGCATAAATACGGAAAGAGAGTGGAAAAGAACACAAAATGATGGCAAGGAAAGGAATCAATATGGCAAACATACTGACGCAGGACAGCCCTAATTATGATGCATGCTCATGAACATAATTAAACAGCGGAAATAAAATGAATAAATGATCTAAAATTCTAGTAGTAATCATCATAATTGAGAAAATCATAAAGGAAACATGCAGTGGAGCGGGCCATCATCACAACCATGGAGTATGACATTCAATTATTACTTAGGTTGGATCCGGCGAGGGATGAGACCTCCCGATCTTGCATGGTCACACCCAATCGATCAATGAAGATCACTAGTCCGAAGAACCAAGAAGTTTCTCGGATTAGGGATTTGAGAATTTGGGGGTTTAGGGTTTAGATCGGTTCTCAAGATTTTGATCGAAGAAGGAATAGCCAAAACCGAAAAATAGAAAGAAGGAAATAATTACATTGAAGAAGTTGGAGGGGCACAAGAAGAAATTAGAAGAGAAAGATCAAGGGAAGAGAAGAAGCACCATTAGAGAGAAGAGAGGAAGGAGGCATCCAAAGGGTTTGTTTTTCATTAATCAATAGTTGAAATTCGTATTTAGGGCTTTAACCCACTTAAATAAGCAAATAAAGACATAAAAGTACTAAAATACCCCTAGAATAAGCAAGTAAAGACATAACATTACTAAAAGACCCCTAATAAAGACATAAAATTACTAAAAGACCCCTAACTAAGCAAAAACGCGCAAATAACATAAGTGCGGGAAAGTTCGGGCGCTCAGTCTTCTTTCTCCAATCTTCCTTCACATGTGTCTTCCCTGAGTGGGGTCTTCTATATGTCCAATCACATGTGAAAGGTCTTCAGCTCCTCAATAGTCGCCTATCCATAAGGACGACACTTGTGGTTGACGCTTTCTTCGTTGGTACACCTTGAATGCGTTTGTGTCCGCATCAATTCCCCTCGGGTGAGAAAAACTCGACTTCGACGAGTTGAAACTTTTGTAGCGCTCTAGCAGATCTGGATCAATACCCTGGAATGCGTCGCCCGACAGCCACGTCGATTCAGACGATGGTTTGTTCTTCCACTTGACAAGATACCTTTGGAAACCTCCATCTCTCGTGGATACTATCTCGTCATCCAAGATTTCCTCAATTTCTTCTTTATGGGTAATGGGTGGAGGAAGTGGTGGAAGGGGTTGAGTAGCAAACTCAGAAAAAGGCCATGAAAGGGACGATGTATCAACAATGGGAGTATGGGTACGAACTAGATCTTCCACATCAAAAGTTGGATTAATGCTCATTTCAGGTGGAAGGTCAATCCGATACGCGTTGGATCCAACCTTTTGTAATATCTTGAATGGTCCAGCACTACGTGCTTGTAATTTTTTAGCAGATCCTTGAGGGAATCGCTCTAGCCTTATTCGCACCATTACAGTCTCCTTCTTGAAATTCTTGCATTCTACAATGAGAATCAGCTGAAACTTTATAATCATCATTGCTCTTATTTAACCGCTATCTAATATGTGTATGCAAATCATGAATATGGCGTGCAAATGCATCGGCTGACTCAGAAGATGATCGGATGGCGGGAACCATGTGATCTTCCATTCTGGACCCCTTTTGGGCCCCTTTGGCTCGCTTTCCTCAGATCTAAGGCGTGTGAAGTCTTCATTATTGGTCCTCTGAGATTCATCCTCTGCTTCGGTGGCTTTGGATCATCAAATCCATGCTTTTAATCCTCTTTTCAGTCCAACGCTTATTATTACATCCTGCAACAAAAATACAATTAAATTATGATGTTTAGGCATTATCATGTACGTAAAATAGGTAATGATCGGGGTCTGATATGCAATATTTGACCCCGATCAGAAGACCTTTGGGTAACATACATGGGTAAGAGATCTATGGGCATTCTAGGTTTATAACCACTTACGATTTCAAAAGGACTCAACCCTGTAGATCTATTAACTGACCCATTATAAGCAAGTTCAGCAGTTGGTAAAATTAGGTCCCAAGTCTTAACATGTTCACCCACTAGACAACGTAGAAAATTTCCAAGGCTACAGTTTACCACTTCAATTTGACCATCTGTTTGTGAGTGGTAAGCAGTAGAAAATTATAAACGAGTTCCCATAATGTGCCACAGTGTCTTCCAAAAATAGCTAGTAAATCGAACATCACGATCAGACACTATGGTTTTAGGTAACCCCTGGAGACGCACCACACCATCAAAAAAGAGACGAGCAACATGAGACGTATCCGACGTCTTCGAACATAGAAGAAAATGCGCCATTTTAGAAAAACGGTCCACAACAACAAAAACGGAATCGTGCTTTTTTATAGTCTTGGGAAGCCCAAGCACGAAGTCCATACTAATGTCCTGTCACGGAGCATGTGGCACTGGCAATGGCGTGTACAGCTCAGTATTTTGCTTTCTTTGCTTTGTCAGCTGACATGTTCGACACTGCCCTAAAACTTTGGCTACGTCTCGCTTGAGACTTGGCCAATAGAAACGATCTTCCACGAGGGCAATGGTCTTATCACGACCAAAATGGCCAGCTATCCCTCCTGAATGAAGCTCCCAGATGAGGAATTCACGAAGGGACATACGAGGAATACAAAGTCTGTCTCCCTTGAAAAGAAAACCATCTTTAAGAACATATTCACCCATAATATGCTGGTCACTAGAGAGCAACGCGTAAGAACCCCCAAAATCAGGACATATGGGGTATTCATCTTTCAGTTGCTCAAATCCGACTACCTCTACACTCAAAGAGTTGAGCAACGCCACTCTCTACTAAGGGCATCCGCTGGTTTGTTTTCAACCCCGGCCTTGTGTTTCAAAACAAATGAATATTCCTGAAGAAACGCTACCCACTTGGCATGCCTTGGGTTGAGTTTCTTCTGAGAATGCAAATATTTCAAAGCCTCATGGTTAGAAAACAAAACGAATTCTTGCGGTAGGAGATAGTGTCGCCAATGTCTCAGGGATTGCACTACCGCATAAAATTCTTTGTCGTAAGTAGAGTATTTTTGTTTTGCCTCATTCAGTTTCTCACTGAAATAGGCTACTGGGTGTCCTTCTTGACTCAACACTCCACCTATACCGACACCAGACACATCACATGCTACTTCAAAGACTTTAGAAAAGTCAGGTAGACGCATGACAGGAGCTTCCACCATCTTGCCCTTAATTTCTTTAAAAGTCTTTACTGCGGCTTTAGACCACACGAACTCTCCCTTTTTCATGCACTCGGTAATGGGAGCCATGATCGTGCTATAACCCCTAATGAACCGACGATAAAAAGTTGCTAGGCCGTGAAAGCTTCGCACCTCATGAATGTTCCTTGGTTCTGGCCACTCAACTATGACCCTGACTTTTTCAGGGTCTGCACGCATCCCTTCAAATGACACTATAATCCTAAGAACACAACTTGGCTAGACATGAATGCACATTTCTTAAGATTAACGTACAATTTTTCCTTCCTAAGGACACTACAGACCTTCTTTAAATGTTCAAGGTGTGATTCCTTAGTGGTACTATAAATAAGAATATCGTCAAAGTACACCACTAGTAATTTTTCCATGAACGGCCTCAAAGTTTGTGTCATCACCCGCATGAAAGTACTGGGTGCGTTAGTCAAGCCGAAGGGCATGACCAACCACTCATACAGCCCATCTTTCGTTTTAAACGCCGTCTTCCACTCATCTCCTGGGCGTATACGGATTTGGTGATATCAACTCTTGAGGTCTATCTTAGAGAATATAGTGAACCTGGCCATCATGTCAAGCATATCATCAAGTCTAGGTATAGGAAACCTATACAGTAATTTTGTTTATAGCACGGCTGTCCACACACATGCGCCACGTGCCGTCTTTCTTTGGCGTCAACAATGTAGGCACGGCACACGGGCTCATACTCTCTTGGATGAAACCCTTTTGCAGAAGCTCATCAACTTGCTTCTTCAATTCTGCATGCTCTGTAGGGTTCATCCTGTAGTGAGGAAGGTTCGGTAAAGTAGACCCTGGGACAAGATCAATGTCATGCTGTATGTCCCTCATAGGTGGCAACTCATTCGGTAAGTCTTCAGGAAATACATCACTGTATTCCTTCAAGACCGAGGTCACCTCACGGGGCAACTCTAATGGAACCTCAGGTGTAATCTCTCTAGCCACAAGGGCATACACCATAGAATCCTCCTTAGCCTCTTTTTCAAACTCTCTTGCGCTGATTATATGTAGAGACTTAGGTTTGGATTTCCCCATTCCTCTAGGCTCACTTGCCTTCTCATCCTTTTTCTTCCCTAGTGTATTCTCAGGTGGCATGGGATTAAGTTTGATCTTTTTACCGTTATACATAAAAGTACACGCATTCGAACGGCCAAAGATCGTGACATCATTATTGAATAGCCACGGTCTACTTAGGATAACATGTCCCACATCCATCGGTAAAACATCACACCACAGGGACTCTTTGTATGACCCAAACTCGATGGGGACTAGACATTGCTGGGTGACAGGTAGGGATGTCTTGTCAACCCAAGAAACTTTATACGGGTCTGGATGAGGTGTGGATTTCAGTTTTAAGCGATCTAAGGTGCTAGTGGAAATCACATTCTGACAACTTCCACTGTCCACTATCACCTTACAATTCTTTTCACCACACTTGGCAATAGTGTAGAAGATAGTGCTTCGGCGCCACAGCTAGCACACGCCTAACTACTGCAAGCGTTGCTTCTCCATCTTCTTCATAAGTAAGTCCTCCTTCAGGGTGATACTCTTCAACTTCATAGTCACCCTGGTCATCTCTACCCTCGTGGGACTCGCATATAACTAAGGTTCTCCCACGGCTCTTCGTAGGACACTGATTAGACATGTGACCAAGATTGCCACACTCATAGCACCTCACTTGGCTCATGTTACTAGGACCGGCACCAAGAACCCCTTTGCCCTTGTCCTCCCTAGGCCTAGGCGGAATGGTCGCCTGTGCCCTAGGTTGACTACCAATATTAGGTCTAGTTCCCTGGGAACTAGATCTAGCACTGGAGTCTCGGGAATCAAAACGACGAATGACGGGAGCCTTCAGATATTGCTCTAACTCCTACACGACTTGATATGCTTCATCCAAGTCCGTTAAGGGCCGAGTCATAAGCTCGCACTGAAGATCCGCACAAAGGCCCGTCTTGAAATGCGAGAGCGTTACTAGAGGGTCTTCTCGGATATCACATCGCATCATATACTCTTCAAATTTAGCGATGTAGTCAGCGACAGACATTGACCCTTGGCGTAAGGATTGCCATTGATTAAGGAGCTTTTGACGGTATGAGAGAGGAAGGTACTTCTCCTTCAACTTCTCTTTCATCTCATACCAATGTGTGATAGGGGCTCTACTAACTCTCTCTATCCTACGTTCGGTGTTGGTCCAGAAGAGCTTGGCTTGACCCACAAGCTTCATCTTAGCAAACCGCATTTGACGGTTTTTCGACATGCCATACCACTCAAAGTAGTGGTCCATGTCAGCAACCCAGTCAAGGAATGCCTTGGGATCCAATCGCCCATCAAAACTCGGGGCCTCAACTCTCACACTCTTCATCGCACGCTCATCTGGATCATAGCGGTCTTGATGATCACATGTGGCTCGTGCCTCTCGCACCACACCACGACCATTACCACGATCTCTATCCTCACTACCACCACGTGTGGCAGCGCGTTCTTTAATGATTCCTCTGACTTGGGAGTGCCATCATACCCTACAACGGGATTTTCCTTTTGAGACGCCTCTAGTTGCTCGACCTTAGTCATGGTAGTAGTAATTTGGTTCTCAAGGTGGGCAAACTCACGCTTTTGACCTGCTTCTAGAGCGGTTATCTTTTGTATCAATTGAGCAAGTTACTCAGATAACTGCTCGTTATTCATGGTAGGTTGAAGTCCAAAACCTCTACCTCTTCTCGTGGGCATACAATGAAGACTTGAACCAAACTCTACCCAACTAGACTACTAGGTATTATGACTTTCAAGATGAATGCGATGAACGCAAAACTACTATGAACTGACACAATTAAGTTGAAACAGGAAACAACTCAAATCTGGAAAATTTTCCAGATTAGGAACTTTCTAAAATTGAAAACTTTCTAAATCTGGAAAGTTTCTAAATCTGGAAACTTTCTAAATCTGGAAAGTTCTAAATCTGGAAAGTTTCTAAATCTGAAAACTTTCTAAATTTGGAAATCTGGAAAGTTTCTAAATTTGGAAACTTTCTAAATCTGGAAAGTTTCTAAATCTGGAGACTTTCTAAATCTGGAAATTTGGAAAGTTTCTAAAATTGAAAACTTTCTAAATCTAGAACTTTCCAAAATTAAACCTAAAAATCAAAACCCTAATTTAATAACTCGATCTAGACAAAAACCATGCAAGCCTATTATCTGATACCAAATTTGACGCAGGACAGCCCTAATTATGATGCATGCTCATGAACATAATTAAATAGCGGAAATAAAAAGAATAAATGATCTAAAATTCTAGTAGTAATCATCATAATTGAGAAAATCATAAAGGAAACATGCAATGGAGCGGGCCATCATCACAACCATGGAGTATGACATTCACTTATTACTTAGGTTGGATCCGGCGAGGGATGAGACCTCCCGATCTTGCATGGTCACACCCAATCGATCAATGAAGATCACTAGTCCGAAGAACCAAGAAGTTTCTCAGATTAGGGATTTGAGAATTTGGGGGTTTAGGGTTTAGATCGGTTCTCAAGATTTTGATCGAAGAAGGAATAGCCAAAACTGAAAAATAAGAAGAAGGAAATAATTACCTTGAAGAAGTTGGAGGGGCACAAGAAGAAATTAGAAGAGGAAGATCAAGGGAAGAGAAGAAGCACCATTAGAGAGAAGAGAGGAATGAGGCACCCAAAGGGTTTGCTTTTCATTAATCAATAGTTGAAATTCGTATCTAGGGCTTTAACCCACTTAAATAAGCAAATAAAAACATAAAAGTACTAAAATACCCCTAGAATAAGCAAGTAAAGACATAACATTACTAAAAGACCCCTAATAAAGACATAAAATTACTAAAAGACCCCTAACCAAGCAAAAACGCGCAAATAACATAAGTGCGGGAAAGTTCGAGCGCTCGGTCTTCTTTCTCCAATCTTCCTTCACATGCGTCTTCCCTGAGTGGGGTCTTCTATATGTCCAATCACATGTGAAAGGTCTTCAGCTCCTCAATAGTCGCCTATCCACAAGGACGGCACTTGTGGTTGACGCTTTCTTCGTTGGTACACCTTGAATGCGCTTGTGTCCGCATCACATACTTGATTATCTTTCACCGTTAAGTAATCCCCGCTACGCTCAAGGTGAGCCACTTGCGTAAAATACCCTGCCAGCATAGCCTTTCTTATACTGATGTGGCTATGATAGGCCGTAAAATGCAATTGGGCACTAGAGAAAGAAATTTGTTATCACAGATGAGGCCCATGATAGGTCAGCAGATGCATAGAGGCGAGACAACACCACTTGCTTCATGAGAGAATATTGAGAAACTGCAACTATCTGCAACAGCACTTGCTTAAAAAATTCTATGGTGCATTTTGGTCTGTGGGGTTTACCATGTTGCATAACTAAATCCAATTCATCATCAGGTATTCGTGTTATAACCATCATTAGAACCACACGCACAAAGGATAACTTCGATTAAAAACTCATCTGGACTACACCAAAATTGCTCAAGCTGGTGGTTTGTATACTCTCTTTATCCTAATGAGGTGTACCTGATTAATGGATTTGACTAAAGATACATATCATAGTGGCTCCACACAAAAACTTTGGTGAATACCATATCCCCATGTTTCATGTCGTGTGGCCCATTCGAGTTGTTGATCTAGCTTATATTTGTCCTTAGGGCCTAATATTGAGGATAAAACGTTATAGACAGAGCAAGTGATATCCTTCGCACCAACTAATGGGTGGCCCAAACCTATTTGACAGCAAGGATTGCTACCATTTTCCATAATCAGGGGCTGCTGATCTAGTATGATAGTGTGGATGGGCTATTTGGTTGAGAATCACATGATTGGACAACTATCAAGTCTCTGTTTCATTTGCAGGGCGGAGATTGCATGGGTGGTTTTTGGTGCATCAAAATCATAAGCATGTATGGTGATTCAAATGCGTGGATTGCAAAAACTCATAGAATATCTATACACATCAAAATCATAATACAAAGGCAAGAAATCTTATCTGAATCACGTGTAGCTAGGCTGCAAGCCCCAGCCTCATTCGCATCCTCATACTCAGCTGCAAGCCCAGCCCCAGCCTCATAGCCAGCCACCTCCACATTTACAGTCCCTGCTCATGATCACCTAATAATCACCTAATAAGAAAGATTATTGAGAATCATGGACAATCAAAAGTTGGGGCACAATGCCTACATTTTGTCTATACTACCCATTTATTAGTGGACCACATTTGAGATGATCATTTCCTTAAAATCTTAACAACAGGACAATCTTAATGGTCCAAATAGGGGCACTCTAAATGGATGGTCAGCAGTTAGCCCAATGGTTGTGATTCAATGAAGGGCCCCTCGTGTCAGTGAGTGGAGCACATTTTAGAGATATCTGATGGACGGCCCCAATTTCTCATCTTGATTCAAAACTTTTTCCTTCCCAAGGAGTTTTTAATGGTGGGCATTTACCACTACCGTTTCCAGTGGTGTGGTCCACCTGAGTTTTGATTATGTTTTTGCTGGGGGGAATAGCAGGCATGGGTAGTGGTGTTCGGGGAAGGTTTGGATTGGTGGAGTCCGGGGACTTGGCATGGTGGTCGGGGTGGGGGGCTGCAGTTGGATGGTAACTGGGTGTGCTGAGTAGGCAAGGGAGGGGGCAGGCTGCAAGGATGAGTTGACAGGATAATTCAGGCTGGTAGGCTGAGTGGGGGTGGGTAGGGATTGATCGATCTCAGGCGGCCCCGGCACAGGGCAAGTTGAATTACATAGGTGTTGTGGGGGAGGATGAGAGTGGGGAGGGCTTGAGCCTGAAGAGGTCGTTAGGTAGGTCAGAGTCTGCTGAGATGGCTGGCCCTGTTGCTGGCGCAGAGGCACAGGGTCAATTGGTCGAGCATGTGGGAGGCATTCCCCTTCCCTTACTGTAGTTGGAGGTTGTAGAGTAGGTTGGACGCAGGGGTCAGGATTGGGGCCAGGAGGGTGGTTTCCAAACGCCCTGACCACCGACTGCTTGGTCCCCTCCGGCCTACGGGAAGAAATAGGTTCCACCCTTCTAGTTCTTTCTCCCGAACATAATGGGATTTCAGCTTGAACTGTTATCTGAAAAATCCTGCCTTCGACAATTAGGTCAATTAATGTTCGCGCTAGCAAATTGGAGCGAGGAGAGATTTTGGCTCTGGCGTAACATCTGTTTGAGCCTTCCACCGATTCCGAGTCCAATTCAAGAACATCCCCAATCGTCTCTGCAATCTGACCAATGGTATGTTCGCACCACGCGTGCATAGGAATCCCAACGATTCGAATGTGCCTTTCCCAGGGGTGTGCATAGTTGGGCTCCACGGTCTGATGCTGGATAGTCCCAACTTTTTATGGAGGACTTTATCACGAGAAAAGGCCAGGACGACTTCCCTGGAGAAGAATTTAAGAATTTAAGAATTTAAGGCTGGATAGTCCCAACTTTTTATGAGGAATGACATTAGTTTATGTACTTTAATGAACCACAAGATGAGAAGGTTGACATAAATGACTGATCAACTAGTGGATGCTGCTTTTAAACTAATTTAATTCCAGGAATAATGTCTACACCTTCCAGATTAATAGATATTCCATTTGTTTCTACTTTGGTGATATGGTATCATGAATTTCTAGCCAGAGTTAGAAAGGGAGGGTGCACCTACCAATCAGGGTGGTTGTAAATACTGGCTCCTTGTAATTTAATAAAAGTTCCCTAAATAGAATGGTACTGGTCATCATAACCTTATAAACTAGCTGGGCATTCAGATCTCCAGATCATCCGTCAGTTGAAGTGGCATTGGGTGGACCCTTCTGACAATGGAGGATAAGACAATGTTGGCTATTCTCATGCCGATTTCTCTGATTCATGGACAACAAGAAAACTCAAGACCTTTCTTCTGATAAATACTATGAGATTGACAGGTATGCCTGTTTGCATGTTGCTGTAGGTTCCAGTAGCTCCCCTGCAGAGGGCTGCAGATATTCCTCCAGTTTCCAATCAGATGTGGATGAATGAAACTCATGGACCTCTGGATCTTCCGCCCGAGCAAGGGATCCCCACCATGATCACATGGAACTTTGGAGGCAATGATGTTGCAGTGGAAGGGTCATGGGACAACTGGACTTCGAGGTGAGCTGATTATCCTTGGAATAGATGTATCCTTTTGTTAGTGTGTGAGCATTATAAGTTTCTCTTAGGTTATGGGAAGATAAAAATGAGGTTTTCTCAGCCCACATGTGCATGGGGCCCTGCCCATCCCCACACAACTGCTGATGCCAATATGACACGTGTGCAAGATCATTACATAAGGTGACCGGAGTGTCAGTTACATTGCCTGAAAATCAGACAGTTTCACTCCTTTGGTGGGCCACAATGTACGGCAAAAACAAATTTTCTAGCTAAGCTCTTTGTTTTATACACTGGTCACCTGAGTGAAACTCCGGACTTTTAGGCCAGGATATCTGAATAGTGTCGCCCATCTGATGGAAAGATCAGATCGATCTTGCATGTTCCATATTGGCTTGTGAATCGATTGCCCGTCGATGGGCAGGGCTCTACACTCACATGGGCTTAGCAAACCTCATTAAAAAAAAAAAAAAGGAACTACAAGTTCCTGTGAGTGTGTAGGATCTGTACGTGTGGCCCATGATTTGGTGATCCAGACTTTTATCTGACAGGACCAACTGTGGATTGGGGTGCCTGAAAAACAGCCAGCTTGGAAAATCATATCCTTACCATTGCTGTTTGTTTTTTCTTAACCTACTACCCGTAGCAACTGATTGAAGGGTTTGGATCTTTCAATCTGGGTGATCTTTGGTACATCCCCATCCACAACAGGGCCCACTAGATCACTGTACCGGTTCTGTCCTTGTTTCAAAGAAGAAAGAAGAAAAAAAGTATTGAATCCTGTGTTTCAGCAAGCCTTAAATTATTCACTTTGAGGGGCTTGTGAGCCTTTAATGTTTCATGAGCATGAAGAAAAGCTACATTTCCTAAAACTGGGCAACGATTGCACTTTGGAATTTACAGGAAGAAACTACAGAGATCAGGAAAGGATCATTCCATTCTGTTGGTTTCTCCCGTCAGGCGTCTACCAATATATTCATAGTAGATGGTGACCGGAGATACATTCCTGACCTTCGCTGCATAGCTGATGAGATGGGACGCATTTCTAATCTACTTGACGTGAATGTAAGTATCCTCTTCATGTCGTGCCATTTTAAGTTTTTATATGCATTAGCCATCG
>JAJHSJ010000009.1:64518864-64734484 GCA_021015155.1 Magnolia officinalis | reverse complement strand
GGTGGTGAAATTCCACTAGTGTGAGTGTGTGGGGTGTGTGTGCGTGTGTTAAAAAAATAGAGATTATGTTCGGTGGATAAATTATCATATTGGGAGATACGTGGTGACAAACGTAAGATGTATATTTTGTTACATAACTCGATGGGTTCAATGGAAAAATGTACGGATAATATTGGTGATTTTTGTTTGATGATTGGGTGGGTCATCTAGTGGTATGATGAAAAACTATGATAGAAGGTTAGATAATGTGATCTAGGTGTAGACATTAAATATGTATGGCTTAAATAAATGAAGTGACCTTAGGTTAAATTTTCCCCATGATTAAACACGTGCAATTATGTTTTTGAGAATCGTCAAAGGGTATGGTTGTGTACACCCTTGACTTATTACTACTAGCGTGTACATTCAATAAAAAATAGACGGATAGAATTCAATGTTTATATAAGAGATGTTAGTGTTCAACGGTTTGGTGTTTGGATAAGCTATCAATGAGATCTTGACCCTGGTTCATGATCGATGGATTTGGGTTAAGTATGCGAAAAAATAAATGGATGATTGGGATCATTATGCGATTACTAGATTAATGTATGTTGGTTTGATTGTTTTTTTTT
This sequence comes from Magnolia officinalis, assembly GCA_021015155.1. Lineage (NCBI taxonomy): Eukaryota > Viridiplantae > Streptophyta > Magnoliopsida > Magnoliales > Magnoliaceae > Magnolia > Magnolia officinalis. The sequence goes on along the minus strand of JAJHSJ010000009.1, from coordinate 64,733,873 downwards.
AAAAATAAAAAATAAAAAAAATTCAATGGTATGTTAAGTATATACATAGGTGATGATAAAAGGAACGAAATCTTGAATAGATGTATATATGAACGAATATTGATTCGTGGTTGGTTTTCTATGATTGAGTGGTCCAGTTCACAAATCGAACTATAGGTCAAATATATTAATGGATAATAAGATGATTCAACTACTAACATTTATTATTTTAAGGAACTTTTGAGAATTTAAAGAAAAAATCCGTTTTAATAGCAACATGAAAACTAAACCAAAAAGTACAAAAATTACTAAATAAACTCAAACTATTAGATGATCGAAGAAATAAAAGTTGCACACTAAAATTGAAACAACAACCTAAAAAAATGCATCCCATAATACAACCCTTGAAAGAAAACGGAAAAAAAAAAAAAAAAAAAAAAAAAAAAAATCTAGAATATTACACACCATCCAGGTAGGTGGTGTTAGGCGTTGTGGGGTCTGCCATGGTGTGTGTATTTTATCCGCACTGTACAACCATTTCCAGCTCATTTTAGGACATGAGCTGGAAAATGAAGTCGATAGAAAAATTCCAGTGGACCACACCATATGAAATAGTGGTGATTGAATGCCCCCCATTAAAAACATTTTGGGGCTCACCGAAGTTCTGGATCAAGCTTATATCTGTGTTTTACCTTCATCCAGGTGTTGTGTGACCTTATCAACTAGTTTGATGACTAATAAAAATTACTGTGGGGCCTTGAAAGGTATCAGGAGTGGGTGTCACTATCTCTCACTACTTCCTGTGGTGTGGTCCAATTGTATTTCAGGTTTGTTTCATTTTTGAGGTCAAGTTCTAAAATGAGCAGGCAAAATGGACTCAACATGGGTATAAAACACATACACTGTAGTGGGCTCATAACGCTTAACACGCCTAGCTGGTAGTATTGGGTCAAAACCTCATCTCCTTCCTATCTCCAGCATCTTAGTCCAATCTTGTTGAATATCATTAAAACTGGCTTACAAACCTCTGAGGTAGGGCCCACCAACCTAGGGAAGTGTATTAGGTGGTGACCCCAACACCTGCCAGCTAATAGATTTAGTCATCGTGGAGCCCTCAATGATGTATATTGTGTTTTATCCTTGCCATCCATCCATTTTTCCAGCTCATTTTATCATGAGCCAAAATATGTAGCAGATTAAAAGCTCAAATGGTCCATTCGGCAGGAAATATTAGTGATTGACTTTAAAGGATCAAGCTTATATTTATGTTTTCCCTTCATCCAGGTCCACATGACTTTAACGATAGGATGAATGATTAACTAACATTACGGTGGGCCTGAGGTAGGTTTCAACATTGGGTGTCATTAATTAACCCTAATGTTTCCTATTGTGTGGTCCAGTTGTGCATTGTATTTACGTCATTTTTGGTCTCGTGAACTAGGTGTAAAACATATACATTATGGTGGGCCACATAGAACTAAGTGGTATTGGGCCATCACCCAAACGCTTCAAGGATGGAGTCATTATGCTCACTGTTTCCTTTGGTGTGATCCACTTGAGCTTCGGCTCTAATTTAGTTTTGGAGACTTGTTATAAAATGAGGTAGCAAAATGGATGGATGGCATGAATATAAATCACATACATTACGGTGGGCCCCATAGGTGGCATTGAATGCCACCAAATTTGCTTCCCAGCTTCATCATATGAATATAATTTTACTGCCTATAATTAAAATTGGTTTGTGTACCTATTTAAGTTTGGCAGCTCTAGGGTTGTAAATGGGTCAACGCCCCGATGGGTACCCAGATCTGACCCAACATCTTTATTAAATGGTATGGGTCTGGGTCTAAGAGCAGACCTAGCTGCTAAACGGGTCTCACTTTGGTTTGCTTTATATTAGACCTAGTCCTGGCTGACCTTACCCGAACCCATTTAGTAAATGGGGGTATGGTCTATGTTGAAAGAGATCTATCAAAATTTGGACCCATCCAAACTCGGTTTTAAACCCAGTAAAAATACTTACATACCTTAACAAATAACATGGGAAAACGAGACCAGTTAGGCCCGACCCAATTAGAAATGAGTCCTAGTGGAGGCCCTCAATGCCACTAAAATGGACAACACCACGTGAAACAATGGTGGTTGAATGTCCTGGATCCCTTAAAAACTTCTTGGGGCCCACTATAGTTTTGGTTTAAGCTAATGGGTGTGTTTTCTCATACAGGTATGTGTGACCTTATCAATAGCTTGAATGCCACTTTAACATTACAATGTGCCTTCAGAAGGTTTCATGGGTGAATGCCATTGTCCCCATCATTTTTTTACACATTAGAGCACTTGATCTTCAAATCTACTTTAATTTTGAGCTTGTATCTTAAAACGAGATAGTAAAACAAATGAATAGCATACATATAAAACACATACCTACCGGTATTGCAAACCATACAATGTGCGACTGTTTTGTATAAATTGTATAAATTGTATAAATTGAATATGTCGCGGTAGGCCTGGCAATGCTAACACCACTTGACGATTGGTTGTGTTGGGTCATTGTCATCTTAACACCAAATCTGTTTCTTATGATCATTCTCTCATCTTAAGCCAATTTCATTGACTATAATTAAAACTGGCTTACTTTACTTCTTTAAGTTTGCACTACCAACCTATGGACGTGGATCAATGATACCTAGCTAGGTGGTGTCAGGTATTGTGGATCCACCACCCTGGTCGTCCATCCATTTTGCTAACTTATTTTATGACATGAGCCCAAATTGTAGCGGATCAACAGGCCCAGTGGAGCACCCCACTAGAAACAACTGTGATTGAATGCTCCCATTTAAAAACTTTTTGGGGCCACAAAAGTTTGGATTAAACTTATATTTTCATTTTCCCCTTGTTCAGGTTTGTATCACCTTATTTATAACAAGGTGGATGGCAAATAAACATTAGGGTGTACCATATGATGGTTTCTTGGGTTGGTGTTATATTCCTCGCTATATTTCTTATTGTATGGTTCGCTTAAGCTTTAGATTTTCTTAGGCTCATTACAATCAAATGACTTGGAAAAATGGATGAATGGTGTGAATATAAAACACATACATCACAATGACCCCACAATACCCAATAACACATAGATTGGTGTTGAGGTCACCATCCAATCGGTTCCTATCAATATCATATGAATCAAATCTATGATTAAAATTGGTTACATACCTCTTTAAGTTTGGCACCACCTGCGTAGGGAAGTGGATTGGGTGGTGACCTAACCCCACTCATTTAGGTGGTGTCAGGCACTACAAGGGTCACCATGATGTATATGTTATCCACACCATACATCCATTTTTCTAGCCCAATTTAGGCTAAAAAATAAAGCTGATTAAAAGATCTAGTGGCCCACTCCACAAGAAACAATGGTGACTAAATGCTCACCATTAAAAGCTTCTTAGGAGCCACCAAAGATTTGGATCAAATTGATATTTGTGGTTTCCCTTCATCCAGGTCTATGTCACATTATCAAATGGTTGGATTGCAAATAGAAATCACAATGGTATGTCAAAAGTTTGGATGGTGAGTAAACATTATAGTGTGCCCTTAGAAGTTTTCAACCTTAGCTGTCATTATCCCAATTATTTCTTATGGTGTGGTCCACTCTAGCTTTGGATCCACTTGATTTTTGGCTCTTGCCCTAAAATGAGATGGCAAAATGAATGGATGATGTGGATATAAAACCCATACACTGTGGATCACCATCCAATTCACTTGACTTAAATGCTAACCACCCAAGGAAGTGGACCGGGTGATGACCCCAACACCACCCAACTAGGTAGTGTCATTCAGTACTATGGGGTTCATTGTGATGCATGTGTTTTATCTATGCTGTACATCCATTTTATAAGCTCGTTGCCAAAAAATGAAGTTGATCAAAAGCCCTGGTGGACAACACCATAAAAAACAGTCGCAGTTAGACATCTGCCATTAAAAACTTATTTGGAGCCACATGAGTTTTGGATCAATTGGTATTCATCATATATCTTTATGTATGAACTTATCAATAGGATGGATGGAAAAATGATGTTACCTCGGCATAGAAAGGGTGTCTCCCCATTGTATCCTTTGGCGTGGTTCATGTGAGCTTTGGATTTACTTAGACTTTTGGGGTTGTGTCCTTAAATGAGTTGGCAAAGCAGGCTAAGGACGACGTGGGTATTAAAATGCATACTTCATAATGGGGCCCCCAACGCTAAAACCACCTGACTAGGTTGCATTGGGCCACCACCCAATCTCATCTTAACCTATCAATGTCATCTTAACCTAGCCATCCATCATTTAAATTGACATACCTAACCTCTTTAAAATTTGGCCACCAACCTTGTAAGTAGAACAGGTGGTGACACCAATGTTACCTTGCTAGGTGGTGTCAGGCGTTGTTGTGTCCACCATGATCTATGTGTTTTATCCTTGCCATCCATCTGTTTTGCTAGCTTATTTTATTGCACAAGCCCAAAATATAGTAGCAGATCAATAGGTCAGTCGAGCACCCTACAGGAAACAATGGTGATTGAATGCCTACCTTTAAAAAAATTTTGAGGGCTACAAAAGTTTCCGATTAAGCTTATATTTTGAATTTTCTCTTCGTATAGTCTACCTAACCTTAACCACCTTATCAACAGGTTGGATTGGAAATAAACATTATGGTGCTAAAATCTCTGCCCCATGTTATTGAATGTTTATCTTTTGAGAAAAAAAAAAAACAAAAAAACAAAACCATTACAATGGGCCTTAGGATGGTTTACTAGGTGGTTGCCATTTTCCTCACTTTTTTCTATGGTGTGGTCCACATGAGCTTCATTTTTTAGCTCGTGCAGTAGAATGAACTGGCTAAATGGATGGATGGCATGGATATAAAACACATATCACGGTGGGCCCCATTACAACCAACAACATGAAGATGAGTGGTGTTGGGGTCACCACCCACCCAATCCTTCTCGGCATTATATGAATCTTATCTTAACAACTATGATTAAAACTAGATTACATCCCTTTTAAGGTTGACACCACTCACCTAGGGAAGCGAATAGGGTGGTGACCCCAACACCATCCATTTAGGTGGTGTCTCATTTCGTAGGACCCATTGTGATGTATATGTTTTATCCACACCATCCATCCATTTTAGGGCAGGAGCCTAGAAATGAAGCTGATCAAAAGCTCAAAGGGTAAACACTACATGAAATAGTGGTGACTGATGGTCACTAAAGATTGGGATCAAATTGATATTTGTGTTTTCCCTTTACCCAGGTCCATGTGACATTATTAAGTACCGGTTGGATGACAAATAATAATTACCTTGGTATCTCAAGAGGTTGGATGGTAAATAAACATTACAATGTGCCTTTGAATTTTTCAACCATGGCCATCATTATTACAACTGTTTCCTATAGTGTGGTCTACTCAAGCTTCGGATCTGCTTCATTTTTGGATTCATGCCCTAAGATGAAATGGCAAAACATATGGACGATGTGGATATAAAACCCATACATCGTGGTGGTCCCCATCATGCCCAACACATCACCATCCAATCTGCTTCCTATCTCCATCATCTCAATCCAATCATATTAAATATCATTTAAGCTTAGATGGTAAATAAACATTATAATGTGGGAGGTTTTCAACTGTGGCTATCATTACTGCAAGTGCTTCATATGTGTGATGTACTTAAACGTTACACTTGTTTCATTTTTGGACCCATGCCCTGAGATGAGATGGCAAAACAGATGGACTGTGTGGATATAAAACTCATAGATGGTGGTGGTCCCCATGATGCCCAACAGGTCACCACCTAATCTTCCTAATTCAATCCAATCATATTGTTTGTCATTAAAGCTGACTTAAATGGGAACCATCAGGGGACGCCAATTGGGTGGCGACCCCAACAACTCCTAACTAAGTGGTGTCATGTGTTGCGGGGCATTGTAATGTATATGTTTTATTCACACCATACGTTCATTTTGCAAGCTCATTTTAGTACATGAGCCTAAAAAGGAAGCTAATCAAAAGTACAAGTGGACCACACCATAAAAAATAGTGGTGATTGAACGCCTGCCATTAAAACCTTCTCGGGGGCTACAAAAGTTTTGGATCAATCTGATATTTGTTTTTTTTTTTTTTTCCTTCAACCATATTTATATGACCTTTTCAGCTGGTTGGATGGAAAAGGTTAATTTCCAGTGGGCCTTAGAAAATTTTCAATGGTGGGTGTCATTGTTTCTATTGTTTCCTATGGTGTGGTCTAGTCTAGTCAAGCGTAAGATCTGGTTCACTTTTGGGCTCATGCCTTAAAATGATCTGGTTAAACAGATGAATGGCCTGGATCAATGGCATGATCACTCTGTAGCCTATCATGATATAAAACACATGCATCACGTTGGGTGTTGTATGGTCAACTACATTCAATGGTGGGTGTCCATTATCAGTCTACTCACATGAATGTAGTTGATATAAAACAATTAAAACAATTATAGTGTGGACACACCAAAATCGAAGCTCATGTGAACCACGCTAAAGAAAACAGTGGGGATATTAACACCCACTCTACCCTTGAAACCATCCTATGGCCCACCATAACGTCATTATAATGTGGGAGGTTTTCAACTGTGTGTCCATTAATGTCCATCACCAACATTATATCAACTACATTCAATGGTGGGTGTCCATTATCAGTCTACTCATATCAACTACCATCGTTAAAATAGGCTTAAATGTACCCACTAGTGACGCAGGGGAGGACGTGAGGTCGAGCACCGTCTTCCTCAAGAGGATAACTATTCCGAATCCACGGAACTTCTCTGGACTCCTCACAGAGACTTCTCGAATCCACGAGAAAAGAGAGTAGAAAATAGAAATAAATTCTAAATAAATTCAAAATAGCTAAATTGATCCATAAAAACGAGTTCACGACCCTTTAAATAAGGGTACTAAGCAATGTGAAAGAAATCAGAATCAAACTACAACTAGGACTCTTAAAATTCGCGACTTACTATAAATAGTAAACTTACTATTTATAGACGGTCGTGATGTCTACTAGTGCGCAAGGTTTTCGGCCAAAAATAGTAAGTGTCCTATTTGGCTTCACCAACCCGTTCTCCTAATTATTCTAAGCTCTTTTCACGTTGGGCGCAACTCCTAAAGCCTGACGGATGAAGAGTTATAAGCAAACTAAAACTTACTATTTATAGTAAAAACGAAATTGAAATAGGGAAACGACCGTGAAATCAGGGGTTTCTCGCAATTCCGAGCGTCACAACCCGGCATAGCTGAGTTGGTTGGCTAAAGTAGCTCGTTCTACCCCAAAATCATATATTTTTCGTCGGCTAACTCTTCCCGGATTGCGAGATACGCCTGATTTAAGGTCTGATGGTCCAGATCACTTCTGTCGCCGACCAAGCCTTTTCTTATCCATCTTTGCCATGTAATTGTCCGCGACCCGCTCTACATCAACTAGGAAAGTGGACTGGGGGTTGCCCCAATACATGGGGATGTCGGTGGCCCCACCATAATGTATGTATTTAATCTGCAGTTCATATGTTTCGTCAGCTCATTTTAGGATATGATTCTAAAATGAAGCAGATCAAAAGCTTAATGTGTACCAAACCACCAGATCAGTGGTGACTGAATGCCAGCCAGCTTCCAAAAAGTTTTGGATAAAGTTGATATTTTTGCTTTCCTTTTATCCCTGTACGTGTGTGTCCCTTGTTAGCAGGTTGGATTGCAACTAAACAGTGGCCCTATGAAGGTTTGGTGTCATTATCCCCATTGTTTCCTGTGGTGTTGTTTACCTGAGTCAGGCAGTGTCAGGCACTGTGGGGCCCACTCTGATGTATGCATTTTATTTGAGCTGCCCATCCATTTTTCCAGCTCATTTGATGGCATGCATAAGCCCAATAGTGTAGCAGATCAACAGCTCAGGTAGCACTTTGATAGGAAACAATTAATGGTGATTGAATGGTCATTGGCCACAAAAGTTCTAAATCAAGCTTATATTTGCATTTCCCTTTGTCCAGGTCATGTGACCTTATCAACAAGTTGGATGGCAAATCAATATTACAGTCGGCCCTTGGAAGGTTTCACAGGTTTGGTTGTAATTATCCCTGTTGTATCATGTATCATGTGGTATGGTGCACTTGATCTTCAGATGTACTTCCTTTTTGAGAACAGACCTAAAATGAGCTAGCAAAATGGATGGATGGCGTGGATATTAAACACATATATCATGGTGGGCCCCACAACACCCAAAATCATGTAGATGGGTGTTGTTTGGTCACCACCCAATCCACTTCTTATTTCCATCAAATGAATCCAATTATAACGACTGTAATCAAATCCGACTTACATACCTATTTAAGTTTGTCTCCACCAACTTAGGGTAGTGGATTGGGAGGTGACCCTAACACTATCCAGCTAGTGGTGTCAGCAACTGCCCAACAAGAGCTCATATGGACAACCCCCACATGAAACAATGGCGGTTGAATGTCCTCCCTTAAAATTTCCTGGGGCCACCAAAGTTTTGGTTTAATCTAATACATGTGTTTTTTCCTTATGTGTGACCTTATCAATACATCGAAGGCACTTTAACCGCCTGTTTGAAATTAGCCGCGAATTACGTTTCGAAAATCGGTCCATATAAACTCTGTTATTGCTGATTTAAATATGTAGGCCCACCATGATGTATGTGAGTTATCCACACCATCCATCCTTTTAAAAATTACATTTTAAGGCATGAGCCCAAAAATGAGGAAAATCAAATGCTCAAGTGGACCACACCTTAGGAAACAATGATCATTAAGATGTCAATGGTTAAAAGTTGTTTTCTCCCCTGGGCCCACATCGATGTTTATTTGTCATCCAACCTGTTCATAAGGTAACACAATTATGGATAAAGTGGAAACAAAAATATTAGTTTGATTTAAAACTTATATGGTCCTCAAGAAGCTTTCAATGGTAGGAGTTCAATTCCCATTGTTTCCTGTGGTGTGGTCCACTTGATTTTTGGATTTGCCTTATTTTTCGTGTCATATCATAAAATGAGTTGGCTAAAGGGATGGACGGTGTGGATAAGATACAAACATCATGTTGGGCCCCACGATCTAATATTTCTCTCCTTGGATGACGTGAGGAGTGATATAAATGGATGGTAGCGGTCAACATCACCTCAGAAATGCAGCCGGAAATACAAGGGTAAATAATTATTACCCATTTACCCTGAATTACCTCTGTAATTAGAAAATCAAACAGGGCCTAACATTACAATGGGCCTTCCAAGGTTTCTGGTGTGAGAATCATTGTCCACATTATTTCTTAATTATATTGTGATGCAGTTGAATTTCAGATCTGTTTTATTTTAGGCTTGTCTTAAAATGAGATAGTAAAACATACGGATGGCATGGATATAAAACACATACCTCCGGGCAGCCGTGTTTAAGTATTGCAAACCATTCAATGGAATTGGTGATACATTTATCTCTTGGGCCCGCAACACCCAACATCACGTGGACAAGTGGATCAAGTGGTATTTGTGTTTTCCCATCATCCAGGTATGTGTACAGGATGGATGGAAAAATGACTTTATGGTGGGCCATAGGATGGTTTCAAGGGTAGAGTGGGTGTTAATATCCCCACTGTTTTCTTTAGCGTGGTTCACATGAGATTCGATTTTGCTTGGATTTTGGGGTTGTCCTTAAATGAGCCGGCAAAAACGGATGGGGCGATGTGGGTAAAATTAAATGTATATATTTCAGGGTAAGCCTCAAAATGCTAACACCGCCTGTCAATTAATTAGTTTGGTTGGGTCACCACCAAATCCATTTTTATTTTATTTTATTTTATTTTTTATTTTTATTTATCATTGTCATCTTAATCCAATATTATTGACTATAATTAAAACTCGCTTGCTAAACTTCTTTAAGTTTGCACCACCAACCTATGGAAGTGGATCAGGTGGTGACACCAATAATACCTAGCTAGGTGGGGGCAGGTATTGTGGCATTTACCATCCTTGCCGTCCATCCATTTTGCTAGCTTATTTTATGGCATGAGCCCAAATTGTAGTGGATCAACAGGCCTAGTGGAGCACCCCACTAGAAACAATTGTGATTGAATGCCCCCATTTAAAAACTTCTTGATGCCTCAAAAGTTTGGATTGAACTTATATTTTCATTTTCCCCTTGTCAAGGTTTGTATCACCTTATTAACAAGGTGGATGGCAAATAAACATCAGGGTGGACCCTAGGATGGTTTCTTGGGTTGGTGTCATATTCTACGCTATTTCTTATGGCGTAGTCCACTTGAGCTTTGGATTTGCTTTGTTTTTTAGACTTTGCAATTAAATGACTTGAAAAAAATAGATGAATGGTGTGGATATAAAACACATACATCATGGTGGCCCCTCAACACTTAAGAACATATACATTGGTGTTGAGGTCACCATCCAATTGCTTCCAGTCAACATGACATGAATTAAATCTTAACAACTATGATTAAAACTGGCTTACATACCTCTTTTAAGTTTGGCACCACCCACACAGGGAAGTGGATTGGGTGGTGACCCTAACCCCACCCATTCATGTGGTGTCAAGCATGGTAGGGCCCACCGTGATGTATATGTTTTATCCACACCATCCATCCAATTTTCTAGCTCAATTTAAGGCATGAGCCCAAAATAAAGGTGATTAAAATGTCTAGCAGAGCACACCACAAGAAACAATGATAACTAAATGATTGCCATTAAAAGCTTCGTAGGAGCCACCAAAGTTTTGGATCAAATTAATATTTGTGGTTTCCCTTCATCAAGGTCTATGTGACATTATCAAATGGTTGGATGGCAAACAAAAATAATGATGGGATGTCAAATGTTTGGATGGTAAGTAAACATTATAGCGTGCCCTTGGAAGTTTTCAACCCCAACGGCCATTATCCCAATTGTTTCATATGGTGTGGTCTACTCTAGCTTTGGATCTGCTTTCAATTTTAGTCGATACCCTAGAATGAGATAGCAAAATAAATGAATGGCATGGATATAAAAACCCATACACTGAGTCACCACCCAATACGCCCCACTTAAATGCCAACCACTTAAGGAAGTGGATTGGGTGGTGACCCCAACACCACCCAACTAGGTAGTGTCTTGCAGTATAGGGCATTATGATGTATGTGTTTTATCTATGCTGTACATCCATTTTGTAAGCTCATATTTGAGCTCATGCCAAAAAATGAAGTTTATCAATAGTCCCGGTGGACAACACCATAGAAAATAGTGGCAGTTAAACATCTGCCGCTAAAATCTTCTTTGGAGCCATATGAGTTTTGGATCAAGTGGTATTTGTGTTTTCTCATCATATATCTACTTATGTGTGAACTTATCAATAGGATGGGTGTAAAATTGACATTATCTCGGCCTGGGCTACGAAGGTTTCACGGGTGGTGTCTCCCTACTGTTTCATTTGGCGTGGTTCACTTGAGTTTCGGATTATTATTACTATTTTTTTCTCGGTTAACTTGTTAGTACACCCACTGTTAGTTCACACTTCACTGTTAGCCACTCCCACTAGGGAATTGATACTAAGACCTCCGTGTTGAAATGAGGTATCTTTCACTCAGTCTACCACTTGAGCTATGAATCAGGGTGGTGACACCGATTTACTTAACTGCTGGCGTTGTGTCCTTAAATGACTTGACAAAACAGCCGGAGGATGAGGTTGTGTTGGGCCACCACTTAATCCACTTTCTATCATTGTCATCTTAATCCAATCTTATCAACTATCATTTAAATTGGCTTAATAAACCTCTTTAAATTTTAGCCACCAACATAGGAAGTGGATCAGGTGGTGACACCGATTTGCTACCTTGCTAGGTTGTGATAAGCGTTGTTGTCTACCATGATCTATGTGTTTTATCCTCACCGTCCATCTATTTTGCTAGCTCATTTTATGGCATGAGTCCAAAATATAGTAGCAGATAATTAAGTCTAGTCGAGTATCATATAAGAAATAATGGCGATTGAATGCCTAACTTTAAAATTTTATTGAGGGCTACAAAAGTTTTTGTTTAAGCATATACTTCCATTTTCACTGTGTACAAGTCTACATGACCTTATCCACAAGTTGGATGGCAAATAAATTGTTATGGTGATTAAATTTGTGCCCCAATATTATTGAATGTTTATCTTTGGAGAGGAAAAAATATATTATGGTGAGCCTTAGGATGGTTTTTTAGGTGGGTGTCATTTTCCTCACTTTTTCCTTTGGTGTGGTCCACTTGAGCTTCATATTTGCTTCATTTTTGAGCTCATGCATTAAATTGACATGGCTAAATGGATAGATGGCATGGATATAAAACACACATGGTGGGCCCTATAACACCCTACAACAAGTAGATGAGTGGTGTTAGGGTCACCACCATTCACTTCTTCTCATCCTTATATGAATATGATCGTAACAACTATGATTACATAGGTCTTTAAGTTTGGCACCACCCACCTAGGGAAGCTGATAGGGTGGTGACCCAACACCACTCATTTAGGTGGTGCCAGGTCTTGTAGGGCCCATTGTGATGTATATGTTTTATCCACATAATCCGTCCATTTTCCAGGTCAATGTAGGATATGAGCCTAAAAATGATGCTGATCAAAAGCTTAAGCGGTACACACTACATGAAATAGTGGTGACTGAACACCCACCATTAAAAACTTCTTGGGGCCACCAAAGCTTTGGATCAAATTGATATTTGTATTTTCCCTTTATCAAGGTGGATGTGACATTATTAAGTATGGGTTGGATGGCAAATAAGAATTACTTGCTATGTCAAAATGTTGGATGGTAAATAAACATTACACTGTGCCTTTGTAAGTTCTCAACAGTGGCCGTCATTATTACAACTGTTTCCTATAATGAGGTCCACTCCAGCTTTCGATTTGTTTCGTTATTTTTGGATCCATGAGCAGATGGATGATGTGGATATAAATCCCATACATCATGGTGGTCCATAATGCCCAACACATCACCATCCAATCTCCTGCCTATCTCCATCATCTCAATCCAATCATATTAAATATCATTAAAGCTTAGATGGTAGATATACATTATAACGTAAGGAGGTTTTCAAATGTGGCTATCATTATTGCAACTGCTTCATATGTGTGATCCACTTGAAATTTACATTGATTCATTTTTGGACCCATGCCCTAACATGAGATGGCAAACTGATGGACTATGTGGAAATAAAACCCATAGAAGGTTTTGGTCCCATGATGCCCAACCCGGATCACCACCTTTTTTTTTTTCAACCATATTGATTGTCATTAAAGCTGACTTAAATGGCTACCACTTATGGATGGCGATTGCGTGGTGACCCCAACAACTCCTAAGTGGTGTCATGTGTTGTGAGGCCATTGTAATGTATATGTTTTATTCATACTGTGCATTCATTTTGTAAGCTCATTTTAAACTGTGAGCCTAAAAATGAAGCTAACCAAAAGCTCCAATGGACCACACCATAAAAAATAGTGGTGATTGAAGGCCTGCTATTAAAAACTTCCCAGGGGCTACAAAAGTTTTGGATCAATCTGATATTTGTGTTTTTTCCTTAATCAGGTTTATATAACCTTTTCAGCTGGTTGGATGGCAAAAGACAGTTTGCAGTGGCCTTAGAAAAATTTCAATGGTTGGTGTCATTATTCCTATTGTTTCCTAGGGTGTAGTCTAGTAGTCTAGTTAAGCTTCAGATCTGGTTCACTTTTTGGCTCATGCCTTGAAATGAGCCGGTAAAACAGATGATTGGCCTCGATGAATGACACGATAGCTCTGCAGCCTACTGTGATATAAAACACATGTATCACGATTGGTTGTTGTTGGTTCGCCACCTAATCCAATTCATATCTCTCAGTCCACTTATACCAACACCATCATTAAAATAGACTTAAATGCAGTGGACTGGATGGTGACCCTGATACCCTGGGTGTCGGGTAATGTCGCCCACCGTCATGTATGTATTTTATCTATGGTTCATCTGTTTTGTCAACTCATTTTAGGATATGATTCTAAAATGAAGCAGATCAAATCCTTAGGTATATATTTTACCCATGCTGTTCAACTAAAAAATGAAGGAGATCAAAAGCTCAAGTGAGCCATACCACAGCAAGCAGTGGTGGTTGAACGTCCATCATTAAAAATATCCGAGGGTTATAAAAGTTTTGTATAAGGCTGATATTTGTGTTTTCCGTCTTTGTGACCTTGTGGGCAGGTTGAATTGGTTATATGATACTCTAGCAGTATATAACACTGGACATGGGCACATTAAAATTGTACACGTGGCATACATTATAAAAAATTAAACTGATGATACTATGGATCAAGCCAACTTACTCTAAGTCACGGTCTCAAAATAAGATGATTTGAACAATCCTAACGTTTGATTCATGAATTCTTTCTATTTTTCTGAAAATGGATAATGGGATATTTGTCATTTTTAACCGTCCACTAAATGCCCTTTAAAAATCAGATTATCGTATGTGTAGCTCATATATATATTGGTTCATGATACAAACTAAACTGAAAACGATAGTTTGATAGTTTATTTGACTTGTTTTGTCTCACCTATGCAGTAACTAAGCAATTTCGTAGTGCCTGCGTAAGATCCCTGGCACTCTGTAAGGGTGTCAAAGGTTTTTTTTTGCAAAAGTAATTTTTCTGTATTAAAAAGTGTTAGTCTCTTATAAAGATTTGATTTGTTCATTATCTTGGGCTATCGATTGTTTATTTGGTGATCTTTTGGTATGACCCACCACTCACATGGGCTTAGATAGCATAAAAAATAAGAAATTAGTGGGAAAGACGGGACTGCATGCCGATGGAGTTAATAGATTTTTAAAAATTCTTTTATGAAAAATGTTTTAGATTTTCTCTTTAAAAAATAAAAATGAAAGAATCAAAAAATTTTGAAGGATGCAAAATGAATTTGGAGAATATAATTGATTGATTTTCTTATATATTTCAATATATGGTGGCGTGTATATACAAATGGGATGGCCCCAAATATGAAAAAAAATATATATTCAAATCTCAACTAGTAAAAATATTCCAAACTTTAAAAAAAATAAAAAATAAAAAAATTTATAGAGAAAAAAAAATAAAGGAATCAGATATTTCTTTAAATAATTGGATGATTCAATTTTTTAGTTTTCTTAAAATTAAAATTTTAGAAATACCTTATAAAGAGAAAAAGATAATAAAAATTAATTTTAGAATAACTTTATTATAGAAAATATTAAAAAATTACTGAATTCAGTTTTCTTAATAAAACAGTTTTTAATAAAGAAGGCGTGGAGTCAGAACACAAGACTTTTAGATTCTGCTGTCTCCCTCAAGTGAGCTATCTAAGTAATATTGCTAAATTTAATCATTGAGTAAGAACGGATGCTGCAGATTGCGTCCTACCTCGGTGTGGACGGAAAAGGAAGGGGCTCTGTGGGGCCACCATGATATATGGGTTTTATCACGCCGTTCATCCATTTTTCCATGTTGTTTTAAGGATATAAGCTCAAAAATGAGGGTGATCCAGGACTCAAATGGACCACATCACAGGAAGGAAGCAGAGGTGATAATATCGTCCACTATTGAAACTTTCATGGCCCACCATGATGTTTAGATTTCTTTTGCAGCCGCTGGTGTAGAGCACGTGTCTACATATGCCTGTTTGCCAAAAGCACCTGCGACGTACTAACTCACTGTGCTTAGCGTACTGAGTAAACTATTTTATCCACTCTGTTCATCTATTTTAATAGATAATATTAACACTTCAGACCAAAAATGAAGCATATACAATGTTTAAATGGACCACACTACAAGAAACAGTTGAATTGAATGTCTAAAGTTGAACAATTCTTGGGGGCCACAGAAGTTTTGGATCAAGCTTATATTTGGTTTTTCCCTTTATTCATGTCTGTATGATCTTATGAACAGGTTGGATGAAAAATAAACATCACTATGGGGCCTAGCAAGGTTTCAATGTTGGAAATCATTATCCCCACTGGTTCTTGTGGTATTATCCACTTAATCTTTGGATATGCTTCAATTTTGGGATCCACCACTTAAATTAGATGGAAAAGTGATTGAACGGAGTCTATAGACTACATACATTCAAGGTGGGCCCAATTGAGTTTACTCATTATGCTCTTTCATGGTTAGTAACTTAGTATGCAATCCGCCCTGCTGGACCTACCCTAGCGGAGGAGCGGATTGCCTGATGTACCACACACCACTGAACTGGCTGCTGTGTTGAGGTCACTACGTTCCGTGGGTCCCACTATCAGGTATATGTTATATCAAAACTGTTAGTACATTTGAAGAGTTCATTATAATGCTTGAGCTGAAAAATAACACAGATCCAAAGATCAAGTGGACCACACTACAAAAATTAGTAGGGGATTAAATGTCTGCCATTGAAAGCCTTTTAATGGCCACAAATGTTTTGGATCAATATGATATTTGTTTTTCCTATTCATTCGATTATGAGTAACCTTATGAATTGATTGGATTGAAAATAAACATTATGGTGCCCCCTATGAATGTTTTAATGGTGAGAATCATTCTCCCCACTGCTATTTGTGGCGTGAACTATTTAAGTTTTGGATATGACTCACGTTTCAAATAATTCTCTAAAATGATATTGCCAAATAGTTGAACAATATAGATATAATAAATGCACGATAATAGGCCCGTATAACTTTGATATCTTTTGTACCATTCATACATGTCAGAGATCGAGGCACGTCAGCGGTCGTCATCGCACCACATGTAACCACACCACCTAAGTCGGTGGTGTGTTGTACACCCGGCGCGGTTCATTTCCTGAAGTCACTACCTCCGGAGCGGATTACAGGCTCCTCGGCCTCAACTAACACAGCGCTGCACTGACTGTGCGGCTTTGATGTACATATCCACGCCGTCCATCTATTATCCCAGCTTATTTTAAGGCATGAGCTGAAAATTGAAGTAGATCTAAATCTCAGATGAATCACCCCACATGAAACAATAATGATTTACCATTAAAAACTTCCTGTGGATGACAAAAGTTATTAATCAAGCTGTTATTTGTTTTTTCCCTTCATCCATTTCCATGTGACGTACTGAACAGGTTGGATTAAAAATAAACATTATAGTGGGCCATATAAATTTTTTAATGGCATGCATTCAATCATCATGGCTTCCTACGGTGTGGTTCTCCTCAAAATTGGATCTGCTTCATTTTTTAGTACATATATTAAAATGAGCTGGAAAAACATATGAACAGCATAGATGTGTAATACATACGTCAAGGTGAGTCCCAAGGCCAGGCCACACCGTGTTGGTTCAGGCCGTGGTCTCACCTAATCCACTCTCAACTACATGTCTACGTTCCATCCATCCGAGGAGGAGAGGAATGCAAATCGCAATCGCTCGGGTGCCATTTAAAAGTGCACACCCTCTGCACGTGGGAAACAGGTACGTATCTGGTATCAGAGCCGACCGTTAGTCGTATCACGGAAATTTAGTCTAGCACCAAAAAAATCTTTATTTTTTAATCTATCATCAGAGCAGTACAAGTTATGGTGCTCCTCTCTGCATTCAGTCATTTGAACATTCCAATCCATTGATCGATCCATCTAAACTGTCTATTAAATCCAGTGAGGAATCTATGGTGGGCGTTAATAAATAAATTGATCAAATTGTAGATTGGACCTATGCACCGTCCATATTAAAGGGTGGTGATGATGGGGTTGTAAATGCGAAATTGATGCAATATTTGCATGGTAGCACATGAAATGTATGTTAGACCTAATGGATGATGGTTTACATCAGTCAATTGGATTGCATTTAAGTGTTTTTATGTCATAGAGTAGATGACAGGTGAGGGCATTTAAGTAATTTACCAATGAGAATGGTCTATATAAGCTGATATTGTTAGAGATATGGATCCAGAGAAGGTGTGTCTAGATTTTAGATCAGTGCATTTTATCAAAGCGAGGAAAATCATGGCTGCTGGGAATAAATATGCCCTCTTGGTGGGATGCAACTACACCAACAACCAGAAAGTACCCAATGGAAACAAGCTGCATGGGTGCATAAATGACGTGAAAGCCATGCATGCCCTGATCCGTCAACCCCGCTTCGGCTTTCACGAAAACAACATTAAGATCTTGACCGATGAGACGGAGAAGAAGCCCACTGCTGAGAATATTAAACGCGTGCTTGAAACGTTGATCAAAACAGCTGGGCAGGGAGACACATTGTTATTCTACTTCAGTGGGGGTGGGGCGCTGGTTAAGAATGAGATTCCAGCGATCGTTCCTTGGGATCTTGAGCCCATTGCAGGTTAGGATGAATGAGATTTGAGAAATGTTCTGAGAGTAGATGCATAGTCGGCCTTCCACCGTCCATTCCCAAAGGACTCAAGACGGTGTGATATTGTCTACGAGATACACTCCACTGCCTCGATATCCATTTGGGAATATACGGTGACGATGGACTATACATAGAATGATGGTGTATAAATAATTTGTCTTGTTTCATATTTAAGAGTTCTGTATCATTGACACAATAGTACATGTGGTTGCACAAAATCTCAGGCGTGGAATCCACCGAGGTGGGTGGGACACTGACTGTAGGTCTCACAGTGATTTATGTACGTTAAATCCACACCGTCCAACCATTTTAAAAGCTCACTTTAGTGCATGATCCAAAAAACGAAGTTGACGGACCACACAGTAGGAAAAAGTCTTGATTGAATCCGCACCATTAAAAACTTCATGGATTCCGCCGGAGTGTTTATTTTCTATCCAACATATATATTGATAAGGTCACAAAGACCTAGATGAAAAGACCACACAAATATTATCTTGATCCAAAGCTTTTTTAACCCACAAAAAGTAATTACACTGTTTCTTGCACTATGGTCCATCTGAGATTTGGATCTGCTTCATTTTATGGATCATGCCCTAAAATGAGCTTTCAATACAGATTGGGGGTATGGATATAGTCATATAAATCGTGGTGGGCCAAACAGTCAAGGTTCTACCCACCTTGGTGAATCTCGGGATCCACCGATGCCGCCCCCAAAATCTCCCTAATTTTAAGAGCACGGTCGTTGAGTCGCGCTAATTCTCCATTGATCAATCTGGAGTATTGCTAAATTTCTCTTCTTTGGTCACTGATCAATACAAAACGACGATGGGCCACACCTCTAATTCGGTGTGGCGAGCACCGCCTGGTGAACGGGTTGGATGCAATATACACACCATGGTGATCAGCTCCATGCAAACCTATGGCCCACCTCAGTTGTGGATAGGGCTGATTTTTGACCTCGCGTTCTAACCCAGAGGATCTCACTCGATGGGCGTATTAATTACGTGCCATGCCAGACTCACAACACGTACAACAGGTGTTGTAGAGGATTCGATCTGTGCATACCTAACACCACTAGTGTTTCAAATACCCTTTTGGTAAAAATACTGCAACTAACATGAACCGAATCCCCTTCCAGGTGCGCACCTCCTGGCTATTATCAAACAGTTGTCGGACAAGGCAATCCTCACCTTCATATTCGATTCGTCATACAGCGGCGGCCTCTTCGGACAGACTGATCCGATTAAATCCAATGTCGTTGTTAATGTGCAAAACTTCGGCTCGAAAACCATTCCCCCTAATTTACTTCATCCTCTGCGTATGGATGTTAAGGTGCATCCATTCAACAATGGTATCCTGTTCACCAGTTCGAAGTCGAACGAGGAATCGGTGGAAGTGTATCCAAACGGCGATATGTTAAAGGCATTCAGCGCATACAGCAGTGCAATCCAGGCAATGTTTAACTCGCCCCAGGCAGTGAACCCGCCCGCGGGGAAAACCAATAGTGCTGTAGAAAAATTTATGAAGAATTTGTTGAGCATTCTTGAGTTCGCTCAACACCCGTACCACAAGTACAGTGGGAAAAATGCGGATACACTTTTCCTGGGCGGCTATGTGGCTCGTGGGTGATCTGCACGTTGTCTAGCTATTGCATGGAATAAAGATAATTGTGTGTGAAGGTTTATATATATTAGTTTTCTACCTAGGTTCTCCAAGCGTGTAGCGGGTAGTATACTACTCTGCACGTTATCTAGCTCTTGTGTGGAATAAAGAGAACCGTGTTTGAAGGTGTGTTTAATGTTGTATATCCAGTTTCCTCAAGCGTGTAGCAGATAGCCTGCACGTGTATAACTATTGTATGGCATAAAGAGTCTGGTGTTTGATGGTTTGCATACAAGTGTCTGCTACCTACTTTCCCTAATGACTCATTTGTTTGATTGCTTGTATTTGGAGTGCATTGGATTCCATATGGGATCCTCAATTGTGCTTGGCATTCTGTAATTGGAAATCACTGCAATCCAAGGTTTTTGTTTAATACTTTACGTTATGAAAGCATTACAGTATATTAGTCTGAATTTGATTAACTAAATCATCTACAATATTTCAAAATGACATATATGTGTAACATTATAGATAGCTATTGTAATAAGCTCATTAAAATATACACTTGGGGTTAAAAATTGAGGTAATTTCAAGCCGCAAGTGGGCTATGAAAGTGAGCTTACAAACATGCAATTGTCTAATTTTTACTAGATTAAATAGGTTTCGGGTAAAAGACAATCCATCTATGGTCCATTGTAATAACGACCTTGATTTTTGGAATACATAAAAATGGATTGATTATTAGTATTATAAATTTAAACTTTAAATTAATAATAATAACCAAACACTTAACATGTTTCTAAATGTATTTTCGGTGGAGGGTAAGATCAAAAGACTAATTACAATCATCGTAATATTTAACTTTTTATGCAAATTTACATAACCATAGAGGAATCTTCTACATACAGGACTTCTCTCTATAAAAGGAGGGGGGATCGTAGAGAATTCTCTAGAAAACCCCCTAAAGAAAAAAGAGTAAAAGAGAGAGAGAGAGAGAGAGAGAGAGAGAGAGAGAGAGAGAGAGAGAGAGAGAGAGAGAGAGAGAGAGAGAGAGAAGTGAGGCTTGAGGAGAAGAGCTTCCACCGGTAAGTTTCTAACCTTTTCTGACTTAGGCATCGAAGGCTTCCCTATTGCAACCTGTTGGGGGCCTTGCACAAAACCTTAAGATATAGCCCACCAGAACAAATCAGAATTATGGATAATAAAGCAATGAAAATAATCAATGCATCAATCACACACCACACAAGAGAATTTTTACGTGGAAAACCCTCAAAGAGTTAAAAACCACGGGACCTCGTCCAGATCAACAATCCACTATGAAGTAGAACGTTACAATCTTCTTCACTCATGCAGGAGTGGATAAACAATAAGAAAAATAGAGAAAACCAGAGAGATCTCACCGATTATGAGGACATAGAAGCGCTGAGATATAGATTGCACAGTAGAGAACCTCCACGAGCAGAACCTCCCTTCTATAAGCTTCCTCTCTCTCTTTCTCCCTCTTTCTCACCTTTGATAGCCCTAAACCCTTTAGCAAATCACTTGTAAAGCTTTAGGAAACCCTCTTGTTGTTTTTCTCATCAACACAACATACCCTAGAAAAACCCTAGGGACCCTTTTTTATAGTCTTAGGAAACTCCTTTTCGCATGCTAGTTGCGAAAGGATTTGCGCATCCCAGTTGCGAAAGGACGACAAGTCAAAAAAAAAACCATCAAATCTCCCCCTTTTTGACCCAGGAGGGATTCACCTTCTTTAAGCCAGCCAGGTTTCTACGAATCTCAAACTTGCCCTTGAGTAAGGCCTTGGTCATCATATTTGACCCATTATCATCCGTGTGGACCTTCTCAAGCTGTAACACCTTCTGTTCCAAAGTATCCCTGATCCAGTGATACCGAATCTCTATGTGCTTTGACTTGGAATGCTGACTTGGATTCTTACTCAAGTGTATAGTACTCTGACTATCGCAATAGACCACGTGCTCCTCCTACTTTAGGCTAAGTTCCTGTAGGAACCTTTCCATCCAAAGCATCTCTTTACATGCCTTTGTGACTGCAATGTATTCGGCCTCTGTCGTCGACAATGCTACGACCTTCTGTAGCTTGCTCTGTCAAGAAACCGCTCCCCCTGTAAACGTGAACATGAACCCCGATGTAGACTTCCTGGAGTCTATGTCACCTGCCATATCTGCATCTGTGTAGCCCTCTAACACAGGTTTACCGTCACCATAGCATAGGCTCAACCTGGACGAGCCTCTTAGATACCGCAATATCCACTTCACCGCTGCCCAATGCTCTTTACCAGGATTGGCAAGATATCGGCTGACAACACCAACCGCATATGCTATGTCTGGGCGTGTACATACCATAGCATACATCAAACTTCCTACAGCTGAAGCATAGGGTATCTTCTGCATCTCTTCCACCTCTGCCTTCTTCTTGGGACACTGTCTGCCGCTCAATCTGAAGTGACCATCTAGTGGAGTACTGACCGGCTTCGCTGCATTCATATTGAACCGCTCTAGGACTTTCTCAATATACCGCTCTTTTGACAGCCAGAGCTTCCTGCTGTTTCTGTCACGGGTTATCTCCATTCCTAGAATCTGTGTAGTCGGGCCCAAGTCTTTCATCGCAAAAGACTTGCCCAACTCCTGTTTCAGCCTGTCGATCTTCTTGATGTCTTTTCCGATGATGAGCATGTCATCAACGTATAATAGCATAACAAGAAATCACTATCTGAGAACTTGCACGTGAACACACAGTGGTCCGACTCCGTTCTATCATACCCATGTTTCAACATAAACGAGTCGAACTTTATGTACCATTGCCGTGGAGCTTGTTTCAGCCCATACAAACTCTTCCTCAGCGTACACACCATATGCTCCTTGCCCTTGACTTCGAACCCCTCTGGTTGGTGCATGTAGATCTCTTCTTCCAGGTCACCATAGAGAAATGCAGTTTTAACATCTAACTGCTCTATCTCCAGATCCATGCTAGCCGCCAACCCAAGCAACACCCGTATGGATGTCATCTTCACCACTGGTGAGAATATCTCCTCGAAGTCTATGCCTTTCCTCTGACCAAAACCTTTCACCACAAGTCTGGCCTTAAACCTTGTCTGTGAATTCTTCTGCTCAACCTTCCTTCTGAACACCCACTTGTTGCTCAAAGCTTTCTTGCCCTTAGGCAGTTTCACCATGTCATAGGTGTGGTTCTTATGCAAGGATTTCATCTCCTCTTGCATAGCTTTCAACCACTCCCCCTTATACTCGTCGGCTAGGGCCTCAGAATAATCTTCTGGCTCTCCCCCATCAGTCAGCATAATGTACTCATGTGGCGAGTACCTCTTGGACGGCTGTCTATTCCTAGATGACCTTCTCACCTGTGGCTCAACATGTGAATCAAGTGGGGGTTGCTCCCCTGGTCCATCTTCTGAAGGAACTCCCTCGTCCTCTGCACCTTGCTGTACTCCCCCGTCATCAGGCACCACGGGAGGAATAATCGGATCCGTGTCCTCTAGCTCACCTGAACTAGGCTGATTCTTCTGTGACTTACTAATGTCTTCTATACACTGATCTTCAAAGAAAACCACATCTCTGCTCCTGACGAGCTTCCTCTCGGTCGGATCCCACAATTTATTATAACCGAACTCTTCATCACCGTACCCCAAGAACAACACTGCCTGATCTTCATATTGAGCTTGGACCTCTCGTCCTTTGGTACGTGAACAGATGCCCTGCATCCAAACACCTTGAGATGACTGTATGATGGATCCTGTCCGGTCCACACCTTCTCAGGTACTTTTCCATTCAACGGGGCTGATGGAGACCTGTTTATCAAATACACCGCCGTGTGCATTGCTTCTCCCCAGAACGTCTTGGGCAATTTCGCATGAGATAACATGCATCTGATTCTCTCAACAATGGTGCGATTCATTTGCTCAGCTACACCATTATGCTGGGGGGTCTTGGGAACCGTCTGTTCATGCCGTATACCCAGGGACTTACAGTACTCGTGAAAGTCGCCAATATATTCACCACCATTGTCAGTGCGGATGCACTTCAATGGTCTACTTGTCTCTCTCTCGACCGTAGCATGAAATAATTTAAACACACCAAAGACCTCGTCCTTGGATTTCAAAGCATAAGCCCAAACCCTCCTAGATGCATCATCTATAAAAGTAACAAAATACAATGCCCCACCCAAGGTTTTTGTCCTCATAGGACCACAAACATCAGAATAAACCAAATCTAATGCATGCACTTTATTAACATGAGAAGCAGTTTTAACAAATGAAACTCTATGTTGTTTCCCTGATAAATAATCAAGATAGGTTTTGAGAGGTGTACCTGTCACGTCTGGAAGGAGCCGCTTCTTTACTAGTACCTGAAGCCCTTTTTTACTTATGTGGCCTAGACGCCTGTGCCACATGTCAATAGCTGAATCTTCCGCTGCGTTCAACCCACCCTTGCACATACTGACACTTGTCCTGTAAAGGGTGCAACACTTCTTCCCTCTGGCCACGATCAACAAACCCTTGATGAGCTTTCATTGCCCATCAGCAAACCGGCTTTCATAGCCATCATCATCCAGCCTTCCCGTCGACATCAAGTTGAGGCGAAGGTCTAGGATATGCCTCACATCCCTGAGAACTAATGTGCAGCCCACATCAGTTTTCACACAAATATCACCGACTCCCACGATTTTTGATACGCCAGAATTTCCCATCTTCACAGTCCCATAGTCACCTGACTTGTAACTTGTGAAGGAGTCCCTGTGTGGAGTCGCATGAAAAGAAGCTCCCGAGTCAACCACCCAGTCGGTGTCCTGACTCAAAGCCGTGAGACATACGTCATGATTCGCAGAAAGAATAACTACAACGTCGCCATCTGAAGCGACCGCGGTAGAATCTGATTCATCTTCCTTCCCTTTTCCTTTCTTGTCATTTTTCTTACCACGACGTTCATGCTTGTAGTGGCCCTTCTTGCCACAATTCCAGCATTCAACATCTTTTCTGTTACTAGACTTGCCTCTTGATTTATCTCGGGCCTTTCCGCCCTTCCTGTTCTTTTCTCTCCCCCGTTCCTATGTCACAAGAGCCTCTTGCTGAGTAGACCCCTGAGACTTCCTCCTTGTCTCTTCATTGAAGAGACAGCTAATCACCTGTTCCATGGATATCTTTCCGTCTGGCGCAGAGTTACTTAGAGACATCACCAATGTCTCCCAACTGTCAGGCAATGAACTAAGTAATAGTAAAGCTTGCAATTCATCATCCAGGACCATCTTCATAGAGGTGAGTTGGCTCACTATATTGCTGACCCCATTCATGTGCTCGGCCATGGAACCACCATCTTTGAATTTGAGATTCACAAGTCGCCTTATCAGAAAAATCTTATTACCGACTGTCTTCCTCTCATACAACCCTTGTAATTTCAGACATAGGTTAGCGGCTGAGGTTTCTGTAGACACATGGTGGAACACAGAATCATCCAACCATTGTCTAATAAACCCCACCGCCTTTCGGTCCGTATTCTTCCAATCATCATCAGTCATATCCTTGGATTTTGTTGATATGCCTAAAATTGGAGAATATAGGTCCTTGCAATAAAGCAAGTCCTTCATCTTAGCCTTCCATATGGTCCAGTTAGAATCATTGAGGCTGATCATCCTTGAGCCACCTTCCATAATTCAAAACCGATCCTACCCGTTCAATGAACCTAACTTTGATACCACTTTGTTGGGGGCCTTGCACAAAACCTTAGGATCTACCCCTCCAGAACAAACCAGAATTATGGATAATAAAGCAATGAAAATAATCAATGCATCAATCACACACCACACAAGGGAATTTTTACGTGGAAAACCCTCAAAGAGGTAAAAACCACGGGACCTCGTCCAGATCAACAATCCACTATGAAGTAGAACATTACAATCTTCTTCACTCACGCAGGAGTAGATAAACAATAAGAAAAATAGAGAAAATCAGAGAGATCTCACCGATTATGAGGACATAGAAGCGCTGAGATATAGATTGCACAGTAGAGAACCTCCACGAGCAGAACCTCCCTTCTATAAGCTTCCTCTCTCTCTTTCTCCCTCTTTCTCACCTTTGATAGCCCTAAACCCTTTAGCAAATCACTTGTAAAGCTTTAGGAAACCCTCTTGTTGTTTTTCTCATCAACACAACATACCCTAGAAAAACCCTAGGGACCCTTTTTTATAGTTTTAGGAAACTCCTTTTCGCATCCTAGTTGCGAAAGGACTTGCGCATCCCAGTTGCGAAAGGACTTGTACATCCCAGTTGCGAAAGGACGACAGGTCAAAAAAAAAAAACCCATCACAGCCAGGGTCTCTTTTGTCTTCTTCATGTGCAGGTACTCAAAGGTCCAAGAAGAGTTAACCAGATTTTTGCATCAACAGCTTCCATAAAGATAGAGGATGGGCTATGCATGAATTAACTAGCCAAAGAAACAGCTTGAACAATATTTGGACGGATAATAATGAGACATATGAGACGTCCAGCTAGTTGTTGATACCACCCAATGACCTCAACAGGATTTTTCATTTTCTCGGTAAGACAAATATTACAGTTAGCTGAGTATGCTTTATAGCTAACTTTTCTTTCTCTGTGTGGAAGTGTAAGGCTTATTTCCTCTATGATAAGGAATTTCTTTTTTTTAAAGATACTACTTCTATAAGAAAAAAGTAATCTAAAATTTTAAGGTATTTTATGTCAAATCATGTTTTAAAGTTATGCTTTAGCGATAAGATGGATAGATCATCATTTCCAGTATTATAATATCATCAATATATAATAAAATAATCACCATTTTTTATAACCATAGTCTAGTCGACTCCACTTTGTTCATATCCCAATGCAATTAAGGCATACCCTAGTTTTTCAAACCAAGCCCTTCACAACTATTTAAATATATAAATTGCATTATTTAACTTACGTATTAAATTATGCTTTCCTCTTAGAGATGTCCAAGAGGCAATTTCATGTACACTTCCCCTTGAAGATCTCCATGTATAAAGGTATTTTTCATGTGTAATTAATACGAAAGTCACTTTTGATTAGAAACAGTAGATAATAACACGCGTAGAGAGCTCATCTTAGTTATTGGTGTTAATATTTCTTCATATTCAATACCATAAGTCTAAGTAATTTTTTATAGATACAAATCTAGCATTATTCCTTTTTATAGTGTCATCACTATTGTATTTGATTTAATAAACCCATTCGCAACTAATTATTTTTTTCCTTTAGGAAAGCGTATCTAATTATTATTTTTTACAAAGGTTGCCAATTCCTCATTCATAGTGTTCCTCTATATAACTTGGCCGGATCATGCCTTTGCAAAACTACCAAGTTTGACATGGGTGAAGATATAGTTTAAAAATATTACAATATGTGGTTAAAAATGTTTAATTTTTTTAAATATTTGTTTAAACTACTCATCCATTCATTCAATCCACTCATTCATCAAGACAACAATCATGAAAGCACAATACCAACAAAATAGTTAACAACCATATATTTGAAAAGCCTTTTAAACCCACACAAAATTAAAATTTATTTGGATTGACCAAAAACTTGAACTCAACATACACAGGATGGGGATTCCGATCGACGTTAAAGCCATCCAACAGGGTCTTCAAGGGTCAGATCACGCACCATGACAATCAGGAAGGTGAGACTACTTGGACACTCTAAATTAAAGTCATTACAATAGTTAATACTGTTGCAATACACTTGTCACTAACAACATGAGAACTAGTTAGTAACAAACCGTGCTTTCATCGTAACTAGTACTTGGCAATAACCGTTGAAGACAAATATCGGGTCCAACCGGCCAATAGATCATGCCGGATAGGCCAAAAATAGCTCAAAAAGGGTATGTAACAGGCCACCTAGGACTCTCCATCGACCCAAAATGGACCAGAATCCCTGAGTACGGTCCCCAATGTAAATGGATGGAGTGGATTGTGGTAGTAACCTTTCAGTAGGCCTCTACACAATGCTTATGCACAAAAAAATACCTATGCATGAGGTGCACCAAAACCATTGGCTCGGTCAAACATGTCTTGACCGACCATTTTGCAAAAATA
This sequence comes from Magnolia officinalis, assembly GCA_021015155.1. NCBI lineage: Eukaryota > Viridiplantae > Streptophyta > Magnoliopsida > Magnoliales > Magnoliaceae > Magnolia > Magnolia officinalis. The sequence goes on along the minus strand of JAJHSJ010000009.1, from coordinate 64,705,755 downwards.
CAAATCTCTCCTGCCAAGGGATATTTTAAACTGACTTACTTCAAATCTTAGGTGAGCCACCACGGCCACTTTCTAAACATTCTAAACCGTTCAGACCATTCGTGGGACCCGCACGATCAGAACGGCATAGCCGTTTGATCATTCGTTTACAGACGAAGCAGATCGACTGCCACCGTCCATTTTATGCCAAGGATGGCCCGACCAAGGGGCGCGTGGAGAGGTGAGAGAGGGAAACCGACTTCCCATTTGGGAAGGGCCAAGCTCGGCCGTCCACGTTATGGGCAATCACAGCCGTCCATCTCTCTCTCGCCAACTATAAAGAGGGCACTGTAGCCCTAAGGAATTCATACCAAGTAAGGAAGGGAGAGAGTTTAAGTGAGAGCAAGAAACAGGGAGTCGTCTCTCTTATAGTAGTTCGAGTGCAGGGCCGGTATCCACCCTCCGCAGGTGACCACTCCTTCTTCTTTTTCCTTCCTTTCATTTAAGATAGAATGAAGCCATGAAACCGACCTGCAATTAGGCTGTATGATGGCCCTGTTGGGGCCGAAATATGGGTTTTACTTCTTTCCGTTCAACATGCTGTTTTGTGCTGAAACCGACCAAACAATGGTCTGGCCTCAGGCAGACATCAGACCACGTTACCAGTCCCATTTGATGTTATTTTGAGCCTCTGTTGTTCTTCAAAACAGCTCTGATAACCAGTCAATCAATGGCTGCATGTGTCGAGTTGAGAAAGCCGTAGTTGGGTCTCTGTTTACAACCAAAACTGAGCCAAAACCATCCGTATAAGTGGCTATGGTTTGGTCTGAGAAACGAGCTCTTGTTAAGCTCTGTTTAGAGCTGAAATGAGGAAGAGGATATGTTAGGTGGCAGGCTCTTGAACGAGCACTATGAAAGGCGGAGAGAAACAGGCCATGAATGACTCCGTTCAAACTCTCCATCAGGCCCCTGTTTTCAGTTGAAGTTGAGCCAAACCACTGCTCTGTTTGAGCTGAACTCAGGCCTCATGTTGGACGAAAATTATGAAGTGAAACAACACCTCTTGCTGGGCCAGGTCTGGCGTTGAAGGGTGGGCCGAAAACGGCTTCTTCTGCAGCACGCAGCATGGGTGCTGTTTTCACGAAATACAGGTGGGCTGCTCTTGGGCCCTGCATAAAACGCAGGTGGGCCTCACCAACGTCTGTGGGCCGACCCTGAATGTGGGCCCTGCAACGTCCGTGAGCCCCACCAACTGTCGTGGATGGCTTTAGTGTTAGGCCACCATAGGCCCTTTAAATTTGGACCATCCATCAGGGACGTTACGTCCAGAAAAAGGCCCTGGGCCGGAGGTCTAGATCTGGACATGTTCCTTTCACTACTTTTATAATTTTATGTATATATACATGTAGATATATATATACGTATATGATCGTGTATCTAATAGTATGCGTAAGTGGTGGGCCTCACCTGGGACACTGATGGCGTGAAACTGAGGTTACTGTATATGTACAGTTAACGTCATCTGCCATTCAGTCTATGCCAAAAAAAAAAAGAAGATGGAGATCTTATCATAGCTGATAAGTCTGGAAAATCTGAATGGTTCGCATGGAGCAGAACCCCATTAAACCCCTTAGTTTCGAATCTTACCTTAAACAGAAACTTCGGTGGGCCATGAGAAATAAAAACAACTTCTTCCTTTGATTGGAAATTCTCTTTACTATGGCCCACCGGAATCTTAGATCAAGGTGAAAATTCACCCCATAACGGTTCTTGGGATTCCACAGCTTATGGACCGTTCGAATTCAATACCCATGCTCATGTGGGACCTACCTGTGAAAAGAAATAAATATTGCATGCATGCATGGAAATGTCCAGCAACGTCATCCGCCAATCAGTCCACGTAAAAAAATGAAAAATGTTGAGATCTCTGAGATTGGAAGATCTGGGCGGTCCACTTGAAGCAGGACCTCATAAAAACCCCTGGTCCCAATTTTTACGTCGAACCAAAACTTCAGTGGGCCATGGGAAATGCAAACAGTTTCTCCCTTTGAGTTGAAATTATCTTTGTTATGGCCCACCAGAATCTCAGACCAGGGTGAAAACTTATGCCCTAAGGTTTCTTGTGATTCCACATATTTTGGACCGTTCAGATTCGACACCCACGACGCATGTGTAAAGGTGCACACGTGCATAGGCGCATGGGTGGCCTTGCCTAAATATAATCCTGCATGGTGAGTCGCATGCGGAAGACCCACCTCTTACATGTGTTTAACGTGTGGGCCGTCCAAGGTCTGGACGTAGTCCACCTTGTGCATATCCAAACCGTCCATCCTTTTGGTTGGTGGATCACACGTGTGGGCCCCACATTGATACACATATCATATATGTAAGGGTCCATGTGGAATCCACGCATGTGTTAAACCATATTGTTATACGTGCATTAAAAACTCACCGTTTCGTACAGTTACAACATATCATATAATGCCACACCATATATACCATATAATATATACACCAAGTATACATGGATATACCAGGCGACGTATATATCATATATATGGTGTGCAAGCTCCTCTATCAGTTGGTGGTCACATATGGGGGCCCCACCACGAGGTAGATATTTATTTGCACGGTCTGTACAATGAATCCCACCAACTGGATAAACTATATATTGAGCCTGCCTATTGGGACAAGTATTGTCGGGCATGTACTCCTCTCAAACAAGCGTCAGACCATCATGACATCCCAGAATTTTAGAACTTAACAACTAATGCAAGAGAAGTCTCCAGGAATCTGTTCAAGTGACGTAGAAACTCTAGCTTCTCAAGAAGGCTCACACCAAAGGACAACCTACAACGTATGTGGTGATGATTTCTTCCCCTTAAGCTTTCCACCCTTAACTAGACCAGAAATGGTAGTTTTATTAATGTAAATAGCTAGACTAATGATAAACTGTGTGTAGAAATGAACAGTATTCTCTTGATTTATCTACTAAAATATGATAATTCTCATGCTTACTATTGTTTAGATTCTTGAACTGTCTAGGTGAATAATCTAGTCAATCATGTCATGTATATTCAGTTGTTGTATAGTGATGGGAATACATGTGTCGTTCCGTATTCTCCTTTCATATTGTAATATATACTGCTATGCCACACATACTGCTAAAATCTCTCCATGAGAAATCCTTGTAAAGGAGAGTCCGTGCTTGGGGTGTAACTAGATTGATTATAATATAAGTAGGCCCCTGACATGGAGGTTTTTGGTTGTGGTACTTGACCATGGGGTTTACCATCTATGCGTGGTTTCACCTAACTAACTGGGGGTGAATCTCATAACCCTTCCAAATACCGTCGTTTACCCATTTTTAAATCATTCATGCCGACATGTTTAAATCGCCACTTTTGGTAGTTTCAACATTTCACTCCTAATCGGCATTGGTGGTAGCCTCTCTATGTTAAATTGATTGACCACATGTTAGTGGGTGCTACACACACCTTAAGACGGTAGTCTCATGGGCCGGGGATGGTGGTAATGGGACACTATGCCCGAGCCGTCGGCCTACGCTGGGCCATGTGCTCCCCGTAATGACCGTGAGCTCACTTAAATTGGCTGATTGCAAATGAACTAATAATGGACTGACAAGTCATGCATACATAACATATTTCGATGACTTGGATCACTCTGCCGATTACGCTGAATGTTGCGCTTGTGACCAGTCATTCGACTGTGATATTGACTTGGATCACTCTGCCCTACGATTACGCTGAATGTTGCGTTGATGACCAGTCATATCCCTAGGTGACGACCCCCATGTCCGTCTGGATGTTTTTCCTGGGACATAGGTTGTCTGGACATTTTACCCGGGCCGATAATTACATTCATACATCCATGCATTTAAAAAGACTGCATCTACTGTGTTTTGGATTATCTGTATGCTTTTATGATATTCCTTGTTTAGGGCGGCGGTGTGTAATCTTAGAGGGAGATCACACTGAGTTGGCCACTCATTCATCAATATTCAACCATACAGAGGACACAGGGACAGAGGGAGTTGCGGAGGGGCCAGAGATGACAGAGGTCAGGGAGGAGGCTTACAATGAAGAGCCGTACCAGGAGGCGGCTGCTTATTTTGGATTGAATCAGTAGTCTATTTAACTTATTAATGTTTTATTTCATGTTGAGAGCTAAAGTTTGTTTATGGGCCCCAGCTGAGTGGCCCAGGATATTATTACTGCTTGGGTTTATCTATACTACGCTTGATTCCGTTAACCGCACTTTGATTAGGGTTTGATTATCTTTTTGTTTATCAGTTAAGACCTGGGTTTTCGAGAAGCGAGTGCTATACTCGGGTCGCGAAAACCGTGGTGTTACAAGTTGGTATCAAAGCGGAGTATGAGACAGCCTGGCTGTGGGACCGGCTTACAAACCTTAAAGGGTTAACTTAGACAAAACTTATAAATCCTCCCTTAGAAAAATAGATAGGATAAATGAACGTAGAAACCAAACACTTAGGCCCCTTATTAGCAGAATGAACAACTTAGAATTTCTTGAGGAATGATAAGTTAGTCACCTGAACTTAGAAACAAAAATCTTAGCTCCCTTGGGGAATTCAAACCAAAAAGTGTTGACTGAATAAGGAACTCCTTCGCTATGCAACTACTAAATTCCCCCCCTCCCCCCCCCCCTTATAATGTATCATACTAGTTAAGAACTATTCTCCACCCTCCTAGTCCTGAACCACGAAATCTGATGTCACAGGAGGCCATGCCACCTACGACACTGTCACGTCGGGCCCACACGGTCGACGTTCACCCCATCCCTTCGACTGAGTGCAAAAGGGAGCGCAACCCTATTTACACACTAGGCCTTCCGCCTGGGGTGGCAAACGGTGACACAAGGTCGGAAGATGTAGGAGACTTTCCCTCTCCTCAGATCTTTGCATCAGGGCTACCATCACCACACTTCAGGCAACGAACACCATCAGTCGAGCCCTCAACCAATATGTACGAGGATACACCAATGGGAACTGCCATTTTCGCGGTCTTCGCACAGATGGCAGCAACAATGCAGCAGCAGCAGACTGCCTTCATGTAGCAACAACAAGACTCACACGCTTTAATGATGGAGACTCTACGAGGTCGTGAGGGAACGCCCCGTGATACAGAGGTGCGGGGCGTCGACATATTCGACCGTTTCCTAAGGCTTCGCCCACCGACTTTCGGAGGGGCACCCGACCCGATTCAGGCCGAACGATGGCTGACACGAATCTCCAAGTCGATGGTACCTTTAGAGTGTGCTGACTCTCAGAAAGTCATATTAGCCGTATACCTGCTCGAGGGAGAGGCCGAGAACTGGTGGAGCAGTGTACAGAGAGGAGTGCCAGTTGGGTATGTATGGACTTGGGCAGGCTTCAGGACAAAGTTCCTGGAGAAGTATTTTCCACGCTCATGTCGAAGCGCGAAGATCGCACAATTTTTGAAATTGGAGCAGGGAAATATGACGGTCGCCCAGTACGAGGCAAAATTTGATGAGCTATCACGATACGTACCGAAGGCCCTTGAAGATGAAGAGTACAAACTGGAGAAATTCAAAGAAGGACTGAAGCCCGGGATCCAATCCCGTCTATGCACTTGGAATTTCGGGGACTACCCGGAATTGGTCGATAAAGCAATGCGGGTGGAAAAAAACTTTGAACGCACCATCCGCTCCCGCCCGCCGGCTCGGGACGTCCCGTTCCGACCAAGACAAACTCCTCCCGCCCCACCTGTCCCAGCGGGGAGGTTCCGGCCGATGCTCGCACGAGCTCCGCCCCTGCCTACTGGTGGAAGCGGTGGCTACTGCGGTAAACCAAACCACACCACCCAGGCGTGCTTCCAACGGATGAGAGATCAAGGTATTCCGCCCCGAATGCAGCGACCGCCGCAGAACCAGGCAGTGGCAAGGGCAGCGCCCAGGCCTCAACAACCCAGACAAGGACCCCCACATCAGCAGAGGGCTCCCCCTGCGCGAGTTTATGCTGTTGCCACCACGGAGGCTGAACAGGACCCCTTTCAGACCATTCATGGTACAGCTCACAATAACGGTACCCCTGTACTCACTTTATTTGATTCTGGTGCGACTCTATCTTTCATTGATTCTGCAATTGCATCTAAATTAGAACTGAACACAACTCGGATGCATGCCCCCTTAGTGGTAGCATCCCCTATGGGTAAATTTGTAGAAACAGATAAAATGTGTAGTGCATGTCCCATCACGCTCGCAAGTCGTGAGGTTACTGTAGACCTAATTATCATGCCGATCAAGCAGTTTGACATCATCTTCGGGATGGACTGACTCACGTTGGTGCGTGCAGTCATGGATTGTCGCAACAAAACTATGACAATATCCATCCCAAGGCGTGCCTCCTTCACTTTGAAAGGAGGGGGCAGATGCCGAGAGTTCGAGAGTTTGCAGGCTCTAGAGGAAGCCGAGTCAGCAGAAATCACCATCAGTCGGATACCAGTAGTCCGAGATTTTCTCGAAGTATTCCAAGAAATACCAGAGCTACCCCCTAGGAGGGCAATAGACTTCTGCATCGACCTTAAGCCAAGGACCGCTCCTATATCACTCCCGCCATTTCGCATGCCTCCTTGCGAGATGGAGGAGTTGAGGAGTCAGATTGATGAGCTACTCACTCAAGGCTTTATCCGTCCCAGTGTTTCTCCCTGGGGAGCACCTGTCCTCTTTGTCAAGAAAAAGGACGGATCGATGCGTCTCTGTATAGACTACAGGAGACTGAACGATGTAACGATCAAGAACAGATATCCCCTGCCACGTATCGACGATCTATTTGATCAGTTGAAAGACGCCAAGTACTTCTCCAAAATAGACTTGCGTTCTGGATATCACCAGCTGAGAATTAGGGATGAGGACATCCCAAAGACGGCCTTCAGGACTCGTTATGGGCACTACGAGTTCCTGGTTATGTCTTTTGGTCTCACGAACGCTCCGGCAGTTTTTATGGACCTCATGAACCGGGTCTTCATGCCTTACCTAGACCGGTTCGTGATTGTATTCATTGATGACATTTTGGTTTATTCCAAGAGCCAAGAGGAGCATGAACGGCATCTGCGTATGGTCCTAAGTACGCTGAAGGATAACTAACTATATGCTAAGTTGTCCAAATGCGAGTTCTGGGAACAGGAAGTGAAATTTTTAGGGCACGTGGTAAAGGCAGAAGGAATAGCGGTCGATCCAGCTAAGGTGGAAGCAGTATCTAAGTGGGAGCAGCCCACTACAGTGACAGAGGTTCGGAGTTTTCTAGGTATGGCTGGGTACTACCGACGCTTTATTAAGGAATTCTCCCGAATCGCGCGACCGCTTACACAACTGACGAAGAAGAATGCCCGATTCACATGGGATGAGAATACAGAGGCAGCATTCCAGGAGTTGAAAATGAGATTAACTTCTGCGCCGGTGCTCACTCTCCCATAGGAAGGAGAGGAGTTCGTAATATATAGTGATGCCTCGAAGTTGGGCCTCGATTGCGTTCTGATGCAGAATGACAAGGTAATCGCCTACGCCTCTCGCCAATTGAAGAAGCATGAGGAAAATTACCCGACTCACAACTTGGAATTAGCCGCTGTAGTATTTGCCTTAAAGATATGGAGGCATTACTTGTATGGAGAATATTTCCATTTATTCTGCGACCACAAGAGTCTGAAATACATATTCACACAAAAGGACTTGAACATGTGCCAGCGTCGGTGGATGGAGACTCTTAAAGATTTCCACTTTGAAATCTCCTACCACCCTGGCAAGGCAAACTCCGTGGCTGACGCTCTAAGTCGAAAGAAGAAGCACGAGTTGGTGGCCACCTTAATGATCAAGGAGTGGGAAATGATGAAATTCGTACAGGACTTCGATATCCAACTCACCCTCGACGGACCTGATGCCTTCGTGGCTCCATTAACTGCTGAGCCAACCCTGGTCCGACACATGATCTCCATACAAGACCAGGATGAAGGACTCGCTAAAATAAAAGAAAGGTGCAAGAAAGGAGAAATGCCTGGCTGGAGGGTTGGTGACGACGGTGGTCTTCGATATCAGGGACGATTAATATGCGTTCCAAACAACGTTGAATTAAGAAAAGAAGTAATGACGGAAGCCCACCATTCCAAGTTAGCTATTCACCCAGGAAGCACAAAAATGTACAATGATGTAAAAAGGCAGTATTGGTGGAACAATATGAAGAGGGACATCGCAGACTTTGTGGTAAGATGCATGGTGTGCCAGAAGATCAAGGCCGAACATCGTAAGCCTGCTGGCCTCCTTCAGCCGCTTCCCTTGGCAGAATGGAAATGGGATAGCATTTCTATGGACTTTATATCTGATCTTCCTAGGACGCAGAGGAAACACGATTCAATCTGGGTCATTGTCGATAGGTTGACTAAGGCCGCCAGATTCCTCCCGATCCGCACGACAGACTCCACCGACAGCTTAGCAAAGTTATACGTCCGGGAAGTCGTGCGATCCTATGGAGTTCCGCGTGAAATTATTTCAGATCGGGACTCTAGATTTACTTCCGCGTTCTGTAAGAGACTGCAGGAAGAATTGGGCACAGAACTCAAGTTCAGTACGGCGTTCCACCCTCAGACAGACGGGCAGACTGAGCAGGTGAACCAGATCTTAGAAGATATGCTGAGAGCTTGCGTCCTAGACTTTCAGGGCAACTGGGATGACCACCTGGCACTGGCAGAATTCGCATACAATAACAGTTTCCAGGCTAGTATAGGCATGACATCGTATGAAGCTCTCTATGGTCGCCCTTGCCGAGCCCCACAGTGTTGGGCAGAAATCGGAGAAAGAAGTTTATTGGGTCCAGAGCTGGTTCAGGCTACTACTCAGGTCATCAACGTGGTCCGAAAATGTCTGTGCACCGCCCAGAGCAGACAAAAGAGCTATGCGGATAACCGACGTCGTGACCTGGAATTTACAGTTGGCGACCACATATTTCTGAAGGTGTCACCTATGAAGGGTCTGATGAGGTTTGGTCAAAAAGGAAAGCTAGCACCACGTTTCATCGGACCCTTCGAGATCTTAGATCGTGTGGGAGCTGTGGCATACCGCCTTGCACTACCTACCGCGCTGGCCAGTATTCACAACGTCTTCCATATATCCATGCTGAAGAAATACACACCAGACGAGTCGCACATCATTAGTTGGGAGCATATCGAACTAACAGATAACACCTTCTACACCGAGGAACCGATCCGTATCCTTGACCACAAAGAGCAAGTCCTATGGACGAAGACTATACCTTTGGTCAAGGTTCTTTGGTCACATCATGGGGAAGAAGAAGCAACATGGGAACGAGAAGCGGAAGTTAAGGAGAAGTACCCTCACCTATTCATTGATACGCCTCAGGTAATTTCGAGGGCAAAATTTTTTCTTTAGGGGGGTAGACTGTAACACCCCGTACCTTCAGTACACGGGTGTTGCCTTTTAAACCCACACAAAATTAAAATTTATTTGGATTGACCAAAAACTTGAACTCAACATACACAGGATGGGGATTCCGATCGACGTTAAAGCCATCCAACAGGGTCTTCAAGGGTCAGATCACGCACCATGACAATCAGGAAGGTGAGACTACTCGGACACTCTAAATTAAAGTCATTACAATAGTTAATACTGTTGCAATACACTTATCACTAACAACATGAGAACTAGTTAGTAACAAACTGTGCTTTCATCGTAACTAGTACTTGGCAATAACCGTTGAAGACAAATATCGGGTCCAACCGGCCAATAGATCATGCCGGATAGGCCAAAAATAGCTCAAAAAGGGTATGTAACGAGCCACCTAGGACTCTCCATCGACCCAAAATGGACCAGAATCCCTGAGTACGGTCCCCAATGTAAATGGATGGAGTGGATTGCGGTAGTAACCTTTCAGTAGGCCTCTACACAATGCTTATGCACAAAAAAATACCTGTGCATGAGGTGCACTAAAACCATTGGCTCGGTCAAACATGTCTTGACCGACCATTTTGCAAAAATACAAATCTCTCCCGCCAAAGGATATTTTAAACTGACTTACTTCAAATCTTAGGTGAGCCACCACGGCCACTTTCTAAACATTCTAAACCGTTCAGACCATTCGTGGGACCCGCACGATCAGAACGGCATAGCCGTTTGATCATTCGTTTACAGACGAAGCAGATCGACTGCCACCGTCCATTTTATGCCAAGGATGGCCCGACCAAGGGGCGCGTGGAGAGGTGAGAGAGGGAAACCGACTTCCCATTTGGGAAGGGCCAAGCTCGGCCGTCCACGTTATGGGCAATCACAGCCGTCCATCTCTCTCGCCAACTATAAAGAGGGCACTGTAGCCCTAAGGAATTCATACCAAGTAAGGAAGGGAGAGAGTTTAAGTGAGAGCAAGAAACAGGGAGTCGTCTCTCTTATAGTAGTTCGAGTGCAGGGCCGGTATCCACCCTCCGCAGGTGACCACTCCTTCTTCTTTTTCCTTCCTTTCATTTAAGATAGAATGAAGCCATGAAACCGACCTGCAATTAGGCTGTATGATGGCCTTGTTGGGGCCGAAATATGGGTTTTACTTCTTTCCGTTCAACATGCTGTTTTGTGCTGAAACCGACCAAACAATGGTCTGGCCTCAGGCAGACATCAGACCACGTTACCAGTCCCATTTGATGTTATTTTGAGCCTCTGTTGTTCTTCAAAACAGCTCTGATAACTAGTCAATCAATGGCTGCATGTGTCGAGCTGAGAAAGGCGTAGTTGGGTCTCTGTTTGCAACCAAAACTGAGCCAAAACCATCCGTATAAGTGGCTATGGTTTGGTCTGAGAAACGAGCTCTTGTTAAGCTCTATTTAGAGCTGAAATGAGGAAGAGGATATGTCAGGTGGCAGGCTCTTGAACGAGCACCATGAAAGGCGGAGAGAAACAGGCCATGAATGACTCCGTTCAAACTCTCCATCAGGCCCCTGTTTTCAGTTGAAGTTGAGCCAAACCACTGCTCTGTTTGAGCTGAACTCAGGCCTAATGTTGGACGGGAATTATGAAGTGAAACAACACCTCTTGCTGGGCCAGGTCTGGCATTGAAGGGTGGGCCGAAAACGGCTTCTTCTGCAGCACGCAGCATGGGTGCTGTTTTCACGAAATACAGGTGGGCTGCTCTTGGGCCCTGCATAAAACGCAGGTGGGCCTCACCAACGTCTGTGGGCCGACCCTGAATGTGGGCCCTGCAACGTCTGTGGGCCCCACCAACTGTCGTGGATGGCTTTAGTGTCAGGCCACCATAGGCCCTTTAAATTTGGACCGTCCATCAGGGACGTTATGTCCAGAAAAAGGCCCTGGGCCGGAGGTCTAGATCTGGACATGTTCCTTTCACTACTTTTATAATTTTATGTATATATACATGTAGATATATATATATACGTATATGATCGTGTATCTAATAGTATGCGTAAGTGGTGGGCCTCACTTGGGACCCACCTGTGTAATTCATAAAAGGTGCATGCACACTGATGGCGTGAAACTGAGGTTACTGTATATGTACAGTTAACGTCATCTGCCATTCAGTCCATGCCAAAAAAAAAAAAAGATGGAGATCTTATCATAGCTGATAAGTCTGGAAAATCCGAATGGTTCGCATGGAGCAGAACCCCATTAAACCCCTTATTATCGAATCTTACCTTAAACGGAAACTTCGGTGGGCCATGAGAAATAAAAACAGCTTCTTCCTTTGATTGGAAATTCTCTTTACTATGGCCCACCGGAATCTTAGATCAAGGTGAAAATTCACCCCATAACGGTTCTTAGGATTCCACAGCTTATGGACCGTTCGAATTCAATACCCATGCTCATGTGGGACCTACCTGTGAAAAGAAATAAATATTGCATGCATGCATGGAAATGTCCAGCAACGTCATCCGCCAATCAGTCCACGTAAAAAAATGAAAAATGTTGAGATCTCTGAGATTGGAAGATGTGGGCGGTCCACTTGAAGCAGGACCTCATAAAAACCCCTGGTCCCAATTTTTACGTAGAACCAAAACTTCAGTGGGCCATGGGAAATGCAAACAGTTTCTCCCTTTGAGTTGAAATTATCTTTGTTATGGCCCACCAGAATCTCAGACCAGGGTGAAAATTTATGCCCTAAGGTTTCTTGTGATTCCACATATTTTGGACCGTTCAGATTCGACACCCACGACGCATGTGTAAAGGTGCACACGTGCATAGGCGCATGGGTGGCCTTGCCTAAATATAATCCTGCATGGTGAGTCGCATGCGGAAGACCCACCTCTTACATGTGTTTAACGTGTGGGCCGTCCAAGGTCTGGACGTAGTCCACCTTGTGCATATCCAAACCGTCCATCCTTTTGGTTGGTGGATCACACGTGTGGGCCCCACATTGATACACATATCATATATGTAAGGGTCCATGTGGAATCCACGCATGTGTGAAACCATATTGTTATACGTGCATTAAAAATGCACCGTTTGGTACAGTTACAACATACCATATAATGCCACACCATATATACCATATAATATATACACCAAGTATACATGGATATACCAGGCGACGTATATATCATATATATGGTGTGCAAGCTCCTCTATCAGTTGGTGGTCACATATGGGGGCCCCACCACGAGGTAGATATTTATTTGCACGGTCTGTACAATGAATCCCACCAACTGGATAAACTATATATTGAGCCTGCCTATTGGGACAAGTATTGTCGGGCATGTACTCCTCTCAAACAAGCGTCAGACCATCATGACATCCCAGAATTTTAGAACTTATCAACTAATGCAAGAGAAGTCTCCAGGAATCTGTTCAAGTGACGTAGAAACTCTAGCTTCTTAGGAAGGCTCACACCAAAGGACAACCTACAACGTATCTGGTGATGATTTCTTCCCCTTAAGCTTTCCACCCTTAACTAGACCAGAAATGGTAGTTTTATTAATGTAAATAGCTAGACTAATGATAAACTGTGTGTAGAAATGAACAGTATTCTCTTGATTTATCTGCTAAAATATGATAATTCTCATGCTTACTATTGTTTAGATTCTTGAACTGTCTAGGTGAATAATCTAGTCAATTTTGTCATGTATATTCAGTTGTTGTATAGTGATGGGAATACATGTGTCGTTCCGTATTCTCCTTTCATATTGTAATATATACTGCTATGCCACACATACTGCTAAAATCTCTCCATGAGAAATCCTTGTAAAGGAGAGTCCGTGCTTGGGGTGTAACTAGATTGATTATAATATAAGTAGGCCCCTGACATGGAGGTTTTTGGTTGTGGTACTTGACCATGGGGTTTACCATCTATGCGTGGTTTAACCTAACTAACTAGGGGTGAATCTCATAACCCTTCCAAATACCGTCGTTTACCCATTTTTAAATCATTCATGCCGACATGTTTAAATCGCCACTTTTGGTAGTTTCAACATTTCACTCCTAATCGGCATTGGTGGTAGCCTCTCTATGTTAAATTGATTGACCACATGTTAGTGGGTGCTACACACACCTTAAGACGGTAGTCTCATGGGCCGGGGATGGTGGTAATGGGACACTATGCCCGAGCCGTCGGCCTACGCTGGGCCATGTGCTCCCCGTAGTGACCGTGAGCTCACTTAAATTGGCTGATTGCAAATAAACTAATAATGGACTGACAAGTCATGCATACAAACATATTTCGATGACTTGGATCACTCTGCCCTGCGATTACGCTGAATGTTGCGCTTGTGACCAGTCATTGGACTGTGATATTTACTTGGATCACTCTGCCCTACGATTACGCTGAATGTTGCGCTGATGACCAGTCATATCCCTGGGTGACGACCCCCATGTCCGTCTGGATGTTTTTCCTGGGACATAGGTTGTCTGGACGTTTTACCCGGGCCGATAATTACATTCATACATCCATGCATTTAAAAAGACTGCATCTACTGTGTTTTGGATTATCTGTATGCTTTTATGATATTCCTTGTTTAGGGCGGCGGTGTGTAATCTTAGCGGGAGATCACACTGAGTTGGCCACTCATTCATCAATATTCAACCATACAGAGGACACAGGGACAGAGGGAGTTGCGGAGGGGCCAGAGATGATAGAGGTCAGGGAGGAGGCTTACAATGAGGAGCCGTACCAGGAGGCGGCTGCTTATTTTGGATTGAATCAGTAGTCTATTTAACTTATTAATGTTTTATTTCATGTTGAGAACTAAAGTTTGTTTATGGGCCCCAGCTGAGTGGCCCAGGATATTATTACTGCTTGGGTTTATCTATACTACGCTTGATTCCGTTAATCGCACTTTGATTAGGGTTTGATTATCTTTTTATTTATCAGTTAACACCTGGGTTTTCGAGAAGCGAGTGCTATACTCGGGTCGCGAAAACCGGGGTGTTACAGACTTTGGCTTGGTTGATGAACTTGCCATTAGCAAAAATTTGTAGTGGGGTCCATCATATTGATCATCTAGATCGCTACATTGTCAAATCCATCACTCCTAATTTTACTTTTAACAGCTCTAAAAGTTTCTTTCTCTGCACTTAAACGTCAAAGAACGTAAAGTTATCATATGAAGTCTAAAAAAGACTTATTTAACACATGTACAAGCACATGGATATTCAAGCAAAAACATATGAGAGCAAAAGAAAGGAAACAAACCTTCATTACTCCAAGCCTTCTTGCTGACTCGATCACGTTCCGCTCAGCTGCTCGATCGAACTCTTGGATGACCATCTGCCACTTGTTCGTGTCCTAGATGACCATCGGCCACTTGATTGACCTTTTAGATGACTATCGGGCGCTTGATCAATCTCCTGGATGCCATCGGCCTCTTGACTAACCTCCTACATGACTATTGGCTGCTTACTCGAGCTCTTGGATGACTATCGACCGCTTGCTCGATCTTTTGGATAGCTATCGGCCACTTGGTTGATTGCTTGGATTGCTTTTGATTTCATCCCAACTACTCCTTGTCTTATTATCCTGTCAGTTATGATTCCGTAAAAAGGCCTTCCAGCGTCCTTGGAGATCTTAAGTATACAATATCTTTCTATTGCCATAACACATGTCTTTTCCCATTGAATTTCATAAGAACGAATAGGAATATAGTACAACATTGCCACCCATGTCGCTTTGCCTTTAGTAAAAGATAAATGCAATGTTAATTCGTTGTTTGGTGCAATAATTGTGATTGTTCATCCATGTAAAAACATCAATTTCAACCATCTTGGTTGAACTTGACCATCTTGATCGAAAAATATAAAAGTCGGGCGACTTGGCCAAACTCGGCTATCTAGATCGAAAAACTACAAAATTAGTCATTTTGGTCGAACTCGGCCATCCTGATTGAGAAACAACAAATTCGACCGTCTTGGTCAAACTCGGCCATCCTGGTCGAAAAATGTCAAAGTTGAATGAGTTGGCCGAACTCGGCCATGTTAATCAAAAAATGGTAAATTCGACATTCTTGGTCGAACTCAGCCATCATGATAAAAAAACGGCAAATTCGACTGTCCTGGTCAAACTCGACCATCATGATTAGAAAAAAAGTAAATTCGACTATCCTAGTCAAACTCGATCATCATGATCGAAAAATGGTAAATTCAATCATCTTGGTCATAATTGATAATCATGATCAAATAATGGAAAATTCAGCCGTCCTGGTTGAACTCGGCCGTCCTGGTCGGAAAACGATAAAATTAGTTGTGGCAATGAAGACTGTCGGTCAATCTATTCCAAATAAGGCTTATGGTTGATCGAGGTAGTAATACAGTAACGAACTTGGCCTATTACTTCCTGAACCATTTGAATAATTTGGTCACGATTCAAACGCCGCGATTTATCCATTAGAGGTGGTTCAGGGCCTACTTGATTTTGTCTTCCATGATATAGTGAAGTCCTAAATCCCAACCCCCCCCCCCCCCCCCCCCCCCCCCCCCCCCCCCCCAACTGACCTCCCACTCTGGTCACCTGAACTCGTCGGATAGCATAACTTGGTTCATACATCGTGTAATCGAATGGTGCATATCACTTAACTAAGTCATCATTATCTCAGAAAGATTTGGGCGAATGGTGCATATCACTTAACTAAGTCATCATTATCTCAGAAAGATTTGTCGCCCATCTTTCTTTCTCATTACTTTCATGCTACTTATGTTATGGCATGCCAAAAACTGTTGTTGCTTGGTATATATGGTCGGTGTGCAGTGAATTTTCTGACTGTCTAGTAATTAGTGTCCCACCGAGCGTACCAAAAATGTTAGTGCATTACACAACTGGTGCATAGTAAATATTTATGGCAACCAAGTAGTTTACATAGGGCGTCTGAAAAACTATTACGTTGCTTTGTTTTCGACTATATGTGGGCAGGTGTGCCAAATTGAAATTACGGCTCAATTCAAACCGAACAACTATAACCCCACGCGTTGATGAGATCGGTCGCCTATTCATTCACTCATTCAATGCGTAAATAGGATCAAACGATATTCAGAAGGTGGGGTTCGTCCTCTGAAGATGGGTTGCACATTTGCCTTCCGTATGAAAGGACTTTTCAATACAGATAAAATGAAACGAGAAAAATTATTCTTACAGTCGGTCGTGAATAAGAGTTGCAAAACATTTTTTCAAATAAAGAACTAAATATCTAGCGTGCGAGCATAGACTCAAATTACAACTAAAATTATTAGCTACTCGATCGATTATTAGTACTACGGATTACACTAACAAATGTAATTTACTTGGTTGGAAAAGTAAAATGCAGTAAAGTATTACACTATGGACTGTAAATTAACTAGTAATTGAAAGGATAATTGAAAGATAATGTTTGGTTTGATTGGGTTGGTATAGACGGATTTTATTTTATTTTGTCATTCCTTTATTATTTATAACTTTAATTTGGTCACCTGAATCATTCCCACGTTCTGACGGTTGCTATAATCATTCAGCACTACTACCTTCCGGATGCTTTCTACGTTCAAAAAGTTACTGGCAATTGATTCAGCACTATTTGATTTTTTGAATGCTTTTCATATTCTAACAGTTGTTGTAATCAATCCAAGCCTTCTTGCTCATTCAATTGCGCGCATTCTGCTCGGCTGCTCGATCGAGTTCCTGGATGATCATCTTCCACTTGATTGAGCACCTAGATGACCATCGACCATTTGGTTTGCTTTTTGGATGACTATCAGGTGCTTGATTGATCTCTTAGATGGCCATTGATCGGTTAATTGATCTCATAGATGACTATGGGCTGCTTGCTCTAGCTCTTGAATGACCATTGACTGCTTGCTCAATCTCCTGTATGGCTATCAGCCGCTTAGTGGATTGCTTAGTTTTCTTTTAAAATCTTTCTAAATATTTCTTGTCTTATTATCATGTTAGTTGTGATTCCTAAAAAGTACTCCATTACATTTGGAGATCTTTATCCTTCCATATATTTTCATTGCTTTAACAACCGTCACTGAGGTAAAACCATTTTCACGTAGCCGCACCGTTAGAATCACCAAAGAAGAAGCTACTAGTTTCTGTTCGCTGCACATTAATCAAATACCTTAATACATGTGCATATGATTCTTTACATGTTTAAAACCAATATCCAAACTGACAAAAAAAAAAGAGGGTTAGAGCCAGTGCGGCTTAGGCCGGGGTCTCATGACATAACCCGCCTTGCTTATTTTCCACATTTTAGATTCATGGAACCTAAAACTAAAAGCAAGGGTCACCTCGCCTGCCGGGACGCTCTAATCATTTACACGTGCCAATAGTTTCCACGTGTGAAGGGAGTATCGAAAGTTCGTACTCTCCCAAGTCGAATTAGCTTTTACGTATTGTGATACTACGCAATAGAATGGTAGATCTTACTCGTGCACGCTTCCACCATGCATATAGTGCACGCCCGGCAATCCAGAACGTCCAAAATCTGGCGTCTCCTTCCACGTTAAAGAAGAAAAACTCACTGATGGGACGATCATAGCCTTCCAATCAGTGAACATTTGGCCCCATTGAATATGGACGTTCACACTTTTCTTTTTGACTTTTAAATTACCACCCATTGATGGGACCACCCACTTCAATCTGGACCGCTCAACATTTTCTTTTCATTTTACAGTTGCTTAGCATCCGTTGATCAGTCAGGAGCCGTCCTCTAGAATATTCTTTTTGCTATGACCTATCCAAAGTGGACCACGATTCAGGCGGTCTGGATGAACTGCTGTGCCGCTGCGTGTATGATATCGATAGATACTTATTTCTCATACAAACCGTCCTTATCTAAGGCACCATAACTTCTTTTTGGATGGGTTTTGATAGTGTACGGTGCTACCGTACCCTACAGGTTTCCACAGTCCAACTGCAGTTTAAATGATTATCTGAACTGTTCATTTCTGAACCCTATGATATCAGGGACGCGGATTGCCTGCATAAGACTTTCGTAGGATGCTCGTGCGTTGGCAGCTTGGTGGGGCCCGCTGTGATGTTTTTGAGTAATCCACCCGGTCCATCCATTTTGAAATCTCATTTTAGGATACGAGACCAAAATATGAGGCGGATCGAAAACTCAAGTGGGCCACACGAGAGGAAACAGTGAGATTGAATGACCACCATTGAAACATTGGAATGGCCATGGAAGTTTTGTATCATGTTAAGTTTTTGGATTTTTCAGTTCATCCCAGTGGGAATGACCTTATAAACGGTTTGGATGGTATATAAACGTCAAGATGGTCCCTGAGAGTATTTCAACCGTAGGCATTTATTTCTCCACTTTTCCCCCTGGTGTGGCGTCCTTTTTGATCCACCTCATTTTTTTTTTTGTATAATATACTAAAATGAGCTGAAAAAACGGAAGAACGAGATAGATTTATCACAAACATAACGGTGGGCCAATCCTCAACGTCCCAGCCCGCCCAGGCCATCCTAAGAATCATTTGTTGAACGGGTGACTGTGTACGAAGATGAATAATCATTGGCTTATAAAAATTAGGATAATTATGAAGCATGAGAACAAGATAATGGGAAAAGAACATAGACGGTTCAGATCATTCTAATCACAAGATCCACGGTGGGAAACCTGCGACTGGCAAGCAGTGGGTAATTTTGGTAATTTCCCAAAATGCAGAGGGATTTTATGTTTTTTTCCTGCTCTCATTCCATTGCTTCAAGTAATTAGGTTGCTTCAACGTTAATGAGAAGAACAAACAAAGACAAGCAGAAACTGATTCTTTGGCTTGCACGCAAGGCTTTAACAGAAAGGAAGGGTTAGCAAACTGCAATAGCACAAAAATAACCTTAGGCCTTCAACATAATTACAGGAATGCCACCAATCGTTTGGTTACTCTTGGTTACTCCCGGCTGTAATTGGACCATGTCATCAATGATGGGAAATCCCTGTTTCCTATAGGATCCGGACTCGATCGATCGATCTGAACTGTCTATTAAGTCCAGAACATGATCTATTGGATACCACGCAAAATTGACAGTAATTGAATGATCCAATCAATCTATGATTTCTCTAGAGACGGATTTCGTGCCAAAGCCTTTCCCATGAACTTCCTGCAACAGGAAGCTAGGTGGGTCCACCGTGATGTTTGTGAGAAATCCACTCCTTGTATTCGTTTTTCTAGCTCATGTTAGTACATGGGCCCAAAACTGACACAAATCCAAAACTCAAGTGGCCCATGCTACAGAGGATTGACCATCCACTATTAAAATATGTGTGGGACCACACAAGTTTGAATAAGGCTAATTTTTGTGTTGTCAGTTCATCCTAGTAGAAATGACCTTATGAACGGTATGGATGTTATATAAGCATCACGGTGAACCCCAGGAAGAATTCAACGCTAGGAATTTAGCTACACACATTTCCCTCACTTACACGGCTTACTTGAGTATTTGATTTGAGTCATTTTAAGGCACATCTCCTAAAATGATCTTTCAAAACTGATGAACATAGCAGATTTCCTAAAAGGATCATGGTGCGCCCCACCTAGCTTCTTATGGCAAGAGGTTTGTGCAAAAGGCTTTAGCAGGGAATCCGCGTCCAATTTCTCCTAATTTTGGGAAGCGGACTATGTACTGAGCATTTGATGGTATTAGGTGGGATAGAATTGCATTTGATCTATGCAATTCGTATTTAGAGAGGATGTGAAAGGTTGGGATTAAGTGGGATGGAATTTTATTTAGTCTCATGGAATTGTATTTGGTCCCATGCTAGATTACTGTGAATTTTTAAATCTACTACACAAATGGGCCCTACATTAATGCATGCGCTTACCCATGCCTTCCATCCATAAAAACTGTTTACACGTGACCTTCCAGTTATACATGTATAAATTTCGTCCATTGAATACAATTCATGGTCCACCAAACATGATTTTGTTTAATCCCATATTTTCCCCTTGATGGCCACATTACCCTGGAATTTCCAGACATGCATTCATTGTGCAATAATGATGTTAATCCCATCTAATACAATTCAAGAGCTAAGTAAACTATATGGGGTCCACCATGATATATGTAATTTATTCCAGCCATCCATCTATTTTACCAGATAATTTAATGGTTTAACCAAAAAAATAAAGCACATAAAAATCTAAAATGGACCACACCACATGAAGTAGTGTGAATTGAACGTTTACCGTTGAAAACTTCTTGGGGCCTATAGAATTTTTGTGTCAAGCTTATATATGCTTTTTTTCCCTTCATCCATGCTTGTATGATCTCGTGAACAGTTTGCATGACAAATAAACATCATTTTAGAGCCTAGCAAGGTTTCAATGGTGGAAATTACTATTTGCACTTTTTCGTGTGTTATGGTCCACTTTATATTTGGATAAGCTTCAATTTTGGGCTCAAACCCTAAAATGATTTGGAAAAACGGATGGACGGTGTGGATAAACCACATACATTCACAGTTGGCCCAACAGAGTTTACTCAATACCAATCTGATTTCTTATTTTGTAGCCATTCTTTTTTTTCGAGCCGCATGTGATTTGGTTAAGATGGTATAACAAAAGCGACACTTTACGATAAAAAGAAATCTATGGTGGGACCCAAAAGATAGGTTGATCAAATTGTAGATTGGACCTATTTTGTGTAATTGATCTGAGCCGTGCATATTAAAGGATAATGATCATAGGATTATAATTATCAAATTGGTGTAATATTTGAATGGTAGCACATGAAATTGATATTCGACCTAATGGATGGTCTGGATCACTCAATTAGAGTACCCAAGTGTCTATATCAATAAAGTAGATGGTAGGAGAGGACATTTAAGTAATTTACTAAACGAGAATGGTCTATATAAGTTTCCAACGTTAGATAGATACAGCCAGAGAAGGTGTATATGAAATTTTAAATCAGTGCATTTAATCAAAAGAAGCCAGAAAAATCATGGCGAAGGTGAAGAAATCGGCTCTCTTGGTTGGGTGCGACTACGCAAATACCCGAAATGAGCTGCATGGGTGCATAAACGACGTGCTAGCAATGCAGGCCACACTCATAGACCGCTTTGGCTTTGAGACGGACGATATTAAGCTCTTGACCGACGCACCTGGCTCGCGGATCATGCCTACAGGGATGAATATCAAGAAAGTGCTTGGTCAGATGATCGATGGAGCTGGGCCAGGAGATATCTTGTTCTTTCATTACAGTGGGCACGGGACGCTGATTCCATCACATGGGCATGGGCCCAACAAGAAGGATGAAGCGATTGTTCCTTGCGATTTCAATCTTATTACGGGTAGGATGAATGAGAAGTGAGAAATGTTCAGAGAGATGGTGTATAGTCGGCCTTCCACCGTGCATTCCTAGAGGATCTCAAGATGGTGTTATATTGTCTATGAGAGTCAGTGCACTTGATATCCATTCGGGAATATACGGCGGGTGATCGAGTATTCATAGAATGCTGGTGTATACCTCTCTCTCTCTCTCTTTCTCCATGTTTCAAAGTTCTAGATTATTGAGCCAATGCTCCCACCGTTGATTAGTTGTCCCATAATCTCCGTAATTTTAAGAGCACAGCCGTTCGATCAGTTAGTGGCCAATTCGCCATTGAATGTGGACCGTCGCTAAACTTCTGTATTTTGGGCACTGATCAACGGGTCAAGATTTTCATATATCGAAATTTCTGGGACATCAATTATCGGTTATTGGACCATTGGATAAACGGTCAGGATGACACCAGCACCACATAATTATGTGGTGTCAGGACTCCGTGGAGCCCACCGTGATGTATGTGTTTTATCCATGCCGTCCATCCGTTTTTTCCAGCTAAATTTAGGGGATGGGCTCATAAGGGAAGCATATTCAAAGCTCAAGTAAACTACACCACAGGAAAACTATGGGGATTGAAACCCTGCCATTGAAAACTTCTTAGGGTCGACAAAAGTTTTGGATTAAGCATTTCCCTTCTATCCAGATCTGTCTGACCTTATGAGCAGTTTGGGATCATAAAATAAATTGATTTGGAAAAACTATTGGATGCGGTGGATCAAATTGTATACATCACAGTGGGCCCCACAGAGTCCTCAAATCAAATAGCGTAGCACTACAACAAATTAGACTTTTTGCAACGATTTTTTTAACGACGAGTCTAATTTCATTGAGAAATGCAATTTTTTACAACGACATTTCAAGTCATTGCAAAAAAATAGATTATTTACGATGACAGTTTAAATCGTTGTTAATAGTTAACTTTTTTGCGACGAGCTTCAATTATCATCGCAAAACTTGTCGCAAAAAGTTTTCATATGAATTTTTTATAATGATCTTAACCAATCGTCGCTAATAGCCACTTTTTGTGACAAATTAGGTGTCGTAAAAAAAAAAAGTTTTTTACGACGACAAAAAAGTTGTCGCAAATAGTAGCTTTTGCAACGACTAGTTCAACCCATTGCAAAAAATATTGAATTATACTTTTTGCGACGAACATAGTTTCATTGCGAAATATTAGAGTATTTGTAACAACATTGTAAATCATCGCAAATAGTTAGCGTTTTTGCGACGAGCTATAATTATCGTCGCTAAAACGTTTTCCACCAATTTCTTCCTGAAAAATTACATGGCGAGAAAGACATTTTGTCATGCGTTTCTATGGTCATCGCTAATGTCCACTTTATGTGACGAATTGAGTGTCGTGGCAAAATATTATTTTTTGCAATGACATGAAAGTCGCTACAAATAGTCTATTTTAGCGACGATCAGGTTAACTCGTTGCGATAATTACAAACTGAAACCTTTTGCGACGAACGTAGTTTCATTGTAAAATGTTAGAGTATTTATAACAACAATGTAAATCATCGAAAATAGTCGACGTTTTTGCGACGATCTATAATTATCTTCGCTAAAACGCTTCCTACCAATTTCTCCCAAAAAAATTACATGGCGGGAAAGACGTTTCGCCACGCGTTTTTATCGTCATCGCTAATGTCCACTTTATGCGACGAATTGAGTATTTTGGCAAAACATTATTTTTTGCCACGACACGAAAGTCGCTGCAAATAGTATGATTTAGCGATGACCAGGTTAACTCATTGCGACAAATACAAACTGAAACTTTTAGCGACAAAAGTAGTTTCATTGCAAAATGTTAGAGTATTTGCAATAACATTGTAATTATTGTAAATAGTCGATGTTTTTACGACGAGCTATAATTATCGTCACTAAAACATTTCCCACCAATTTCTCCCGAAAAAATTACATGGCGGGAAAGACGTTTCGCAACGCGTTTCTATGGTCATTGCTAATGTCCACTTTATGCGACGAATTGAGTGTTGTGGCAAAATATTATTTTTTGCTACGACACGAAAGTCGCTGCAAATAGTCTATTTTACCGACGACCAGGTTAAATCATTGTGACAAATACAAACTGAAACCTTTTGCGACGAACGTAGTTTCATTGCAAAATGTTAGAGTATTTGCAACAACATTGTAAATCATCGCAAATAGTCGACGTTTTTGTGACGAGATATAATTATCGTCGCTAAAACGTTTCCCACCAATTTTTCCCGAAAAATTACATGGTGCGAAAGACATTTCGACGCTCGTTTCCATGGTCATCGCTAATGTCCACTTTATGCAACGAATTGAGTGTCGTGGCAAAACATTATTTTTTGCCACGACACGAAAGTCGCTGCAAATGGTTTGTTTTAGCGACGACCAGGTTAACTCGTTGCGACAAATACAAACTTAAGCTTTTTGCGACGAACATAGTTTCATTGTGAAATGTTAGAGTATTTGCAACAATATTTTAAATCATCGCAAATAGTCGATGTTTTTACGATGAGCTATAATTATCGTTGCTAAAACATTTCCCACCAATTTCTCTCGAAAAAATTGTAGTGGGAAAGATGTTTCGCCATGCGTTTCAATCGTCATCGCTAATGTCCACTTTATGCGACGAATTGAGAGTCATTGCAAAACATTATTTTTTGCAACGACACAAAAAATCGCTGCAAATAGTTTGTTTTAGCGACGACCAGGTTATCTCGTTACGACAAATACCAACTGAAGCTTTTTTGTGACGAATGTAGTTTCATTGTGAAATGTTAGAGTATTTGTAACAACATTGTAAATCATCGCAAATAGTTAACGTTTATGCGACGTGATATAATTATCGTCGTTAAAATGTTTCCCACCAATTTTTCCCGCTAATGTCCACTTTATGCGACGAATTGAGTGTCGTCGCAAAATATTATTTTTTGCAACGACACAAAAGTCGCTACAAATAGTTTGTTTTAGCGACGACCAGGTTAACTCGTTGTGACAAATAACAACTTAAACTTTTTTGCGATGAATGTAGTTTTATTACGAAATGGTAGAGTACTTTCTACAACATTATAAATCATCGTAAATAGTCAACGTTTTTTAGACGAGCTATTATTATCATCGTTAAAATATTTCCCACCAAATTTTTTTGAAAAAAATTACATGTCGGGAAAGACATTTCGCCACTTGTTTCAATTGTTATCGCTAATGTCCACTTTATGCGACGAATTGAGTGTCATCGCAAAACATCATTTTTTACAATGACACAAAAAATGCTGCAAATAATTTGTTTTAGCAACAACTAGGTTAACTCGTTACAACAAATTCCAACTGAAACTTTTTGCGACGAATGTAGTTTCATTGCGAAAGGGTAGAGTATTTGCAATAACATCGTAAATTATCTGCCCGTGTACTCTGAATATTTTTCCTTCATCTGTCTGTGTACTCATCAATTAACAGTGGAAACCAATGTATATTACCTCATTAAGTTCCTGATCGACGATCAAACAATGCACATTACTAATGATCGCTCGATCGACTTCCTAATCAACAATCGGATGACACGAAGTATTGTTGAACATCTGATGAACCTCCAATTAATGATTGAACGGTACAAACCAACATAAATCTTGTTATCAATTCTCCTATTGACGATGAATTGGTGCACATCGACAATCAACTGATCCTGATGCATTTGATCATAACTTGTGGGGAATTTGAACTTTATCTCGTTTATGTGTTCGCTACACATATATAAATGGCACGTCCTCAGCGAGAAACATTAAGATCATCGTATATGGAGAAAACAATAATCGAGGGAAGACTTACTCTAAGTATGACTCTATTTCTTCACAATTATGTAACACATACCACCTCGCCTTTGATAGATCCCCAAGGTCCATATCCTGAAATGTCGGGGATCCTAAAGGACGAACGTTATGTGCAAATACAGATATGAGTCCTTGTTCATGCTCCTGCCCTTCATCGGCATTCCAATCTTCTCGGTTGAATCTAGTCTCTATGCCACGAAGATACATAGAGCAAAATGTAAGGCACTCATTATCAATGTACGCCTCAGCTATGGATCCCTCTGGGCATGCCCTATTCATCACAAATCGTTTCAGTGTGTGAAGGTATCTGTACACAAAACCACTATGTTAAGAGCATGCAAACATGGATATATGTAGTTAACGGAATGAATAAAAAATTTAATAGGTTCTACCACCTTTCTATCGGATACATCCAATGATATTGTACTGGGCCTGCAAGCTTTGCCTCGTGTGGTAAGTGAATCGCTAGGTGTACCATGACATCGAAAAATGCAGGTGAAAATATTCTTTCAAGTTTGCAAAGGATTACGACAATGTTCCTCTCCAGTCGTTTAATAACATCTACATTCAACGATTTCGAACACAAATCCTTAAAGAATATCCCCAACTCAATCAGCGTCGCACTGATATCCTTGCTCAGGAATCTACGAATCGCAACCGGCAATAGGCGTTGCAGAAGGACGTGACAATTATGACTTTTCAGGCCTGTTACCTTACAGTCCGTAACGTTTACGCGCCGAAATATGTTTGACGCATACCCATCGGGAAACTTCACCGATCTCAACCATTCACATAAACATTTTCTCTCTAGTTTTGTCAACGTGTAACAGGCTGCTGGTATAGTATACGAGTTTCCATGTGGTTGCAAGTGCAACTCTTTCCTTAAACCCATTTCTCGCAGATCCAATCGAGCCTTGAAACTGTTTTTTGTTTTCTTCTTTATGTTCAGCAATGTTCCGAAGACATTGTCACATATATTTTTCTCAATATGCATGATATCCAAGTTGTGTCGCAATTTCTGATCACTCCAATAGGGCAACCCAAAAAAGATGTTCTTCTTCCTCCAATTATGGTCCAATACTATACGTTTCCTCTTCTTCAAGTGCGATGCCTTACCAAATCTAAATTCTCCAATGTTACTCAGTTGTTGTATCACATCTTCTCCAGATAGCTCTTTCGGGGGTGGCCTATGATCTTGTTTGCCATCAAAGATCATCGTCTTCCTGCTCCAACTATGATCGCTCGGAAGGAAACGACGATGGCCCATATAACACATTTTTCTACCATGCTTCAATGACAATGAACAAGTCTCAATACCACATATAGGACAAGCCAACTTGCCCTTCGTGCTCTACCCAGACAAATTTCCATACGCGGGAAAGTCATTTATTGTCCACAAGACCGCTGTATGCAATCGAAATGTCTGTCCTACAAATGTGTACCTTGACTCCACAACTCATTTAACTCATCTACTAACGGTCGCAAATGCACATCAATGTCATTCCCAGGTGACTTGGGTCCAGGAATAAGCAATGACATCACGAAAAATGACTTCTTCATACACAACCAAGGAGGTAAATTATAGGGCATAAGTACCACTGGCCACATACTGTACGAGCTACTCATATTACCAAATGGATTAAAACCATCACTTGCAAGACCTAGTCGAACATTGCGAGAATCCTCTGCAAACTCCTCATGTTGCGTATCAAAATTTTGCCAGGCTTCAGAGTCCGCAGGGTGCCTCAGGGTACTATCATCGTGAACGTGTTTCTCCTTATGCCACCTCATATCTTCAGCTGTCTTATGAGAGGTAAACAATCTTTACAATCTGGGTTTCAATGGAAAGTACCTTAACACCTTTTGCAGGATTTTCTTATGCCCGGCTTTGTTATTCTTCCACCTTATCATACTCTTTCCAATACAATAAACAATCATTTATACATACATGTATGAGTTCATAACCAAGGCCCAAGTCTCGCATAAAGGATTTTGTCTCATAATGAGACTTAGGCAATGTCTCACCGGTCGGTAATGCTTCTTTCAACAACTCAAGCAATATGTCGAACGATTTGTTAGTCCAACAATTTATTGTCTTCAAATGAAGTAACTTTATAAGAAAATTCAACTTGGAGAAGTTCTCACACCCTGGATAAAGTGGACGTTGCGCATCCCTCAACAACCTACTAAACTTATCTGATTCGACATCACCCATTGGAGGAATATCTTGGCTACTGCTTGTCGCGGCAAAATCAGTATCCGCAACTGTTCCCCTGAACACATCACCTATCATATCTTGCATTTCGTCAACGTCTTCATCCTCATCGTTCGACACAATTGGTTCTTCGTTGACTTCAGTGGCCTCAACTCTATGGGTCATATCTTCACCATGATAGATCCACTAAGTGTAACCCTGGTCAATCTCAACTATGAACAAATCATCCTCTACTTTATCTAAAGTCTTAAATATAATGTTATTGCATTTTCGACATGGACACCTAATCATATTCCTTGAATCAGCCTGACTTCGCGCTAATTCCATGAACTCTTAAACCCCTTGTTTATACTCTGGGCCAAACCTGTTCTTATCTTGTATCCAACTCTTATCCATCTCTACAATCAAAAGACTAGAGTCAGCTTACGGAGAATAGGTTTAGGTTAAGGTTATAAGTATAGGTTTTGAGATTTGAGAATAGGTTTAGGTTAAGGTTATAAGTTTAGGTTAAGGTCGTAAGTATAGGTTATAGGTTAAGGTTAAGGTTTAGGTTTAGGTTATAAGTATAGGTTTAGGGATTTGAGAATAGGTTTAGGTTAAGGTTATAGGTTTAGGTTAAGGTTGTAAGTATAGGTTATAGGTTAAGGTTAAGGTTTAGGTTATAAGTATAGGTTTTGGAATTTGAGAATAGGTTTAGGTTAAGGTTATAAGTTTAGGTTAAGGTTGTAAGTGTAGGTTAAAGGTTAAGGTTAAGGTTTAGGTTTAGGTTATAAGTATAGGTTTAGGGATTTGAGAATAGGTTTAAGTTAATTAAGGTTATAAGTTTAGGTTAAGGTTGTAAGTGTAGGTTAAAGGTTAAGGTTGAGGTTTAGGTTTAGGTTATAAGTATAGGTTTAGGGATTTGAGAATAGGTTTAGGTTAAGGTTATAAATTTAGGTTAAGGTTGTAAGTATAGGTTATAGGTTACGGTTAAGGTTAAGGTTAAGGTTAAAGTTAAGGTTAAGGTTTAGGTTTAGGTTATAAGTATAGGTTTAGAGATTTGAGAATAGGTTTAGGTTAAGGTTATAAGTTTAGCTTAAGGTTGTAAGTGTAGGTTAAAGGTTAAGGTTAAGGTTAAGGTTTAGGTTATAAGTATAGGTTTAGGGATTTGAGAATAGGTTTAGGTTAAGGTTATAAGTTTAGGTTAAGGTTGTAAGTATAAGTTAAAGGTTAAGGTTAAGGTTTAGGTTTAGGTTATAAGTATAGGCTTAGGGATTTGAGAATAGGTTTAGGTTAAGGTTATAAGTTTAGGTTAAGGTTGTAAGTATAGGTTATAGGTTAAGGTTAAGGTTTAGGTTTAGGTTATAAGTATAGGTTTTGGGATTTGAGAATAGGTTTAGGTTAAGGTTGTAAGTATAGGTTATAGGTTAAGGTTAAGGTTTAGGTTTAGGTTATAAGTATAGGTTTAGGGATTTGAGAATATGTTTAGGTTAAGGTTATAAGTTTCGGTTAAAGTTGTAAGTGTAGGTTAAAGGTTAAGGTTAAGGTTTAGGTTTAGGTTATAAGTATAGTTTTAGGGATTTGAGAATAGGTTTAGGTTAAGGGTTAGGTTTAAGTTAAGGTTGTAAGTATAGGTTATAGGTTTAGGTTAAAAGTATAGGTTTAGGTTAAGGTTTTAGGTTTAGGTTATAGGTTTAGGTCATAGGTTTAGGTTAAGGTTTAGGTTTAGGTTTTGGTTATAGGTTATAAGTTTAGGTTTAGGTTAAGGTTTTAGGTTTAGGTTATAGGTTTAGGTCATAGGTTTAGGTTAAGGTTATAGGTTTAGGTTAAGGTTTAAGTTATAGATTTAGAGAATTGAGAATAGGTATTGGAGCACCATACCTTAGCTTTAGGGAATTGAGAATAGGTTTAGGTATTCTCTAGTATTATCTACTATTGATCCTAGTATTATCTACTACATACTAGTAACATATAACCAATATTGGGGCACCATATCATAAGCTACAAGAATTTCATGTCCCCATAAACAAGGTATCCTCCATTGATAACATATATATATATATATATATACATATATATATATATATATATATATATATATATATATATATATATATTATAAGTTCTTTATTTTCATTTACATTTGCAAATACATTCATCATCCATCCACGAAAATTGAAATACGTACTGTCACTCTATGACTAATAGTTGAAAAGGAAAATCATGCATCTTATCTTACCCGAACATAAACAGCGGTTCCCACCTTCCAGGGACCCTCGCTCAACATCCGGATAGCTCTGACGCACATCTGGGTCTGCGCCATCAATTCTAAGCTAATACAATTAAATACTAAATTAGTTACTCATCCAAGGTTGGATAAATTGTAATACTTTCATATTCCCATTTAAACGTCCATGCCGAAAATCCGGCAGCATCTCCCCATGCCTCTCCTAATAAGTTGATCTTACGTTACATTCCAATGCCAAATATCTTAAGCAATGTAAAGATATTTGGCATTCGATACGGAACGGAAGAAACATATCCGGAGAGAAACAAGGATATGGACCGCGGATCAGGCATGAACATTTAAATAGATTATATGAAAGCATACTTTCCATCTAACCTTGAACTGTCCAAAATGGCATAATTTGAGCGATTTCTATGCCACAAAAAATACACCATATCTATGTATGACCCCATAGAAATCCTCAAACGAGTAACTAATTATCTAGCTTACAAATCAATAAATTACAAGTCACAACTATAAACTAACTAATCACAATAATAATTTAAGGCAAACAAATGTAATATACAAGCTCACGAAGGTTTGCAAGGACAATTATAGGTTATAGATTTTGCTAATGTCAAGAAGCAAAGTAGGGCCCACCATAATGTTTATGAGAAATCCACGCTATACATTCAGTCCCAAAGTTAGGTAGACCCAAATTTATTTTAATGGATGAGCTTAAAAATGAGGCAAATGAAGTTAAGGATGTTAATAGGCCATACCCGGACCTGACAAAATCAAAATTTTGAATAAGCCCTACATAATAGCCTAGTATCAAACAGAACAAAATCCAAGCAAAGACCAATCCCAAGCTCAAAAGATAAAATGCTGAAGTAGACAACACCTTAGAAAATAACAAAGATTAAATATTGTTGTTGAAAACAGCCATAGAAGTTTTGGATCAATATGATATTTATGTTTTACCTTCGTTCAGGTCTATGTGACCTTATATGAACAGGTTGGGTGAAGGTTTCAGCAATTGGTAGTTATCACCATTGCTTCATGTGGTGTGGTACACTCTAGCCTTATCTCTTTTAGAGTTCATTTCCTAAAATGATCTTTCAAAGTGGATGGCTGGCTGGTTGGCTTGGATAAAACACATACATCATGCTGGCTCCAGAACAATGGCAACCAGATGTAAGAGGCTCAATTTCCTTTCAGACCGACTGATGGGGATTTGGGTGCAGCATTGTGGAAATGCTCGGTGGTGCACATTCAAATCTGTTTCCTGTAGGAAAGAGTTGTTCCACTTGAGATTTGGGTATGTTTCCACAGTTCCAAGGGGGTTCACTGCCGTGGAAATCGGATTGCATACTGAGTTATTCAATATGCTCCTATTGTACTGAGTAAATTCAGTTGGGCCCACCTTGAATATATGTGGTCTATCTACACCATCCATCCATTTTTCCATCTAAATTAAGGGGTTGACCCCAAAATTGAAGCATATTCAAAGATCAAGTGGATCATACCACAGGAAACAGTGAGGATAATGATTTCCACAGTTGAAACCTTTTTAGGCCCCACAGTAATGTTTATTTGTCATCCAATTTGTTCATAACATCATACAGACAAGGATGAATGGAAAACACAACTACAAAAAAAGAGGGTTTTTAGCAACGAAACACATTTTCGTTGCTAAAAGTCACTTTTACTTTTAGCGACGAAACTTTTAGCGGCGAACTTTTTCGTAGCTAAAAAAAGTACATTATACTTTTAGCGACGAAACGTTTCGTCGCTAAATAATCCAAACAGAGATGGAATACATATCTTTTAGCAGCGAAACGTTTCGCCGCTAAAAATCCTGTATGATACTTTTAGCAACGAAAATTTTCGTCGCTAAAGACTCGAAACATTTTCTTCAACATGACTTTTAGCAGCGAAAATTTTCGCTGCTAAAAATAAACAACCGTATCTTTTAGCTACAAAACTTTTCGTCGCCAAAAGTTTCATTTTAAAAAAAATATAATCTAGCTCAAAATCCGTACAAAATTCCTGATATACACCTGTTAACAATATATTCCATCATATTCATCCTGATATATACATTTCATCATATTCACATTCACATCCATCTAAATCCAAACTACATACACTTTTAGAGGCGAAACTGTTCGTCACTAAAAAATTAAAAAATCTTTCTGTTTTTAGCAGCGAAAATTTTCGCTACTAAAAATAAACTACCGTGTCTTTTAGCTACGAAAATTTTCGTCGCCAAAAGTTTCTTTTAAAAAAAAATATAATCTAGCTCAAAATCCGTACAAAATTCCTGATATACACCTGTTAACAATATATTCCATCATATTCATCTTGATATACACATTTTATCATATTCACATTCACATCTATCTAAACCCAAACTACATACACTTTTAGCGGCAAAACTGTTCGTCACTAAAAAATTAAAAAATCTTTCTGTTTTTAGCAACGAAAAGTTTCGCTGCTAAAAATAAACTACCGTCTCTTTTAGCGACGACAATTTTCGTCGCCAAAAGTTTCTTTTAAAAAAATATATAATCTAGCTCAAAATCCGTACAAAATTCCTGATATACACCCGTTAACAATATATTCCATCATATTCATCCTGATATACACATTTCATCATATTAACATTCACATCCATCTAAACCCAAACTACATACACTTTTAGCGGCGAAACTGTTCGTCACTAAAAAATTAAAAAATCTTTCTGTTTTTAGCAGCGAAAATTTTCGCTGCTAAAAATAAACTCAAACCAACAAAAGCCCATTCAACTTCTCCTAGACGCAATCACCTATCAGGTGCATCAAGAATGGGTGGTTACCAAAAAGTCCAGCAGTCCAAACTAAAAATATATGCATCAAGAACACCCAATCTCTATGGAACCCACTGTGAAGTATTTGTAATTAACATCTCTACTTTGTCCATTGTACATAATAAAAATCATATAGATCAAAATCTTAGGTGAGTCCCACCTTGTGAACAATGTAAAATCAGGACTAAAATTTATCCTATAAAATGTTTGAGGCATTCACTTCAAAGAGAAGAACAGTGAAACTTACAGCAACTTTATCTTGATCAAGGCGTGACACTCTGTATTGCTCTGCCACAATCTCTGAGGTGATTCCCATGGGAATCAAGCAGTCTTTAGCATCTTGGTATGGACGAATATGAACCTGCCCCGTCAGATGCATCAGAAGATGGGTAATGGTAAAAACTGAAATTGTTTTGCACAATCTCTTGAAGAAAGAAAATTAAAGAGCTCATTTGATCCAGTAAATCAGTCATTCATAATGCTTGTTTATCTATGAGAAGAAACATAATTTTAATAAAATGATTAGCAATACCTGATTGGAAACTAAAGAACAGAGAAACATACTCGACTTGATATTTGGAAGCAAGATGAGTAAACTTGTCAGCATTTACTTTTGCAATCATGATGGGTTTATCCAACACAGCAAGTAATGGGGCAGCCACATCTAACTGGAAAAGGAAATAGAAAATAAAAGAAATCATTGCAATGGCAAGCGTCATATCATTGCTCCAATCTGTCTTGTCATGAAAAGATCTGGAATGAGATAGGAACACTGGAATTATGTCAATCTAAAAAAGGGTAACAAAGAGTAACATAAATTGTTTAAGAAACCCATCACAGGAAAGTATCATATCAGTATTGGTACTTAAGAACATCAACAGAATCAGATTCTAACATATTAGAGATACATGTCTAAGGGATACAAGTAAAAAAGAAATGAAAAGAAAAGAAACAAATCAACAAAATAAAGAAAGGCAGAAAAGGGGCATTGGGCTAGAGATTGCCCTCTCAAATCCAAGAAGAAATCCCAGCGGTTGGAATCGAGCAGCAACCAAATCGACGACCCGGAGTTCCCGCAGAAGCAGTGTCCTTGCTGTGAAGGCGTGTGTCTCATCCTCACCTTGAAGACGAAGAAGAATCCAGGAAGGAAATTCTATAAATGCCCAGCTAAGGACTGTGCGTGTAATTTCTTTAAGTGGTGTGACACTACGAGCTTTGATCAAAGACCTGATGTTCCCATGCCTCCTTACCCCATGTGCTCTTGCGGTGCTGGAAAGTGCACACTTCTTACTAGCAATATGGGGAGGGATGCTGGTCGGAAGTACTTCGTCTGCCCTGTGAAAAAGGACCAGGATCCAATTGACAGCTGCTCATATGAAAGCCTATAGTTGAGTTATTCTCAGTCAGTATCTGACAATGATGAGAAAGACACTAAGGCAGCAACAGACTGCAAGCAGGCAGAAGGAGATGGTTGTGAACAAGAGATAGTGTTATCTAATGCTTCAAATGAGAGTGGGCCATCATCTTCATTGTTTGCTGAAAGATCTCCAGTTAAGGAGGAGATGGGCCATCATCATCTGCCGATTAAAAAATGTGGTTTATTACATGAAAGGGGAGGAAGTGATGGTGATGGGACAATAGAGAAAGGGTCTCCATCATTGCCCGGGGAAGGGTTTCAAGTGGAGGTGGGCCACCATTCGCTGATCGAGAAGCTCGATTTAAATGAAGAAGGGGGAGGAGAACTTGTTTTACTATCACATTAAATATGAACTGAAGAAAGGAACCAAAAAATAAAAATAAAAAAATCAGTGACTTGAATTTTATTATAATCACATAAGAGTAGAGGAATTGTACATCCACCCCCAAAAGTTGATAGCTCACCCCAATATGAATCATTTGACCACAAGGTTTTGGAAAATGGGATGTACACACCATGCTTCTGATATATATACAAATATCCTTTTTCTATTTTTGGCATATGAGTAGTACGACTAACTACCATTCTTATACCATAAGCGTTAATTTTCTAGCCTTTTCCACTGACCTGTATATATCGTCATCTACATCTCCAAAAACAAGGTTGTCATCTTCCTCATCTTTGATGGTGAGAGTCTGCTCATGACAGAGGGCTTTTGATGCCTCCTCTGCTTTCGCATACGCTGCCTCATATGCACTACTCCTCATTTCAGCATCAGCTTTCTCTTGTTCCTCTTTGGCAGTCTGTCTCTTCCCTTCATTCCTAGAACCAAGATCCCCTACACCCAATCCAGCAGAGATGGCTTTTGCTTCGAGAGCATCCAAATCCAGCTTCTCTTTCTTCTGTAGGGATTTCTTCTTTTTGGGCTTTTTAAATTGAAGCACGTCAATCTCTGTGGTATAGAATGCATTTTCAATTTAGGCAAATCTGGAAACCATGCAAAGATACTCACTATATTCTCAAGAAAATAACCACCTACCTTCGTTGATGTCACCATCAGCACACTACAAGACAAATGACTTTTACCGGCGGCCAAAACCGCCGCTAAAAGACACCAAAACTGCCGCTAATTATCTTTAGCGGCGCTACCAAAGCGCCGCCGGAAGGGTATGTTGGTGAAAGATATAGCAGCGCTAAGGGATTTTAGCAGCGCTTGTTGATTGTATATTCTTTGGCGGCGCCTTTCTGGTTTCACCGGTGCTTTTGTTGGGGTGCGACTATTCAGAAAAAAGCGCCAGGTAAGCATTACAGGCGCCGCTGGATATCTATACAAGCGCCGCCAAATCAGGATTCCTAAACGCTTTTACAGATTTGAAAAGGCCCAGCGCAGGCCAGTATTTTTTTTTTTTAATAATATATAATTCTATTGAAACCTGCAATTTTTTAATATTTGAAACAAAAAATGTTGCAATATAATTAAAATTGAATATTAAACAAAATTTATAATACTACACAAAAAATATATATATAATATTTATTACAATAAAATTGAAAATGGTCTTGAATTATAAATAAATAAACAAATCGTCTATATGGCATACTCCTAGCACGAGTGGCATCAAAAGGCTGAAGTGCTTGTAAGCCTAAATTTAGGCACAATTGATTACAATCCTGCACAAAGGAAAAAAAGAAGTAAATTATCAACTTCATCTCTTTTGAAAGAATTCTTAGCATCAATGATTTTAAAAGAATTCTTGGTACTAAATCAAAAGGGTCGTATCCAGGATACCGAAAACACCAAAAGCCAAATGGAGAAAAGTAAATAAATAAACAATACAGGGAATACAAGAAGCAAGCTCTTTGAAACAAAACAAGACATGACCACATCGAAGGACAAGTTTGCTAAACTACTAGAAAGCAGGTGCAGCTATTAGACAAAGGAAAGACTTCGAGGAGACTTACAAGTCCAAAAATGGCTCCAGAGGCGCCAACAGCAGGTGCTTTACAGAAGTAGTAACTCATTGCTGAATCTGATTTTCTTATAAAATATAGATCAGAAATGTTGAAGTCGTTGTTGGTATTAATAAAGAAATTCATCTACCACAGAAGGTATGCTAGTTTTTACTTGCAAGCACTGAAGTGAAGTAAACCGCAAGAAATCTTTTGGGCTTGCTGACTTTCTCCACAGCAGGACCAACAGAGTTCAAAGAATAACAGTTGACCTGAACAACACATTTAGTGTTTTGATAATTACACAAACTCACACACACACACACACACACACCAAATATTTAAGATGGGAGTGTTTAAAAACAGACCATGAGATGCCCAATATTCGCATGCAGAAACGATGAAGTAACCCATCTCCATAATTGCCCTCTATCGATGAGGCTATTAATCTGCATACATGATTGGCATACATGATAAATTGATGCAACCAAGCTGAGCTCACAAAACAATATGCTGCTAAAAAAAGGCTAGAAATGCTTATCAACTTGTTCTGACCTTTGCTCCCCATAGCATCAGCTTCCCTTGGGTAGAAATTTGCCCAACATAAACCCTGGGAACACGACATCTCAAGGGTAAATCCAATTCTTTAAGGGCAAAGCTCACTTAACATAACTCACAGGGATTAATTTAAGGAAAAGAATTTAGGCAGTAAGGCCAGGCAATTCATATCAACTGATGCCTAAGTAGATAAGAATCTGATATTTCTAGCCAGGAGGGAGAGGAATCGATTGAAATCTCAAATCAAAAATAAAATGTATTTCAAGGCATAGATAGTGAAATCAAAATCAAACCCAAAGGAGGGCACCAAAAATAAAAGGGAAAAATAAATGTCACACAGTATAGGGATGAAAATCAATACTGTACTCATTTAACTTGAAACAAAAGCTTACATATCAAAAGTTCCCAGCCATCGAGTTTCATCTTTCTGTAGCGAAATGAGTTTCACCAGATGAATAAAGCATCATGCCATTGGCAGCTAGCAGGTGAATGAAACACCCACATGTCTGTGTAAGGAGGATAAAACAAAAGAAATGATAAAATACCAGTTCCTTAAACAAGGGTTCTGGTGTGTCCCTATTTTGTGGCCATTAGGAACTATATCCCAAGGTCTTCTTGCCCCGTCAACATCTCCTTTTTCATCGCACAATGAGAGTTTTTCAGGAGGTAAATTAAGCTGCTTCAGTACCTTAAATACCATCAGGAAACAAAGATAACCTCAGAATGGCAGAACTTAAAAACTTGATAAGATACAACAGCATTAGCAGTTGAAACATCTAGCTACAAATTAAGTGAAGGTGGAGTTATCTCAGCCCCCAGTATTATATCACGAATTTCAGACTGTGTCAGTGCCAAGGTGTTTACATTATTCTTCTTGGCATAATCTGAGAGTATAAGATCTCTCAGAGCAACCTCAGCTTGCATTGAAGGAGATATTAGCAACTCTCATAACAATGACATGCAATGCCAACCTCACACTGGACATTACAATAAATGCCATAGATGGAACTTTCATGTCATAAGTTGCTTTGAGAAAGTAAGATAGTAGGAAAACTTTTGAATCTTCTCATGATGCTGAAATGCTTACCTCCATAGTCCTTGTTCTCAGCAAAAATAGGACGACAAGAAGACCTGTAGAGAGAAGGATAAAATCAGGAAAATATTTTTTTAAGGTACAATCAGCAAAAATATTTACCAGACAACAATTTCATCATAAATCTAAAACCACTTGATACCATCCTTCTAGCTTATTTGAGATCTCCTCATCAATCTCACATCCAAAACCAAAATATCTATCATAAGAAACATTATAGATCTTCTTCTTTGCTTCTTCCTCATTGATAAATCATACATTACGAAAATAGTAAAACAAATGGCACCCAATTATCAAAATAATTAAAACAATGCCATTCCAAACAATAGAGGCTGAAACAAACAATATGCAAAGAAGAAGAGATTAGAAAAGAGATGGTAATCGGTCTATCCAATTTTCAAGTGTCCGAGATGTCCGACATTTGAGACTGGAAGTTGAAATTCAGACTCCCAAGCCTTGAGGTGGACTCTGATTCTACAACTGACATCAATAGAAGACAAATAAATAAATAAGAGGAAAAGCTTGGATGGGATAAAGGAAGACTGTTAGCAAATATCTGAAAGTATCGTCTCTGGTTGCCCATTAAGGACTGTCTGAAAGAACTTAAGGATTGCATTATAAGAATTCAAGTTGGCATATTCAACCATTACTTGTCCACAAAAAACTCAAGGACATCCCTACTGATACCTTATAGGCACACAGATCTGATTTGACGTCAATTGTCCCTTCGATTTGGGAAGCATATACATGAGGGCAAACATTTTTTGAGCAGTACTCTTTCAAATGCTCTGTAGCTTCTGTCCAACCATGAACTAGAACCTGCAATACTCTAATAGAGGAATATCTTTACTGGGATGAAAAGATGGCATGCTTCTCAATATGTGAAAAAAAACCAATCATGGTTTGTTACTACATGCTTACATGTTTCTGAGTAATCAATTAAATAAAAAAAAAAAAAAAAAAAAAAAAAAAAAAAAAATTGCCTTCCAAAAGGAATTCAAACCTGAAGCCATGGTGATGGGATCCTGTAGTAGGTGTATTCTTGTGGAACATCCTGGTTCCTAGCAAGCCTCTCTAAAATTTTAACACATTTTGGAAGACTACTCCAATATACTTCATGGTTATTTGAAACTGAGTCAAAACCCCCAAATTACACTCATCTAGAAAATGCATCTCCCATCATTTATGCTCTTTTATTATAACATAAAATCTGACAGACATACCCAACAGTTTTATCTCAAAAGATATTCAGTTAACTTATATTAATATTACATGAGGTGCTCCAGCTATCCGCCCTTTGCTTTACCAAGCCATGGCGTAATTTGATAACCCAGGCTTTTTCACCTGATATTCAGTTTTACCAAGCAATGTATCTTCCATTAGAGTGACATTCAAAAGCCCATTGGAAATGGTATTTCAATGCCTGGCTGGACATTTATTTCTTGAAGTATTTCAATGGGTTGGGAATACCTTGATATTCCTCCTTCCAACAACCTTCTTATTGTCAAATAAACATTTGCATATATTCTTACAATTTCTATTGTAATTAGGAAAAGATGAGATGAAAAAACAAACAAACAATGTGATGAAGAACAAACAAACATTTGCATATAACTACCCAGTTCTGGATTAAAAAAAACACATCTACACAAATAAATTCACCCCTAAAGTCATACTCTTTATGGTTCATTTGCAAGTGATCCTTCATCAGACCTAGCAATGTATATGAGCAGCCCAGAGAAAGGACCAGTCCAGTCATCATCTCATTTCTTGTATCAGTTAGTTCAGGGACGGCTTTGTGAATCCTGTTTATAGTAAGGCCGATCCTTGGTAAGTGAACAAGCGTTGGTAAGTATTTGAAAGAATAAAGATATTTTCTTATGTGGTGATTATCTTCTAACTGAAGGTTTTCAAGCCAAATAAAAAATCTACCTTCTAGGAATTGTAATCATTTTCCTTATATATACTAATGTATTATGAAAAGTAAAAGAATGAGTTTATTTATCTTCTTTTTTTTTTAAATCAAAACATCAATATCATCTCATAGATGGGAAAAGCTGTCACTAAAACAATATATAGTTCAAACAAAACCCAATGTAAGTTTTTTGTTTTTTTCCAAAAGGAAGGCAAGAATAGACTCTCTTATTACCAAGGGCTGAGACCTAATTGAATACAAACAAAAAACAGGGGCAAAGCCCTTAAAGCAAAGTTAACAAAAAAAAGCTCACGTACTAAGCTTGAAACAAGCACCCACACCCCAAGCTAGAAAAAGAATAAAGAAAAGCAAAAGGAAAAGAGTCTATGCTCTGGTCTAGGGAGGGAGAGCCCACATCCTGGGCTATAGAAGAAAATAAAAGAAAATCAAATGAGAAGGTAACTCGCTAGCAAGAATAATTCGAAAAGCAGCAAGGGATTCCTAGACAATCTTAAAGTAAGAGCTTTCTATCACTTTCTAATAATCCAAGGCGAGAGATAAAAGAGTGCACCAACTAATAGACTCATTGTCCATGAAGAAGAGTTTGGAGTAGAGATCTCACACCTCATTATAAACTTCAATAAGAGCATCTAAAATATAAATAATATTTAATTTGGAGATACCGACAAAAAGGTTTCTAGACTTTTACCTCTCAACCTATGCATGCCAACCTCTAAGATAACTCCCTAGATGGCACTTGAGGAGAGAGGAAAGAACATGAGCCCAATTCTTATATCATTTATTTTGATACAAGATATTGTCCACCAAGGGTCGAGATATCTTTGATCATGGTTTTGAAGCACATGAAGACTCACTCTATTATATGATGTGGGGATATCCCAGGCAACAAAGAGCGAGCTTGTGGAATTGACGGCAATAACTGCCTAAAATAAAAATGACTCAAGATCTGATATGGTCTAAGAACGGCTTTCTTTTAGAGGGATTTAGAATTGAAAATGTTGTTATATATTCTCCCTCCCAAATATGTCAAACAAGGGTTGGAAAGTAAAACCTGCTCAGCATGTTAGGAACATAACACATGTAACCCTCGATAAGATTTCTAATAGATTGAATAAGAGGGATAAATAGCTAAATGGGATTTAAGTGAAGCTTTTCTCAAATCCAAAGG
The DNA here is from genome assembly GCA_021015155.1 of Magnolia officinalis. Taxonomy (NCBI): domain Eukaryota; kingdom Viridiplantae; phylum Streptophyta; class Magnoliopsida; order Magnoliales; family Magnoliaceae; genus Magnolia; species Magnolia officinalis. The sequence goes on along the minus strand of JAJHSJ010000009.1, from coordinate 64,664,756 downwards.
ATAAAGAGATGGTAATTTATGGCTTCCTTAGTTGGAAGAGGAAAAAAGAAAAGAAGAAGAAGAAGAAGAAGAAAAGAACGATGAATCCACATTCTGGAAATGTTACTAAGTATTGTAGCACAATGCAAAGTGTCTATGAATATACTCCAGTCTATATAAGAGCATAATAAGCAACCTATGCCTTTCTTCACATGTAACCCTCTTCACACTTACCCAGATACATAGCTCAAGTGGTAGATTGAGTGAATTAAAGATACCTCGTTTCAACACTGAGGTCTTGGTATCGATTCCCTAGAGGGGGTGGCTAACAGTGAAGTGTGAACTGACAATGGGTGTACTAACAAGCTTTTTAAATATATATAATAAATTTTAAGTTTTTTATAAAAAAAAAACCCCTATTGTTAAGAGCCCTGAAACTATCCTCAAGAGAGCCTTATGTTGCTTGAATATATCCAAAAATTACATTAATTAGAGAAGCCTCCTCACCTTTGGAAAAGTTTGTTTTTTGTTTTTTGTTTTTTTTTTTTTTAATTTTTTAATTTTTTTTAGAAGAGGCATTCCAAAGAACTTCAATTGGCCTTGTTGTAACCATCTTCTCCTTCTTTAGAAGTCCTTTAATAAAATTATTAGTTATGAAGATGGCATATTTTTATGGCTTCTTGTGGGCTTAGAAAAACAAACAAAGAAAAGATTGGGAATAATTTTTAAAACTTCTTTTATGAATTATTCTTTGAAAAAGGGCCCGTTCAAGTGCCCAGATAGTATTTCAGTGGAAAATATTTTTCAAGAAAATGACATTTTCTCTAATTGTGAGTTCACTTTATGGTGGAAAACATTTTCCAAGAAAGATTTTTATATATATATAGAAAAAAGTCGTATAAAATATTTCCAACCATCCCCTAATAAATCTTCTAGCACCAAAGCTAAAAAAAGCTAATATGCCTCTAATACTATATTTATTGGCAATAAGGAGTATTATATTTGCTATCATATGCAGTAGACCAGACATTAAATGGTGGAAGCAGATAAACCGCAAATATAGGAAAAGACCATTGGACTACAATACACGCAGATTATGCAGGAAATCAAAAGTGGGATTCCCTCCTCACCTGCTTCCCTTTGTGGCTCAGTTTAGTCATAGGTTAGACTGATTCTCAGTGATAAAAGAAAAAAACAAAGGAAAAAAGAAAAACAACTAGGCACATATGATGGATGGCCTTGATTTCAAGTAAACGAATGTTTTCCACAAACATGTACACACGAATATACAAAGAGAGATGCTTACATCCAACTGATTGCACATGAGTTATAATATTCACCTAGCAGACAACATGCACTTGTAGTTTGTCATTTATCCGCTAATAAACATTATTCTCTATGATATGTGCAACCTTATCAGTGGATCGGGCTGATTTTTGTACAAGGGTTGGTGTCATGTCTGCCTGCGGGTCAACATGCATGGCCTGTTTCAGAGCTGAGTGAGGAGCATATTAGATGGATAGCCAATCAGGCTCAGGCCAGAGAATGAGGCTCAATTAAGTAAATAAGTTGGGCACATTTTGGGCAAAGCCCAACCTAGCTAAAGTGGCCATACACGTTATGAATGGGATACGCCAGACAACCCAATCTAACCAGAATCCAAAGAAAGTATTAGACTAGTATTCAAATACATAAAATTCCACAACATTTGGTGCAACCAACCACACCCTTTAGCTAATAATATTGGTCCCAGGACAGCCCCCCCCCCCCCCCCCCCCCCCCCCCCCCCCCCCTCTCTCGGTTTGTAGTCTTTATCAGGTTGGGTCCAATCAAATCAAAATTTGTGCTCAGATCAAGATTGAATTTGGCGAATTTTGAGTGGGTTGGGATGGACCAGTGTATGGGTTATGGGTCAGGATTGGGCCAAAATTCTTAGCTCGTTTAGGAAATGGGTAGGGCTTGGGTAGAGTCTAACCTGACCATTTCTACTCTCAAATACAAATCATGTTCAAAGGCATGGATCGGATTGGGATGTTACTTGGGTGAATGAAAATGGAATCCTTTTTCCCATTCAAATTTACATGGTTGCGGAGGAGAGAGTTATTTGTAAGCTAGTCAAAATAATGCCTACATTATAAAACTCTCATTGAAGCCAACCCCAAGGAGAGTAATGTGGTGGAGAAGGGATTTGGAAAATCTTGAGAAAATAGTAACGTGATACATAGATCATGGTACCATCAGCAAGTATATAACATGGTGTGCAAAAACAAGGCAATAGCCTAACTTTACAAGAGCCTGGGAAAGGGAAAATTGAACAATTAATCAAACTTGTTGAATGGTATGCACAATGCCGTGTCACATAATCCCCGAGTATCAAAGCTGACCTCTCTAGCATCTGCTTAATGTTACCCTTGATGTCATGCTTTCAAATTGCATTCCACACAACTTCAAACTCCATTTGCATAGAGATGCCCATATGGGCCCTACCATCCTACACTATAGAAGTGGAATCGGTAACAAGACTGCTCGTTGTAACCGCAACCCACTTGCACTTGAGCAAAAACTCATGTGGACTAGATCGCACAAGATATGAAGAGATCACATATGCCATCATGGCATATGCAATTGTGGCAAGTATGTCATGGCATACTGCATATTGCCCAATCACCATTGGGACTTTATTTTTTTTTGTAATTCAGTCACTTTCTCGACAATGTGAATGGTTTGGGAACCTGTCCTTCAACAGCATGCCTCCATACCACCCATCCATCCAAAATTTCACCCAGGTCCCATCTCCCAGTTTAAAGGAGATGACGGTTCTGAATCTGGTAGCATTTATGGGGATTGCATTCCATATGCCAAACACCCTATACAACACCAATGCCCTCGGGAACCATCCTCCCCACTCTTCACCATATCAGAGGCTATTTTCCTCTTCCCCGAACTTCCAAAGCCACTTTCCTAACAGCACCTCATTCATAGTCAGACTCCTAACTCCTATTCCTAAAACATAGCCAGGAGAAATAACATCATAATATTTTGAGTCCTAAGTGTGTAAACATGTCTTTTAACATCTCCAAAAGTTTCACTGAAAAATTCCAACCTTTCCCCAATGTTTCCTTCATACAGCAATATCTTACCTGGTATCTACAATATTATCACCGATATCGATACATGTTTCTGTATGCCAAGTCATCAATACATGTAACAATACCGAAAATTTGAACATTGTTCCTGTCAAACTGAATGGGGTAAAAAAAATTTAGAAAGCGTTTAAAATGTTTAGTGCTTGTAAGATAAAACTAGGATACAATAATAGGTCACACGAAATTTTGGTGTGATTGTGTAAATAAAAGTTAAAAGACTGTAGAAATGAAACTGATCTAGGAATTTGGTGCTTTGGCAATTTACTAGACATCAACAAAAATACCATATTTGAAAAGCTGCATGGTAAACAATACCAGTTTGAATTTTCCATTTTTCTGTGCACCTGCAGTAGTAGTTGGCAGCACATTTGCTGGTTTTCTCCCAACTGTGGCAAAGCTCAAGCTCAGTACTTGCTTACCCAGTTTTACATTACCCCCAAACCCAACTCACCAGGTTCTTTGGCAGATATGTCTGATATCTATGCTATGCAAGTTAATTTATTTTGCTTTTATGTTGTAGTAAGAAACTGATCCAGTTTCAGTGTCACAGTCCTCTGGCCATGTAGTAAGCTGAACTTCCATTAGCTAGTCAATGGTATCACCAAGAAGACAGGGTGTTCACGCCATTTAGTAGTAGGCTGGAGTGGAGAAATAACATGGATGGCATCTCCTCCTCCAAAGTTCTAAGAGGTTACAGACACAAATTGGTATCCTGCATGCATGCTTGTCAATCCAAACTATCTAAATCATGGGTCCCACCAGGTGAGGTTAGCACGAAAAAGTATGATTAAGTTAGATTCATCCAATTTGTGTTATTTCTAGAACATGCCCCCATCTAGAGTGGGCCTGATTTTGAATGGTCTGGATATACATATTCCAACAATTTTATGATTTCAACTTCAAATTTCTTTTTGTGCATGGTATAATAATTGGAAAAGAATCCCGGTAAATACATGCCATCTAGAGTGGGCCTGTAAATACCTCTCCCATCACTTTCGCCAGCCAGCTCATGCTCTAGTACATGATTTGAAAAATGAGGTAGATCCAAAACTCAAGTGGGACACACTACATGAAACATTGAGAATGAATGGAAATACCCACCATTGAAAACTTCCCGGGTGCTTACCATGATGTTTGTATGCCATCCAAACAGGGGCTCTTTCGTTACCCGTCCCTTCCTATTTCTTCCCCCAACAACTCTTTGATATGCGCCGGTTTGATTGGTCTTACCAAAATTTCATGGTATTTGTTGCAACCAAAAACAACCTTAAAAAAATATGAAATTATGAGAAGAGAAATGTCTCTGTTGTTGAGAGAGCTGAATCAGAAACCAGTAAGATTAGAGCTGGCCCGAAAAGCCATTTTGTTATCAAGCTTAAGCACTTCTGCTCAGTCCTTTTGTGCATGCCAGTACATCAAAACTCATCCCAACAGTTGACTGACAGAAAGAAAGGCCAGGATTGACTAAAATGCCGTTTGGATTAAAATTTCCAGTACTGTGATTGAGCATAAGAAAGCACATTGGGCATAGTTGGCACTCAACCTGCCAAAATCCCAATTTTTCAAGATCCCTTTTACCCAAACAGATACTTGTATCTATCTGCTCACATCAGTCGTCAGATTGAAATAGATAGTCTATTCCTCACATTTAAAATGAATATGCATTACAATTACTACGGGGCTACTATCCTTTCATAATCATATACATGAAATCCTTCTTATATACTACAAAAAAAGATTTGAAATACTGCATCAGACAGGCCTAAAACACAAAGAGGACGAACAACATTGATAGATTTCAAGAAATTGGCACAAAATCCAAAATACACCACTTACAAGCAGAGCTAAACTCAGACAATGCAAATCCCCAACTAGGGATTCGACAATACACATCCCTAATTAGGGATTTGTTATACAAATCTCTAATTAGGGATTCGACAATGCATATCCCTAATCAGGTATTCTTAATTGCAGAAAGCCCTAAAATCCCCAAATCCCTAAATGAGGGTCCACATCGAATCAGGAATCCACGAGGAAGAGAAATCAAGGAAGAGAAATTCTACCTTTTGGAGGTGATGACGGTGGTGGTGGTGGGGCTTGATCTCGTTGAGAGGGAGGTGGCTGTCTGATTTCTTGAATGTAGTGGGCCAGGCTGATGAATGGCTGCAAAAGACGAGAGAGCCGCCATCGTCATGAGAGAGAGAGAGAGAGAGAGAGTGAGAGGGAGGGGGGCGTGGGTGAGGAAGGGAAGCGGATAGATAGAAGGGGGAATTATTTCCTACTCTGGCTGCGTATGACGCTTGATACGCAGGCACTTAGAAATGGTACACGTGGAAGATCTTAACTTAGATCAAAACGGTTAATTGTGTAAATGAGTGTGTCTAAGTTAAATCCAAACATACCTATTGATTACAAAATCCTAACCACTGATGTGTAGATACTTGTTTGATAAATTAAGGTCAATGGATGTTTTTATTTCTAACCGTCCAATATCATTCTATTAATCAGAGAGTCAAATAACCAAAACATTCTTAATTTTTTTTTAGCAACACATCTAACTGAAACCCATAATTTTGACGGTTTATTTAACTTAATCATGTGCCAAGTGTTTAGTTTATAAGTAATTTATATGTGTCTGCATATCATCCATCACACTCTGCCGGAGTATCAAATATTTTCTCTGAGAAAAACTTCGATACTCTGGCAGAGATTCATGGATGATGCACTTGCAGTTAGAAATTGCTTTAAATTACGCATGTGGCGTAAAATTAAGTCAAAATAAACCATTCAAATTATTAGTCAGTTTAGATGTATCAAAAACGAAAAATAGATTTATGCTTATTTTATTGCCTAAATATCAAATTAGACAACATTTATTCGATGGTCAGAAATGAAAAAATAAAATAAAATTTGATGGTCCTACTTGGGCCAACAAGCGTGTTCAGATATTAGAGGCTAAAATTGGTCAACTGATCTGCTTTTGTTAAGGTTACTTCCACAGTTTAGTCCACCTTAGGGCCTCTTTGATTTTTGAGCTCAACTCGAATTACCATGTAAATGGGTAATAATTCTTTATGTATGTAATTACCACATCTTTCCACTGTGGAGGTACTTACTTTTTTTAATGAAAAACTTATAAAATCAATGTGGGGCCATCATAATGTATGTGACTCATCCATGCCGCTTGTTTGTTATGCCAGCTAAATTTAAGGCATTAGCAAACAAAAATAAGGCAAATCCAAAGCTCAAGTGGACCACACCACAGGAAATAACTTTCAATGGTGGACAAATTAAGGCCACTGTTTCCGTTTGTGTGGGCTATTCGAGTGTTGGATCTGCCTCATTTTTCGGCTCATGCCCCAAAATGTTCTAATAATATAGATGGATGGTACAAATATATCATATACATTACGATGGGGTCCACGTATTTAAGTTAACACTTTTGTATCAATTTTCGAGGTAGAATTACTCTCACATTCTCAAAAAAAGTAATAATTACTTATTTATCAGGATTTACCTGTATTGTGGAAAATCAAACATGCCCTTAGTATCAAGTCTTTACATTTGCATTAATGGAAATTAACATTATTATTGGATAATGATTATATGTCTAGAAATACTATGGTATTTTAACATTTTCGTTTCATGTTTGGGATTAGAATTGAAAACACCACATCACCAAGTTTGGTGAGGGACATAATTTAAGGTACCACCATAGACATGTATGGTTCATCTCAGGTGTTGGGTTATGACCCAATTCTTTTCAGCATAAACAGCTAATTGTCTTAAATGTAGTACATGTATAGTGATTGGAATTTTTGGTCTGGTGGGCCATAAATGCCCTAATTGCCTGATATGTGTAATTTTTTTACTTAAAATTTTCTTAAGGACTGACTTGACCTGATGATCTTTACAAAATCTCATTTTATGCGAATGGGGCTTTGGTGGATCCTTGACTATGAGGAGTGGTGGGCCCCATAGTCAGGGATCCACCTAATCCGTGTCCATTCTCTATGCATCTTTTTCTTTGAAAAATTGATGTTAGTAAGTTTTGTGGGCCCCATCATGATGTGTGTCGAACATCAACACCGTGGATTTGATGTGTCCCCTTTAGGTTATGAGATATCTCAAAAATCATCGGTAAACGAAACTCAAGTGGGCCATACCATTTAAAACTATGTGAAGACATCCAAAAAAATATAAAAGCACTTGGTGGGGCCCACATGAGTTTTGGATGCGGCTAAAAAATATATGATTATGAATGCTAAAAAAAAAACTCGAGTAGACCACACCACCGGAAATAGTGTGATTGAACATTTACCATTGAAAAATTCTTGGAAGCCATGGAAGTTTTGGATCAAGCTGATGTTTGTATTTTCTCTTCATTCGTATCTTTTTGATATTATGAACAAGTTGAATGATAAATAAACATTACTGTGGGCCCAAGGAAGGTATCAACGGTGGAAATCATTATTCCACACTGTTTCGTGTGGCATGATCTACTTGAGTTATGGATTTACTGAAAATTTGAGATCAACCCACACCGTTCATCCATTTTTCAAGATCATTTTAGAGAATTATCTAAAAAATGAATCATATCCAAAGATTAAATGGACCACACCACAAATAAGTTTTTAATGGTAGGCTTTCAATCGCCACTGTTTTCTATGGTGGGGTCCACTCGAAGTTTGAATCTGCCTCATACTTTGGCTCATGATCTAAAATTATCTGGTAAAATGGATGGACAGAGTGGATAAAACACACGCAATCACGGCGGACCCCACAATTTACTAAGTGCGCTAAGCGTACTAAGTTACTCGGTACGCAAGGGGAATGGATTGGCTACCCCAGACACCAGCCAATGGCTAGTGGTCAGTGCTATATGGGCCCCACCATGCTGTATGTGTTTCATCCATGCCGTCCATTTATTTTTTAAAGATCATCTTATGGCACGAGACAAAAAATGAGATACATCCCAACCTAAAATGGATCACAGTACAGGAAACAGTGTTGAATGAGTGTCGACCATTAAAAATATTTTGGGGGCCAAATTAGGATTGGCTACTCCCCCCACCACCAGCCCCGTGGCTAATGGTCGGTGCTCTATGGGCCCACCATGATGTATGTGTGTTTATCCATTTTTACTGATCATTTTAGGGTTTGATCCCCAGAATGAGAGGGATATAAATTTGAGGTGGACCACACCACATGAAAACAATAGTGATTGGATATCCACCATTAAAATCCCCCTAAGGCCCACTGTATTGTTTATTTGGCATCCAATCTGTTGATTAGGTCATACAGGCCCTGATTAAGGGAAAAAACAAAAACCAACTTGATCCAAAACTTCTCAACTTCAAAATGTTTTTAATGATCAATGCTCATTCAACACTGTTCCTGTAATGTGGTCCATTTGAGATTAGGATATAACTTATTTTTGTTCACATACTGTCAAATGATTTATAAAAATAGATGGACGGCATGGATGAAACACATACATCATGGTGGGGCCCACAGAGCACCAACCATCAGCCATTGGCTAATGTCAGGGGGAGTAGCCAATCCAACTTTTGTGGCCCATTAATGGTCAATCACCACTGTTTCTCGTGGTATAGTCCACCTGACAATTGGATGTAATACATTTTGTGCGTAGTGGCCTGAAATGATCGTAAAAACTGATGGACTGATGGACGGTGTTTATCCCCACTTAGAGATGGACGGTCTGCTAAGACCCTCCATGGGGCCCACCCGAATGTCTTTATTTTATCTAGGCCGTCCATCTATTTTTAAGGCTAATTTTAGTTCATGAGCCCAAAAATGAGACAAATGGAAGGCTCAAAGTGGACCACACCGTAGGAAACAATGGATATCAAGTCCCTATCATTTATATTTGGTGTGGTCCACTTGGGCCTTCCATATTGCTCATTTTCGGCATAGTAACTTATTGTCGGAACTTAAAATGAATGGACGGATTAGATAGACCACATACATCACAGGGAGCCCCACGAGTTCATGACGGGACCGTCCGTACGGTTTCCTCAGATACGAGCGGGGAAACTTTTCAGTTTCATTTTCATTCTCCCTCTCTCGCTCGCCCTATCACTCTTTCCCTCACCCTTCCTTGTCGTCCATCGCCCCCCCCCCCCCTCTCTCTCTCTCTCTCTCTCTCTCTCTCTCTCTCTCTCTCTCTCTCCATCGCCCTCCCTCGCCCTCTCTCTCTCTCCCTCCCTCCCTCTCTCTCAACCTCTCTGCCACTCTCTGGAGGATTTCTTCCCCAAATCTGACGACGCATCTTTCCGGCGAGCATAATCTTTCCAGCGAGCATCCCCTAAGCTAACCTCTCGACGTTGTTGGTATCTCTCTCTCAAACATTGAATGTTCAAGCCATAATATAAATATTTTCATTTTTTTTTGGTTATTTATTTCCTCATCTGTAGATCTGGATATTATTATTTTTTCATATATTTGGGATTTTTTTTCTGTTTGGGATTGGTTTATAGGTGGATGCCCTAAATCTCTTGGTGAATGGTATTATATGCCAAATCCATTTTTAATCCTTGTTTTTTGTTGCTATATCTGTTTCAATTATTTTTGTTTGATTGGTAAGGCAATGGAAAATACATTATGGACATGCACACCCCCTGTTTGATGGTTGGTGTATGAGAGAGAAATGCAAGGACGAAGAAGGAGAGAGGGAAATCACCCATCTAAGCGGGTCTAAGCAGTCCATGCTGAAGCAACCTCAATGATTGAAAAAAAGATTGTTGGATTGGTAAGCATTTTCCGACCTGAGGGAATAGAGAATCCTGATGTCTATTTCTCTGAAAGGGCATTTTTCTCATCATTTATGCTTCTTTAAAATTGATTCTTAGTTACCATTGTATGTATTTCATTTTTAATCGCACAGTCAATGTCCACCAATTCAATGGTCAGATAATCAAAATAATCTTCTTCTTCTTTTTTCTGGTTAATGATGCTGGAATATATTATTTGGATAGTTTAATCTGAATTTCTTGTATGGTAGGTATTCAATTTTAACATAAACTAAATCCACTAAATTCTTGTGAGGTTCTTTCTCTTTTTTTATGTTGTTGGGTTATGTTAACGGGGCTGCGTTCGCTTTCGCTTGCAATTTATAACCAACTTGCTGCTTATCATTTGATTCATTTCTGCCTTCAAATATCCTCCTTAATCCTGGCCCCTTGAACCTAGCAGCAGCCCTAGAGAAGAAGAAAAGGAACACATGAGTTTCTACGAACACTACGAACACCATGAATCTAATATCCAGAACTCCCAAGAAGCACCAGATGTCGCCGTTTACAGCTCATGGTATTGACAGTAGTAACATAGTACATGGCAGTTCACACAAGTTATAGACTACTCAATAACAAATTAATCAGTCCAACAGCTTGCAAAAAAAAAAAAAAAGAGGCAAAAAAGAAGAAGAAAATTTTGGATGAACCAGTCTTTGGAATTCTGTTAAAACTTAAAACTGAAAACTCTGTTGGGTAGTGGACATCTATGGTATAAACATGGAAAGGCTTCAAGTATCCAGCTATAAAACACCAAACTATGGGCTCATAAAACATTGGTAACTATATAATTCATGAATAATATGCTACAGGTAAAAAAATATTTACCCTTATAGCACAATGCAAAGTACGCATAAAGCACATTAACCTAAAACAGTAGAGAAACCTATTGAAGACAAAATATGCAGCCAAGGGCACATTCACAATGGTAGACCAATGAACCATGGTTAGAAAACTTAGCAAGCTGACCAAAACAAAACCAATTTAACTTAAACAATATAGAGAAAACTGACTTATTGGTTATTTGATTAAAAGCTCATGATCATTCTGAACATACTCTTTAGTAGATTTTCATTTCTTTTACAACCAACATATGTCCACATGGCTGCATGCTGCATTCAAGTCCTCTATTGTTTTTAAGCTCACGATCAATTTCAACACAATTGTTTTTAAGCTCTCGAACATTTTCAACACAATCCTTTCCAATTTTTCTTTTTCTAACACCTACATATACCCATGCAACTACACACAATCTGAGTGTTGTCTATTGGGTTAGCAAGATGGTGCAAAGGAACCTGTTCCAGAATAGCATGCGCCTTCACCAAGATTATACTAATTTCAACCCCGTTAACATAACCCAACAACACACAAAAAAGAGAAAGAACCTTCAATGTATGGTGGACTATACCATGAGAAACGTTGGATTTAATATTGCTCAAGTCATTACGGTATAACCCATGTATGGAGGATTAAATCTAGACCTGACTTTCTTTTCTTTAAAAAAATTTCAGTTTCCCATTAAAATTTCACTTCAATCATTTTTTAGAAAAAAAAAAAGAAGACCATTTCTGCCTATATGTCTCTTAGTGTGGTAGTATATCAATGTGGGTATCAGCCTATAATATGCATCCCTTGCTTTACTTAACCGAAGGAACTCCACTCGGGCTTCTCCTCACTGGCTTGCCTGTACAAAATGCATTGCTTGAAAAATTATGATATTGACTTCAACTTTGTAGATCTCTTATCTTTAACCTTATAGTATTTCATTTACATTTTTATTTATCATATTATTCAACTTTGGTTTTAACAAGATTAAATATCAAAATTTCTATTCTTTCTTATTTTTGAAGACTCATGTTGGAATCAAGAGGTTTTGATGCAGCAAAACTGTAACAGAAGTGCTTCTGAATGTTTACACCTGAGAGTTGGATCTACTTTCCAACAGTTAATACAGGTGCTTGAGAGAGAATGGCAATAAGTGACCCTGGATTAGTAAAAAGAGGAAGCAACTTGTGCTGAAGAAGTAGCAACACATGCTATAAGAGGAGGAAACAAATGCTACTAAAACCTCAAATGAAAAAAAAGGGAAATAAATTATGTCATTAATGATAAAAAATAGTTCAAGCAGGAATTTTTTTTGAAAGGTAACACTACCAAGGATTGAACCCTGATCACTTATACACTACACCTCTCTACCTGCTCATCCAACAAGCGTGGGGCATTCAAGCAGGAATTGTTGGCCCTTCTAAATAAATCAAACACAGCCTTACGGTCTAGATCTACCTTGTAAATTAATCCTATTACATGTACATAAATATTCTGTAGAAAATAAACTATCTAGAATAGAAGTAGATATTAGAAACCTATTTTCATGCTATATCTGTGAAGAGTATTCCATAACACTGTTTCTACAACCATATGGGTCTATAGGCCATATGTTCTGTATGAAACCTTCCAAAACTATCAACTGTCTGCTGTAGGAAGACTCTTGTTGTATAAACTTTTTGAAGATTGCTTTAGCAGCTTCTAGAAATAGAATCTGGAAGGATTTTCTGACCATTAATTACTGCAGGTTCTGTGAACACCAAAAGTAGATTCTGGTTCCTTTAATTTGCTATAAATAGAAACTGGATGCTGTAGATTACCCGCTCATGTGTAAAATTGAAAGTCTGCTTGTCCAAAGTAAAGCACATGTTGTAGGAAAGGCATATGATTGACCCTGTGGACCCCATAAGTCAATTGGCCTATTGGAGGAACCCTCCAAATGGATATTTTGTACATGTGTGGCCCATGGTTTGGTGATCCATGCCATTGAACAAGTGTCTCTCATCATCAACGGACTATGCCCCAAAAATCTTCTTGGTCAGACAACACTAATCATTTGTTTATTTGCATACAAATACATGGGTAAGTGTGCTAAAATACCACATTTAAGGGCAAAGGGCCAAAGATTACTGGAAGGCTATCATCCTCCTATTTGGAAGATTTTGGGGGCATGGTCCATCTTTGATGGGGTCGTGGTATTAATGGCTTGGATAAGCCAGCCTAGCAAACGTCATGCCTGACAGTGAAGTTCCATGTTAGTCACTAACAGAGAAGGAACTTGGACTCTGAAATGCAATTACCATTTTTTTCTTGGAAGGGAAGGAATGTTACAGAATGACTACAATACAAAAAAAGAAGAAGAAGAAGAAGAAAAGAATGCAGGTTTCAATGAAATATGACTTTGTGCAGTCTTTGAATGTTGAAACTTACAGGGTATCACTTGGGATCAATTGGATTGTATTGCCTTGCATTTCTGTTTCTCCCAATTGCACGAGGATCAATTCTTCTCCGCCTCATAAATGTCCCTTTTGAGCATGTAACAAGGTACCACATTTGGTTGGGACATGTCACAATGGGGATCTTCACATTGCCAATATGGTTAGGAGATTTTCAGTAGGTGGGCCACATTGTTTAAAACTTATGGTCTAAAAAATCAGGTTGTTTTACTCCTAGGTATGCCACAATATGGTAATCATAGGACTTAAGAAAATGGTTGGTAATAAAAATCCTAGGAAGAAAATGAAAATCAAAGAAATGATGATCTTGTCATGGAAATACAAGAACTTACAATCACATACTATGTTTTTCCTCTCCCAAAATGGTTTTGAGGCAAATGCAGACTGTTTCTCTTGTAATGTTTTCCTTTTGCCTGCCAACAAATGTTATCATGTATTTATTTCCAAGTGGATAAAATAAAAAATTTGATGTCCTGGTTTGTGTCCTTTATATGTGGACATACTAGTGCATCTTTCCCACATGGTAGTGAAGCAACCATTTATGGAAAAATTGAAATCCCTCATAATTTGAAAAAAAATAAATAAATGTTGGCCAAAAAAGATTGAAAATTAAATAATTAAGTCATTCTTGTGTCGTTTGTACTATTTAGTTACCAATTCTCTTGGAGGCTTATATTGGGGTTTTTGCCCAAATGTACCTTTGGTTCACATTTTACTTCAAGTCATCCAATTTTTATTTTATTTTTTTGAATAAGAATTTTAATTGCTTGAGATCTAATTAGGAGATTTGCCTTCCATCCAGGTGGGCTACAACTCTATAAGTCACATTGGAGAATCTCCTTCTGATCAATAGGAGGAAGATAGTTAATTCCATCCAATACAATGAACTTCCCATCATTTGTATTGGATGATAGGTTGCGGTTGCTGGTTATGATAGACAGGGTGTTGCTGATCATGCAAATAATCTGGCTTAAAAAATTCGTTGTAACTTGACCAATTCAATGGTCTGCCACGGAGTGTATCATTGGCAAAATGAAGGTGAGAAATCTAAAAATCTGCATGCTCCACCATCAAATTTCGACTGTTGTTTCAGCTTTTCATTTTTGTCTGTTTACAAACCATCAGTTAAGAAAAATGGACCTTTGCTGTAATTTCTCCATTTCTCTGTGTGTTGTCTTCACTGTAACTTAGCTGCACTGGTCCTTTGCAATACTATTGTTTGGTTTTTGGCTTTTTGTTAATCCTTTGCTTTTGAGATGACTCAACATTGGGGAGATAAATGAACCCTCCTTGAAACCATAATGATAATTTTGTTTAAAAATCTTAACCATTTATTTTTATAAGCTGGCTTATTGTCATTTGGTCATGTTTCTATTCTTAATAACTTCTCTGAACTTTGATCAGGTACACGAATAGTTGACTTCAGGTCCTTCTCATGCTATTGACATAACAAGGAAGGTACAGATTTCCTTGAAAGTATGATACATGAGCCTAGTTCATTTTTGTCAAATTCCATGTATGATAGTGATGTTAATTTTTTGTTTTTGCGTTACCATTTTACATTTGAACCATGACCATATGCAATCTGAGGTGTGGGGAGGCTCATGAGGTTCCTTGGAGATCTTTCTCAGTTGTCTCTAGCATCCCTGGATTAAGCTGAGAAAATGACCTTTTATGCAAGGTTGGTCATCATGGGCACAATGTGTATCAATCATTTACTTTGTGCTTCCACAAAAATTGGACACATGCCATGATGGTTTGTGATCTGAATTTTTGGTGAGGAAACTTGTTTGACAGTCATGTTGAGGTTGATACTTTTGTCCTTCTGTATCATATGTGCAATTGATGCTTGATGTGGAAATCTGGCCCTTTTGAACCTTCCCTAATTGCATAAGTGGCTGAACCAACTCTATATGTTACACATAATTTGTCATCCATTAGTTTCTGTAAATGAAGATAAGAGGATTGATCTTAACAGTATGGTCGTTAGGCACATAGACAGAAAATGCTTGCAATGAATTTTTATGAGTACTAGGTAGCCTATTAATGAAAACAATGTCTCTGTCCATAATACGTCTGTTTATGATTTGACCAACTTTCAAATATATATGTCCTTTTGAACCTTCTGTATGTTACACATAATTTTAGAGTCCTTGGTTAGTGTTTGGGCTGAAAGTACGAGTGCTGGAGCCGACGCTTTCGGAGTCTGAACTCGTTATTTTGAAAAATAGAAAAATGAGAATATTAGTAAATATGGATATTCTTGTTAAGAAGAAAATGGAAGATGGATTGAAAAAACATAAAAGAAAATTTTTTTTTTTTCTTCTTTTTTGCTTCAACAGAGAGACACTAAGCTAACAATGAGCTTCTTTCAAAGGATCAATTTGGTTTTGTTTTTAGCATTCTTTGAGTTGCTTGATTTGGAGATAAGTTTTGAAACATCTGTTCTAAGATACCTTTGTACAAAGATTCCTATTGCATTTGTTTTTTCTCTCATGGTGTTTTGCATTTAAATCTTGGTCATTTTTCCAGGGAAAATTTTCTGCATGGCACATATTGAGGAATTATGTACAAAGCCTGCTTCTGTATGCAATGTTTTTTTTTTTTTTTTTTTTTTTTTTTTTTTTTTGAGTTTGGGACTCTGTTCTTCACTTGTGTAGGAAGAAGAGACTCTCATTTCAGCTCATAGAAAAGAAATTGAAGAGACAATGAAGATCATGCGTGGAGTAAGTCTATCCTACATCGGCTCTCTGCTACCCTTTTAATTTAAATCACCGAAGGTTTCTCTCTTTTGCTCTCATATATTTTTGCTTATCCATATGCTTGTACATATGTCAAACAAGTCTATTTTAGACTTCATATGATAACTATGTTTTTTTGACATTTAAATGCTGAGAAAGAAACCTCTAGAGCTGTTAAAAGTAAAATTAGGAGCCAGGGAACGTGCCAGTGGAGCAATCCGAACTGTCGATATGGACTCCATTATAAATTATTGCTAATGGCGAGTTCTTCTTCTTTTCAGATGCTTTCAGACTACCGAACAAGCTGTAGTTGTTCATCAACCAAGCAAAAGTCATACCCAAATCTTGTGTTGTGACTTTGTATTATTTGTGGAACCTAATGTTGTGTAATAGTTTGATTGACTTTGTTTTGAAAACTTTAAATAGTAAACAAGTGAGATTGATTGTTTGATTGAGCTGTTAACTATTTTGTTGGTATTATGGCTTTCATGATTGGTTGTTTCATGAGTGGATTGAATGAATGGATTAGTAGTTTAAATAAATATTTAAAAAAATTAAACATTTTTAGCTTCAATTTGTAACCGAGGCTTGGATGGATTTACTAGTTTGGGTTTAGCTGGATGTGAATTGAATATGATGAAATATATTATATAACAGGTGTATATCAGGATGAATATGATGAAATATATTGTTAACAGGTGTATATCAGGAATTTTGTGCGGAATTTTGAGTTGTATATTTTTTTTAAAAAAAGAGACTTTTAGCAACGAAAATTTTCGTTGCTAAAAGTGGAACGAATTGAAAAAGTCTTAAGTTTTTTGGCGGCGAAACTTTTCGCTGCTAAAAGTCTTGTAATTTTTTCGCAGCGAAACTTTTCACAGCTAAAAGTCTTGGAAAATTTTTTTTTGGCGAACATTTTCGCTGTTAAAAGTCTTAGATATTTTTGGATCTCTTGGAAAATATTTTTGACAGCGAAAATTTTCGCAGCTAAAAGTCTTGTAAAATTTTTTTTTAGCGAAACTTTTTGTTGCTAAAAAGTCTTGGATATTTTTTTGGCGGCGAAAATTTTCGCTGCTAAAAGTCTTGAAAGTTTTTTTGGCGGCGAAAAGTTTCGCCGCTAAAAGTCTTGAAAATTTTTTTGGCGGCGAAAAGTTTCGCTGCTAAAAGTTTTGAAATTTTTTTGGTAGCGAAAATTTTCGCTGCTAAATGTCTTGGAAATTTTTTTTAGCGACGAAAATTTTCGTTGCTAAAAAGCTTGCATTTAGCGACGATTTGAATTTTTCGCTGATAAAAGCCTTGTACATCGGTCTTTTAGCGACGAAAAGTTTCGTCGCTAAAAAGTTTTAACTGCGAAAATGTGACTTTTAGCGACGAAAATTTTCGTCGCTAAAAGTGGTGTTTCTTGTAGTGAGCTTAATCCAAAACTTCTGTGGCTGCCGAGAATTTTCAACAGTAGACGTTCAATTCAATTGTTTCCTGTGGTGTGGTCCATTTGAACATTTTATAGTGAGTGCGCAATCCACTTCCGCTGCCGCGGGACTTACCCTGGGACACGTGGTAGTGGGCGGGGCTCACTGGACAACCCCCTCTCAAACATACCCAAATCTCAGGTGGAACACACTGCAGGAAAGAGTTGTGATTGAGAGAGAGAGAAAGAGTTGTGATTGTGGAAATGCAGTGGGTGGTGCACATTCAAATCTGTAAGCCCTAAAATCCCCAAATCCATAAATGAGGGTCCACATCAAATCAACAATCCATAAATTACTAAATCCCTAAATCCGTAAATCGGCATTGAGAGAGAGAGAGAGAGAGAGAGAGAGAGAGAGAGAGAGAGAGAGAGAGAGAGAGAGAGAGAGAGAGGTGTTGGGAAACAGAGGGCCGGGCGCATTTGCTTGTGGGAGAGAGGTTGGAAAGTCGGTGGTCGGGCGTGCGCGCGCGCGCGCGAGAGAGAGAGAGAGAGAGAGAGAGAGAGAGAGAGAGAGAGAGAGAGGGTTTGGGAGAGGGTCGGGCGCGGGATTTGGGTTTTGAGAGGGATTTGGGTTTTGGGAGGGCACGGGATTTGGTTTTGGGAGGGGTTGGGTTTTAGGAAGCGGATTGCGTTGGGTAACTCAGTACGCTTGTTGTATTGAGTAAACTCCGTGGGGTCCACCTTGATTTATGTATTTTATCCACTCCGTCCATCCATTTTACCTGATAATTTTAGGGCTTGAACCAAAAAATAAAGTATATCCAAACCTCAATTGGACCACACCACAGGAAACAGTGTGAATTGAACATCTACCATTGAAAATTTCTTGGGGGCCACAGAAGTTTTGGATCAAGCTTGTATTTGTGGTTTCCCTTCATCCATGTTTTTGTGATCTTATGAACAGGTTGGATGAGAAATAAACATCACTGTGGACCCTATAAAGGTTTCAACGGTGGAAATCAATATTCCAACTGTTTCCTGTGGTATGGTTCACTTGATCTTTGGGTATGCTTAAATTTTTGGCTCAGCCCCTAAAATAAGATGGAAAAATGGATGGACGGCGTGGATAGACTAGAACCATTCACGGTGGGTGCAACAGAGTTTACTTATTACGATAAGAGTGTACTGAGTGACTCAGTACGCAATTCGATTTCCATTTTTAAGTCTTGTGGGGCCCACCGTGGTGTATGTTATTTATCCACTCCGTCCATTCATTTTAACGAATTATTTTAACTATTGATCCAGAGAAGGAGTCAGATTTATGTGCCCCACCATGATGTATATATTGTATCAACACATTCATTTGGAGAGATCATTTTATGGGATGATCAAAAGAATGAGTTAGATCCAAATCTCAAGGAGTCAGATCTGTGTGCCCCACCATGATGTATGTATTGTACCAAGTTTCAGACGCATCCAAATTTCAGGTGGGGCCCAGCAAGTGCTTTTATATGTTTTAGGCATGTCTTCACGTGATTTTAGATGGTATGGCCCACCTGAGTTCCGTATACGGCTGATTTTTGGGATATCCCATAATTTTAAGGGGACCCATCAAATGCACGGTGTTGATGTTTGACCCACATCATGGTGGGGCCCACGCAGCTTGATCTCAGGTGGACCACACCACAGGAAATCAATAATGATTGGATATCCACTATTAAAATCCTCCTACGGCCCACTGTACTCTTTATTTGAAATCTAATATGTTTTTTTTTTTTTTGAAGCAGAAAATTCATTACTCAGAGAGAATTACAGCTATTTCGGGTGCGTCCCTACAAAAAACAGGGGACCACACCTATCATGTAACCACAGAAAAGACAGAAAGCATACCAAAAGGACCGGGACACTACTGGAATGGAGCAAAGCGAGAACAGAAGCAACACCTAGGCAGAAAGGGCAAGAATCAAGGATATCTAACTGCACCCAGGCCAACCTTGTCCAGAACCAGCTCCCCTCTAACACGCTTTGGGAGAGACGAGCGGCTTGTAAACATTCTGTCAGGGCATCCGTCGCTAGCGATTCTAGCAAGGGCATCTGTCACGGCGTTCCCTTCACGAAAAATGTGGGAGAAGGAGAGATTAAGGCTCGCTATTTTGGACCGAATTTCACCCATAGTGTACCAAAGATTCCAAGGGAAGGAAGAAGAAGGATTCGCTGCTGCGTCCACAATCAGCATGGAGTCCGATTTGACGACAATGTTGCTATGACCCAGATTAGAGCATAGGTTCAAACCATCAAGCATGGCCTAAGCTTCAGCTGTTGAATTAGACGCGTGACCATAGTATTTATGAAATGCAAAAATGAGATCACTCGAATGATTTCTACACACTCCTCCTCCACTCTCGCCAGGATTTCCTCTAGAAGAGCCGTTGATATTAAGCTTCAACCAGCCCCTTGGCGGTTTGTACCAGCGGACAATGATTGGGACAGGCTCGTGGCTAGCAGGAGGACTAGAGATGTTCAGGGAGTTGAGAAGGGCTTTTCTCGAGAGGAATAGCTTGTGAGAAATAGCAATGGAGGAGCCAATCTCCTGCAGCTAATAAGAAACGCAGGAGGTGATGTTGGGGGCGGCCATGTTGAACCCCTCAAATCTGGAGGCGTTCCTACTGATCCACAAATCCCAGATGAGGACGCTCGGCAGTAGGCCAGTTAGAGTAGAAGAACAAGAATGGAGGCTGGCCGAAGCAATCCAGAATTTGAAACGATGGAGAATTGGCTGACCTTGGATTAAGGGAATATCGAAGAGATGACTGAAGAACTCCCGGGCTTGGCTGGCCATCTGCCCCTTACAGAAAAGGTGGTCCAAACTTTCCTCAGCACCCGAGCATGAGAGAGAAGCAGGGCAGAGGGGTGAGAAGAGGAAGACAGAGTTTGAGGCATGCAGTGAACCGAGGAAGGGATAGTCCCAGGAGAAGGCTGACGCAGGTTCTGTAGAGATGGAATTGAAGGGGCTGGCAAGGAGGAGGTAGGATAAGGAGACCTACAACATTCACACTTGGAGGCCAGAGACACTCTAAACCTCTTAACCGCTGCGTCAACAGGGACCACCATGTTCAAAGTTTTCCAAGCTAAGATTGCCATCTTCGGAGGGAGGAGTTTATTTCAAATCCAAGCAGACCATGGAGTTTTATCCTGATGCCACCTTATTACATTCCAGGTAGACTTGATAGAGAATTCATCGGAAGGAGACAAGGTCCAGATCAACTTATCCATGCAGTTGGAAAAGGCAACGTTTGAAGCCTGAAGGGACTGCATAGCTGAGGGAGTGATCTAGTGTTGAACATCTGAAAGCTTCCAGCAGCTTGAAAGAGGGTTGAAATCACCTACTGAAGCATACAATAAGAGAGGAGGGATGGTAGATACCACCGCGCCAGCCAGGATTCCGTTCTCCGACCAATTATGAAACCAAAAGCTGATGTTGCCCATTCCAATAAGCCATCTAGAGTGATGGAGAGTAAAAGGTAAAACTCTAGCAATCTCTTTCCAATTGGAAGATAGCACCGTGCCCGGTCGGCCCTGCCGAGAGTAAAACTTCCAGAGGTACTTGGCTGAAATGAAGGACCCCCAAAGCGACGAGCCCTTAAGAAGATTCTAAGCTAATTTAATACGAAGCGCTCGCATAACATCCTCAATCCTCCTGATTCCCAAACCACCCTCTTGCAAGGGGCAACAAATTCTCTCCCAGCCAATCTAGTGACGCTTGTTTCCATGGACCGAGCTTCCCCAAAAGAAACTCACAATAGCTCTATCATTAGATTTAATAACTGCCTTTGGGATGTTGGCTGCAGACAGAAGATGAATGGGGATGCTTGAAAGGACATGTCTAATGAGGACCAGTCTTGCCGCTTGGTTGAGGAGTTTAGCTTTCCAACCCTCAATCTTGTTAGTAATCTTAAGGATAAGTTGCTGCAGGAGAGGACTCGATATTCTGCCTCTGGAGATAGGGACGGCTAGGTAGATGGTTGGGAAGAAGCCTTGGGTGAATCCCGAGATGGAGGAAATGCGCTGGGCCTTTCTCCTAGAAGTATTCTTTAGAGCAATGAAGATGGACTTAGTTGCATTCACCTTCTGACCAGAATAAGCTTCATAGTCATGAATAAACCTGAGGAGGATTTTAACATTAGAAGGCCTGCCATTAAGAAATAGAATAACGGTTGGCAGCTCCCTGAATCGAACAGGTGCTTGACTCCTCGGCTGAATGCTTCAGTGGCTAGAATAAAGATAGAAGGAGAGAGGGCGTCTCCTTGGCGAAGCCCCCTGGAGTTTGGGAAGAATCCATAGCTTTTCCCATTGATAAGAATAGAAAAGAAGATGTCTTTCCAACACCGCTGCAATTGGGAGATGAAGAGAGAGATGAAGCCGAAACTCATAACAAACGTACCTTGTTCTTTGGAAATAAGCTTAGGCAAGATTTGAGACAACCTGGAGGCCAAAGATTTGGAGAAAATCTTCATGATGCAATTGCATAGGCTGATAGGTCTGAAATCTCTCATATATTCTGGCTTTTTGTTCTTGGGAATAAGGCAAAGAAGGGTGCATTGGAACGCCTTAGGGATCTGGCCCCCACCGAGAAAATCGTTTGCCGCAGCAAGGATATCGTCGCCTATCACTTCCCAACAAGAGGAATAGAAAGCCCCTCCAAAGCCATCAGGTCCTGGAGCACTGTCTAGCGGGATGACAAAGGTTGCTGCTTTAACCTCTTTCAAAGTCAGCGGTCTTGTAAGCATCATATTCATTCTGTCGTCCACTAGGCTTGGAAGGCAGGAAAGGATATGGCTGGATGGGATGCTGCCCTCAGAAGAGAAGAGCTGTTGGAAATATAGGATCGCTTCCTCTCCAATATCGTTTATGTTAGAAATGTGATCACCTGAAGCTCTTTTGAGAGAACTGATGGACGCCCTCCTTCACTTGTCCAGAACCGATTGGTGAAAAAATTTAGTGTTCCTGTCTCCCACCTCTAACCACGATATGCGCGATTTTTGTTTCCAGAAAATTTCCTCTTTCAACAGGGCCTTCTTCAGGGTAGCTTGAGCCAGATTTAGCTTGATGATGTTATCTTGACATTGGGATATAGTTAGAAGGAACTCGGCCCTATTCACTTCACTTTCAGCCTACTGCACGTTTTGGTGAACATCTCCAAACACTTCTTTGTTCCAGCGCTTGAGCCTTGACTTTAAGATTTTCAGCTTGATGTGAAGTTTGAACATAGGAGTGGCAGTTATTTTAGTGTTCCAGGAATCACTGACGACCTGCAAGAAACTATCATGGGTTGTCCACATTCTCTGAAATTTGAATGGGCGAGGGAAGCTCGGGATGTCCTCCTTAATGGTTAGAAGGGTGGGGGAATGATCTGAGAAAGCTCTGGTGAGGTGGTCGACTTTGAAATGAGGGAACACTGATTGCCAGTTAGCATTAACGAGCATTCTGTCGAGTCTAGCCCATCTGCGGCTGTGACCCATGCGATTGTTACACCAGGTAAACGGGGAGCTTGAGTACCCAGCATCGATCAGGCCAATGTCGGTGATCGCGTCTTGGAAGTCAGACATCGAGCCTGTCATCTGAATGGGGCCTCCCAGACGTTCATCAGTGGAGATTGTTGTGTTGAAATCCCCGCACACTAGCCAGGGGCCATCGATGATTCTAGAAACCCCTCTAAGTTCATCCCAGAGATGGTGCCTTAGGTTTCTAGAGCGGGCAACATGGACTACAGAGATGGAGGTTGAAATTGGAGAGTTCTCTGACTTGGCGATGATGGAGATACATTGGGAGGAGGATCGAATTGGGAAGAATTGGATGTGGCTCTTACCAAGGATCCAGAGTTTGCTCTCAGCTGCGTCTCCAGAAACATGATTAGCGAACCCTAGCTTCAAAGCCAAAGCAGACTTTCGTTCCTCCCTAACCATTGGCTCTTGAAGCAACAGGATGTCCAGCTGATGCTTTCGAGTCAATCTTTTCAGAAACCAGGTAGTTTGGGATTTACCTGCCCCTCTCACATTCCAGGACATGATACTAATCATCAGATACCCAGCCTGATAGCTCAGCCCATTGTTTTTTGCCCTTTAGTCTCTGGCTTTTCCTGCTCGTGGTATTGCATTTCTGAGGAGTTCTTCGCTGTAACCTCCTAGTAATACCTTGCTCATCGTGCATAGATTCGGAGCTCGAGCCAGTGTTTGACATTTCTATCCTGTTATTAAAGCCCTGAATATCTACCCATAGATGCATATCCTCCTGGAAAATTTGAACCTGATTATTCTGCAATTTGAGAGCGTCCTGCCCAGCCATTGCATAATGTTCCGCACAATTCCCCTGAGCCTCTCCCTGTTCAGCGACGATGCGGGGAGACGACGAGTACCTGTTTGAAGTCTCTGAGATATCAGCACCAATATTAATTGGGATTGGGGGAGCGATGCTGAGCGGCCTCACAGGGCTGTCCTGATAAAGGTTCTTAACTCCTGACAGCCACTTATCCCAATCTTCACTCACATGCATTGAAGGTTTGATCCAGGTTGTTGGAGTTGAAGAGACTACCTGAGTTGGCTTATGGAAAGTTCAGGCTAATTTCTACATGTTAGCATCAAGTAAAACAATGTCTTTACTAACCGTTAGACTGGAGGGCTGAGGGTCATGAATGGACGCTAGACGAGTAGATGTGGGAGCTTGGGGAGGCGCAGCTGTAGCCCTGTGACGAGGTAAATCCAGAGTCTGGTGATTGAATTGGGGGGGGGGGGGGGGGGGGGGGGGGGGAGGTTCAGCTGCATATACCGCTTGGAGGTGCTGATCGAAGGTGGTGATCCCTCTGATTTGGAGAGCATCAGAAACTGAATCTTCATTAGCATCCATTTGGGCAGCAGGTTGCAGGTTCAACATGTGCTCTATCTGTTTACTTGGACAACTTTCTCCACTTGAAATTTGCTGGACAAGCGCCTCTCCCTGTTCTTGACCAGTCTCCTGATGCTGAGCCGGATTGGTTGAATTCTGATGGTCATTTGAAATCCGGTTGTCTGAATCCATCACTTGGTTCTGCTTCTCTGGGAAAGTCCTAGCAACCCATTGTCTTGTGCCTTCCTTAGAGCTAACTGGGGGAGCCTCAGGAAAGTCTGCCAACGTCCCTAGGTGGGGGTAAAAATCCACAAATATTGTAACCTGGTAGGGTCTTCCTTCAACTAGAAGAGAGATTATTTTGATGGGAAGTGTATTCTGATGGAGGTTTACCCTAGCTCTAGCAAACCACCGGTTCGGACCTTCTATCGAACATCTGTCCAGCTCAATCACATTACCCATCTCTTCAGCAATTTGGCCAACGGTATGTTCATTCCAAGCATGGATTGAAATGCTCTCAATGCGGATCCATGTTCCCTTGCCAGGGGTGACCATGGCCGGGCCCCACGTGCAGATGTTTTTGAGCGACATCTTGAGGTGAAGGAGGAGATCTTCAGAGAAGGCATTTACCTCGTCTCTCGATTCAAATCTGAGAAGGTAGGCTGATGATGAGAGTCCGAGAATCTGGATTTGGTTGTTGGAGAACGGGGAAGATTGAATAACCTTGTAGAGATTGCTTGTAGCATCGGTGGAGCCATGAACTTCCCCCACCAGTGCATAGTTTAGCTTAGATTTTTCTTGGTCAGATATCCATTTCGGTACAATAACCGATCTGGAAGTCGACGGGGATTTGGGTGGGGTGAGGGCCTCGATATAGGATCTGGTAGGGCCGCCGGAAGGGGGGATGGGGCCGATTACCATGGGAGGGAAAGTTCCTGTTTACAAGTTTGCTTGGGGGGGGGGGGGGGGGGGGGGGGGGGGGGGGGGGGGGGGGGGTTGCTCTTTGGGAAGCATCATTCACACACATTCGGCGGTGACATAGGAAGCGGTCGTTTAACATTTCCTTTGCTTGCATTGCATCTGATTTTCGGCGGAATCGTACAAAACCGTAACCCTTTCTCCTTCCAGTAGTAGCCACAACAGGGAGATAGATGTCTGAAAGATCTCCGAATTGACCAAATCTTTTCCTTAGGTCCTCTTCTTTGGCTTCCAATGCCAGATTCCCCACAAATAGGCTCCATTCTCCTTCCTTCATCCGTCTATGGCGGACTGTCTTCCATTCCTTGTCCGCAGCCACCCGAATACCCTCGCGCCGCTGCTGTTGCTGCTGCTCATCCGATGCTGTTGCTGCTACTGGTTGACAGTCGTGTCGCAGCATCTCGTTTGGTTAATATGTTGTTTAGGTCATAAAGACCCGGATGAAGGGAACCAGTAGATATCAGGTTAATCCAAAACTTTTATGGCCACCAAAACGTTTTTAATGGTCAATGTTCATCCAACACTTTTTTCTGTAATGTGGTCCACTTGAGATTTAGATATACCTCATTTTTTTCTCTCATATCATAAAATGATCTATAAACACATATACTCATTTTGAATGTGGTCTCCATTTCATATTGGGATATGCCTCAATTGTTGTCTCCTGCCGTAAGATGATTTTTAAAAATAGATGGACAACATGGATTAAACCGCCAGCTTAATTGCATGGTATCTACAAAGATCTATCAAATTCAAAAATACTCAATGAACCACACCACTTAGAACCATGTGAAATTGCTCCTACAACCTCTAAGTTGGCATGGTCTAAATTACGTTAGTTTTCAATCAGGACATTTTTTACCTTTTCATTTCACCTTGTTGAGTTATACCCAATTAATGGCTTGATAAAAAGATATACTACAAGATTGGAAAAACACAGCTTAGAAAGACGCCTGGACAAGATATTCGCACAGATAATTCATATTACAACCTTAAACCAGTGCAAATACACAAGTGACAAGAATAAAGTAAATTGTGTTATGAAAAATAAAGCACCATGCGACGCTACGTGGCACACGACACATGGCACTTTGTGATGAGTCAGCAACCGCAACATAAAATTTATTTAACAAAAAAGAACAGCAGTGCCACGTCATCACTGCCCAAGATGCCAATATCCAATAATTTCAATATTTAAGGCTAAGTACATGAAAACCTTTCTATACACCTAATTGCATTTGGATTCATCAGCATCTGCGTCACCTATTTGGACCATCCATTCGATTTACTCTACTCTTTCTCCAATAATATTCATTTAAAAATCAGAACAATAAGGTAGTCCTAAAAATCCTTGACTGGACCTATCTTCTATCAATGATCTTATCCAATCATTTTTGCCACCCACAAACTTAATATTTTTATCGTCCAAACAATGTGATTTTTTCAAGGCAGCCTATAGAAAGTGGGTCAGTCCAAACAAATGCCCCAGATTAAAAATTAGCAGAACATGTCTAAGATTATTTAAATTACAAATCCGTCGACGCGTGTCCGGTTTTAAGGCGTCCACGATGATCCAACCACCAGCTTTTAACTTAACTGTAAACTGTGCTCGTGCTTTGCGAGGGAAGTTGGAAGAATTAAAAATTAAATAAATTAATGAAAAAGTTGCGAAAGCAAGAGTTTTCCTCTTTCTCAGTATTAAATGTCAAAATCTTATCAAGACATATCTTTATCTAGCATTAAATGCTAAGGTCATGTTAAAACCATTCTTGCCAAAGCCAAGTAACATAAGGACTCCAACAACCTTCCTATGCGGGAGTCCATTGACGGAGGACTCTAGCCAACACACGATTTGAAGAAGCGAGAGTCTCTCTCTTGTATGCATAGCCATACACAATATCCTATGCTGACGTGAAAGAATTAATGAGATTTTTATAACCGATTATCCAAATCCTTTACGATGTTAAAGACTACATAAGGCCACCACCTCCTAAAAGCCAATAAGAGCAACGATTGACAAAGAGCTCCGGGTCCACGTTAAACATAATCTATCTTCTTTTTACATTTATCTTTACTTTCGTCCGATCATAGCATTGCCTAATCTTAGCATAAATCGCTACTGTCCAGCGCCATTGCTATAGTACTGTAAATTATATTAAATGTCTATAACCCTAAGTTGTTGAATCCTAATAAACTAAGTTCTTACTTAGAACATCATCTTTCTGGTCACATCCTGCTAACCATCTTTATCAATCATCTGTTTTTACAGAGAAATCATATATTTATCATTGTTTGTGTTTATTTCTCTAGTTTATTTAGTATTTTATCGATTGTAATGACCCATATTCATATATTAATAAAATTGATATTATTTTAGCTTTTTTAGTGTAATCATTCATCTTTATTCCTTTAAGAAATACATTGAATGCCAGTAGTGGTGAAAGAAAAGTCCGGAAGTCGTAAGGTAAAAAAAATCCACAAGTATGGACTCACCCCTATCCTCTTGCAAATCGCCTTATCGCTGATTACAGCTGGTGGCTAACTTGATAAATGGATTTTTGAATCCGGTCCAACATATTCATTTCGGTACAGGGGTTACCAACGTTCAATCAAACATTGAGTTGAGTGAACTCTGGCACACCTGCACATCATACACACACCCAAATCCGAATACAGGTCATCGAACACATGTGGCCTTGTGTTTGATTGAATTGCTCAAATATGACATAAATTATGATTAATGGACATTTCTAAATTATGATTGGTTAAATGATTCTAAATTATGAATAATGGACATTTCCTTTTTTTTTTTTTTTTTTGGAATTAATACCAAGATTGAAATGAGGTTATCTTCACCTTGTCTACCATGGATATTTCCTTGTTGAATTCATACCATTGACTATTTTTTCGTCTGAAACATTCATTAAATGTTTACCATTCCCTCTGTTTAGAAAAGAAAATAAGTGTAACTTCTAATCTATGACCCGTAGTCATGTTTCGAAAAATTTAACTGAACTCGTTAATATTCCAGATGTCGAATATTTTTGTGCCTGCATATCAACCACCACACTTTGCTGGAATATCAAAGCTTTTCCCTTTAAGCCTATAGATATTAAGGAGTTGTGAAAAGGGCTCCACATGCTCACTCGTTAGAAATGGTTGATAATTAAAATCTAAATAAGAATAATTTCAAAGCATTATAAATCCCTTTATTAGATTAAGATAGAGAAATTGCAGCAGCATTGGGCTAGAACAATCACTCTTTCTTTTTTCTTTCCTTTTTTTTTTTTTTTTTTTAAATTTTAATTTAATTTTATTTATTTTAGTTATTTACGTATTCTCCTTAAAAATGATTTGTGATAAACAGTTGGATGCGAGACACTACCGCACAACTTTGAGGTTTTAGGTGATGTGATGGAAAACTCATATCACTCTTTGGTAAATGTGCTTGTGTGAATATACATGTATGGACCATTTTGTGCACTCTAGATATGTAGTCAACAGTGATAGTTGTGTGAGGCATTGGTGAACATGTAAGCAATTAAGAATCTTTGGTGTAGCACATGAAAGACGAAAAGCTATTTGTTAGTTTGAGTGAGAATGCTAAAAGTCAATATCATAATTGTGGGGAATAGTTTTGATTCTTTCTTGAATATGGGATCTACTTCGTAATGAAAATATTTTTGTTTTTGTTTTTCGTTGGAAGGCAAGAAAGAAATTATATTATCATCTAGACTGGCCAAAGTAAAAAAGATTACAACAAAGGAGAATGAAAGACAAAAGATAGCAGCAACCCACATCTCACGCTAGGATAAAAGAAAAACATACACACTAAAATGCCCACATCCCGGACCAGGAAAAGAGAAAAAAGCCCAATGCTGGCCTAGTGAGAGAAAGCCCCCATCCGAGCCAAGAAAAAGCATGACATTAGAAGCTACAAAAGCAATCCTCAAACTGAAAGGACTCTCGTCCATGGAGAATGCTTAGCATCTCAAGCGATTCGAAAGGACAGATAAGGGGAGTGGATAAAAGAACATAACTAAGATTTTCAATTGTTTTCTTCCTTCTTGAGTCACTAATTCTTGATATGATACCTAGACAATTGATATTTGAATTTAAATGGTGAGTGAAGAGTTGCATTTGCCAAGAGGAACAGTCTGAGTATTGAATAGTAGCAAGCGTCTTCATATTATAAACTTCAATATAACCGATACCTGAGGAGACAACAAAGCAGAGGTTAGAGAAACTAAAAAGTAGAATTCTAATACTCTGGTCCACAATGCTTGCCCAACTCTTTACAGATGCAAGCATCCTAAAGGGCTTCTCCAGTGGAGAAAAAGCGCACACAACTAATCCTAGAATCTCAAAGAGTAGCATTATATATACAATCCCTAGCACGGGATTGAAGGGGCTTCACAACCCTGTCTCTGCAGAGTAGAAGGCACCTGAACATGGATATAAGAGGTGAGGAGGTACCAAGTGACACATAGAGTGTACAAAGATTAATTTGCAATGATTGGGCTGATAATGAAAATAGCCATACTCCTAACATGATGAAAAATCCTTCTTAGAATACTTTCCTTTGAGAGAGATTTCTTGGAAACAATGCAATTACTTCTTTCTCTCTAAACATGCCAAGCAAGAATGATATGGAATCCACAAGAGTGATATAAATCAGTCATATGGAATCCACTTGAGGCTATTACAAATGGAATGAAATTTTAGTTGCACAATAGGTCTTGGGCCTTCAACCACTGTTGAAGAATGCATAGATTCAAAACTGGCCCCTCGGGTTCCATTTGTTGGAGCCAATGTGACTGTTAGATAATCAATCAAATGTAATTTTTGATCGGTGATACATGCAAACCGGGATCCATTTTTAACTTTCCTATGTGTATGCCACAGGTGTACAATTTCTCGGTACCTTAATTCCTTCCCCCACTCAATCTTCATCATCCGTCAGTATCTGTGCATCATCCATGGGTACATAAACATTAGCTTAAGTATGATATGCATTGTATTCCAAGCCAAATGATTATAATAATAATAATATAAATGGAAATCAAGAGGCTAGCTAAAGCCGCTGGTATGGAGACAGACACCCTGCCATAAACATGCAGCCACATGGGCTATGGTAGTGTGTTTGACATAAAGATCTGGCCATTTCACTCTTCAGGTGGGCCACAATGTAGAAACAATAATACTAAAATAGTCTTTGAGGCATTAGAGGAAATTAGAACATGTAATGAATGTGGCATTAGCATACCAGAGGAAGAAAGAAAGCATGAAGATTAAAAGGGATTGGCTAATTCCACATACACGTGGGAACCATACACAACTGTACGTGTCACAATGTGAGAAATGTGTGACATCCGAACTTTCCATCAAGCGTGCTACACTGGTTAGATATTGTGACATAAAATCCAGGTCGTTCCACACCTCAGGTGGGCCACGGCATTACATAACAAATGGATGGCCAGTAAAAAAAAAAAAAAAAAAAAAAAACTGTCAATTTATTGTGTACGTTGTGGGACACCTAAAGAGTGAGATTCTCTGACGTTTTAGTAAGATGGATGTTAAGAATTATTTCTAATCTTACGGAAAGCTCCTATCTCAGACGTGTGATTTCTCCTTGCACGCGCACGTAGATATGTGCGGTTCCACACGCTTGTGCAATAAGCAATCCTCGAGAGAAAGAGAATACCTTAAGTCCAACTGGTTGAACTGCAGGTTATGGTCCATCCATCAGAAAAATTCTAACTAAAAACGTTCATGGAACATCCAACCTGTTCAATGGATTGGCTCCACCATGTTGAAGACTTTCAAAAAAATCATCGCTATCCACTTATTAATTTGACCACACTTTTATTTTGCATTTTTATCAATGGATACATGCTCTTATATGTTGTGTGGTTAACTTGAATAGTGTCTAGCGTTGATTTTTGTATTAATTAATTATCATGATGGGGCCAACCTGTTAGAAGGTTTGGAGTTAACAAGAACTCAATCGTTTGGAAGTTATCAATTAGACGGTATTTTAAACTGTGGTCCAACCAGTTGGACACATTATATATACCAATATAATGGACACGGATTTCCTGCGAAAGGCTTTCGCAGGAAGTTCCTATGCTGGAAACCAAAGTGGGGCCCACCGTGATGTTTGTGTGGAATCCACTCCGTCCATCTGTTTTGTGAGCTCATACTATGACATGAAACCAAATGTGAGTAGGCTCCAAGACCCAGCACAGGAACTTCCTGCGAAAGCCTTTCGCAGGAAATCTGCGTCCCAATATAATACGATACCTCTTAAACAGGGAATGGAATTGTTGGGAGATGTCTCTGTCGCCTCCTTCCCAACCTAACCCCTCCCACCAATTCGTTTCTCCCCTTATCTCTTCAAGCGACGTCACACTGTCGGCCCCACCTTGCAGAGGCTGCACCTTTTTAAGCTTGGGACATTTAAACACATCAATTGTTTTCAATGAATGCCAATCCAATTGCGGTGGTGGAACAGCCTCTCCTCCTCCATAGATTCGCACCAATTCCGGTAGAAAGTGTAATTCCAGTTGTTCTAGTTTAGGTAGGAGACCCTCATTATTCACCACATCTGAAATGATCTCCTCCACTTCTTCGCACTCTGTCACCCTGAGCTCATAAAGGCTAGGGAGCCCACCATTCATCTGCGTCGCAGACACAACGCTCTTCTTCAAGCCAGAGCAATACCAAACGTCCAGAGTAACGAGATTTTGGAGCTTAACCACTAACTCCATCGGCCAAATACTTGTCATGCTCGGGAGAAAACAAAGACGCAAGGATCTGAGTTTGGAGAGCACATCATTGCGTTTGCGTTGCTCCACCGTGAGTGGTCCATCAAATAAATGCTCCATTCCTTCACAATCAAACACTCTGACATCGGTTAAATTATCCATTCCTAGCAATATAACGGATGGGAGTAGATGCTTTAGTTCAGGACATTCATTCACTTCCACCTCCTAAGGTTAGGAAATAAAACGGGGGGAAGCAATCCCTCTTCATACTTAGTCACGACTTCTTTAGATTTCGCAGACGTCTCAACTTTAAACTCTGTAGATTACCGAATGCATTTTCAGGAGACTCCTTTGCATTGACAACAAATTTCACATCATCACATCCATAAACTGTAAGAGATTTCAAACTTGGGAATCCTCCACCGCGATTAAGTGCCTCTTGACCCTTGCGTTCTTCTAACTTTAAATGGGTGGTCTGTGGTAAAAGCATTAGAGCCCATTCAGGGATGAGACTACAACCAACAATCTCCATATATCTCCACTCATCATCGTTCAATTGAGGGTTGAAAAAAGCACCATCAGGCCTTGGGCCTATGCGGAAGCGAAACGTCTTCAACTTTGTCGGATGTTTAATCAGAGGATAGTCTTGTGGGAAACGTTCCACTTCCACAATACAGAGATGTAAATTAGATAACTCTTTCAAAGATGCCACTTCACGCAAACAGGCGTTGCTACTGCTGCTGCTGCTTGCATCTTTTTCTTCAGCCTTCCACGCGTCGAAACTGTTCCACATCTTCAATTCTTCCAGGAGAGTCAACCTTGATATAACACCACTTGGAACAATTTTAAGATTATTAGTATTTGTTAAGTCCAAGCTCCGCAGATTGTCCAATTCTCCAATTTCATTTAGCAACTCGCATAACCATTCATAAATGACAGATCGAGAAATTCAAGCTGCTTCAGTCCCCCAAGTGCTGACAGACAATTCCCTTCTAAAAACATGCAGTTCCTCAGGCAAAGCACCCGTAGATTCACCAGGTTTGACAGTGGTATCTTACTGATAGCTGTTCTGCTTAGATCCAGAACCCGAAGGTCTTTTGTTGCTTCCCAAAAGCAATCTTGAAATTCAGGCAGCTTCTCATTTTCCGGCATCATCAATGTCAGCAATTCAGGACAATGCATCCCTTCTGGCAGTTTATTAATTCCACATCGCCAGAGAGAAATCCTCTTATATTCCTCCCAGTTCTTTACATGCGACAAACCTTTCTGTGGGATTCCCACAAAAGATTTGTACTCCTTGCATTCGTTTGACGAAATCCAAATGCCAACATCCCTAACGACGTCATGCATCTTTACATGCCCTTCCTCTGAACCTTCTGATAACAAACAAGAAGATTTGAGTTTCTTAACCCAAGTATGCCCTCTATTTAATGCTTCCTCCAAACTTTCAAGGCCATTTAAAAAGCCTTCACCCTTCCACATATGAATCATCTGGTCCACATGAATATCATAATCTTCAGGAAACAGGCAGCAGAACAAGAACAATGGTTTTAGATCTTGCAAACGTTCATAGCTGATTTTGATAGGCTGGTACACTGCTTCCTTCATGCCTTTGATTTCTGTTGGTGTCCTCATCTGTAATAGTGCATCCTCCCACACTCTAGGATCTCTTTCATCTCTCAGTGCCCTTCCTATTGTTATAATTGCTAGTGGAAGACCGGCGCATTCGTCCAAAACCTTCATTGCCGTGATATGTAAGAGAGGATCATCAACAACGTCACCAGCTTTCTCTTTGAATAGTTTCTGTGATTCCGTTTCCGAGAGCTCATTTACTTGTATGTTAGGTTTGCTTTCCATTTCATTGCACACATCTTTACTCCGTGTTGTGAATATGATCTTACAACCCGTGTGGATGGTAGGAGAGGGAATCCCTACATCGGCCAAAACAAGCGGCTCCCACAAATCATCCAAGATGATGAGGAATGTCTTCTCTTTCATTAATCTGAGACGAAGGTCACGTGCTCTTGAGGACTCGGTACCATCCGGGAGTGTGAAACGCAGTCTCTCCGCAATGTTGCCCTGGATCTTCTTGATGTCCACGTCCTTTGAAACAGTTACCATTATGACTATTTTGAATTGTCGTGTCCCATCTAACTTATTGTTCACATGTTTTACGAGGGTAGTTTTGCCCACACCACCCATGCCCCATACTCCAATTATTTTGGTCTTTTCATCACGTAAAGCACTCATGACTTCTTGGAGAGATGATTCTACTGATGGTAGACCCTGGATTGATGGAGCTTCCTCATATATGACGGTTGGAAGGGATGGGGGCATTGTCATCTTCATCTTCTCGGGATTCCCATCATCACAGTGCCTAACAATGTGCTCCGTCATCTGTTTCGCCTGCTTGCTTATACTGTAACGCCATCTCAAATACTGACAATGTAGACAATGTAGGCATCCCTTGTTTTCTGCCACTTTTTGCTGTATCGTCTCTGCTTCTTGTATCATTTTGGCAGCTCGTGTTAGCCATAGCCTAACTTCTGGGGTTTCTTCTTCACCATTGGAGTGTGCGGAGCTTACCAATCGATCTATGTGGTCCTTCCTGGCCACCAGATCTTGTACGCGGTCTTTCAAATCCTTAACGTTGTCATTAAAATGCATAAGATAGCCCACATGTTCCTCAAGATAAGAACATGCACACTTTCCGATCTCGACTACAGCTGAACCCAGCCCTTCTTCCATTGCCTATTCAACACAAATAGCATCATAAACAACAAAAATAACAAGAACAAAGAAAAACTGAATTATTTTACGAAATGAGTAGTAATAAAAGTTGCTATAGTCAACTAGATTTAACTCAATGACAAGTTAATCATTAAAAAAACTCAGGATTCAGCAACTACACTGGGTTGACTCCATTTGAGATTGTTTGCCAAACATACTTTAGCTAGCGTCCATTGATTGTGGGCGGGAATCCAAGGTCAAAAGTTTCCTTTCTAAAAAAATGTTCTCGTGTAGAAAAATGTAAACGTGCATGTAATCTCTATTGCCTTGTAGAAAGAATGAAAAGTGAGTCGTGTTGTCATTAAAGAGTCAACTCCATTTATGAGAACACATTGATGGGTTTTTTTTTGACCCGTCGTCGACCGGTCGTGGGTTCGAGTCGTGGCATGACTCAAAGTCCAGTGAGTACGGACTATTTTTCTCCGCGGTCTTCGACCAGTCGTAGGTGAGCTTCGACCAGTCGAAGGTGGTCTTTGACCAGTCGTAGGTGAGCCTCGACCAGTCGAAGGAGGCTAAGACCAGTCCTGGAATTTCCAGGACTAGTCGTAGGTTACGCAGTTTGTTCTGCGATTTTACGCGAAACTGCGGATTTGAGTCCTTTCGCAACAGGGATGCGAAAGGGAAGTTTCCTGAACTATAAAAGGGGTTGCCTAGGGTTTTCTAAGGATAACAAGAGGATTTCCTAAAGCTTTACAAGGGATTTGCTAAAGGGTTTAGGGCTATCAAAGGTGAGAGAGAAGAGGAAAGAGAGAGAGGAAGCTTATAGAAGGGAGGTTATGCTCGTGGAGGTTATCTACCGTGCAATCTATTTCTCAGCGCTTCTATGTCCTCGTAATTGGTGAGATCTCTTCGTTTTCTCTGTTTCTCTTATTGCTTATCCACTCCTGCGTGAGTGAAGAAGGTTGTAACTTTCTACTTCATAGTGGATTGTTGATCTGGACGAGGTCCCGTGGTTTTTACCTCTTCGAGGGTTTTCCACGTAAAAATCTCTTGTGTGGTATGTGATTGTTGCTTTGATTCATTTCATTGCTCTTTTATTATCCATAATTTTGGTTTGTTTCGGGAGGATAGATCCTAAAGTTTGTGTAAGGCATCCCAACAAAGTGGTATCAGAGCTAAGTTCATTGAACGGGTAGGATCGGTTTGAATTATGGAAGGTGTCTCATCAAGGATGATCAGTCTCAATGGTTCTAACTGGACCATATGGAAGGCTAAGATGGAGGACTTGCTTTATTGTAAGGACCTATATTCTTCAATTTTAGGCATATCAGCAAAATCTAAGGATATGACTGATTATGATTGGAAGAAGATGGACCGGAAGGCGGTGGGATTTGTTAGACAATGGTTGGATGATTCTGTGTTCCACCATGTGTCTACAGAAACCTTAGCCGCTAGCCTACGGCTGAAATTACAAGGGCTGTATGATAGGAAGACAGCCGGTAATAAAATTTTTCTGATAAGGCGACTTGTGAATCTCAAGTTCAAGGATGGTGGTTCTGTGGCCAAGCACATGAATGAGGTCAACAATATAGTGAACCAACTCTCCTCTATGAAGATGGTTCTGGATGATGAATTGCAGGCTTTACTATTGCTTAGTTCCTTGCCTGACAGTTGGGAGACATTAGTGGTGTCTTTAAGCAACTCCGCGCCAGACGGAAAGATATCCATGGAACAGGTTACTAGTTGTCTCTTCATGAATGAGGAGACAAGGAGGAAGTCTCAGGGGTCTACTTAGCAAGAGGCTCTTGTGACACAGGAACAAGGGAGAGGAAAGAACAGGAAGGGCGAGAAGGCCAGAGATAAATTAAGAGGCAAGTCGAGTAACAAAAAAAGATGTTGATTACTGGAATTGTGGCAAGAAGGGCCACTACAAGCATGAATGTCGTGGTAAGAAGAATGACAAGAAAGGAAAAGGAAAGGAAGATGAATTAGATTCCACTGTGGTCGCTTCAGATGGCGACATGGTAGTCATTCTTTCAGTAGATCACAATATATGTCTCACGGCTACGAGTCAGGACACCGACTGGGTGATTGACTTAGGGGCTTCTTTTCATGCGACTCCACGTAGGGATTTCTTCACAAGCTACAAGTCAGGTGACTATGGGACTGTGAAGATAGAAATTCTGGCGTATCAAAAATCGTGGGAGTCGGTGATATTTGTGTGAAGACCGATGTGGGCTGCACATTGGTTCTCAGGGATGTGAGGCATATCCCAGACCTTCGCCTCAACTTGATGTCGATGGGAAGGTTGGATGATGATGGCTATGAAAGCCGGTTTGCTGGTGGGCGTTGGAAGCTCATCAAGGGTTCATTGATCGTGGCCAGAGGAAATAAGTGTTGCACCCTTTACAAGGCAAGTGTCAGTATGTGCAAGGGTGGGTTGAACGCAGCGGAAGATTCAGCTATTGACATGTGGCACAGGCGTCTAGGCCATATGAGTGAAAAAGGGCTTCATGTACTAGCAAAGAAGCGGCTTCTTCCAGACGTGACAGGTATGCCTCTCAAAACCTGTCTTGATTGTTTATCAGGGAAATAATATAGAGTTTTATTCGTTAAAACTGCTTCTCATGTTAATAAAGTGCATGCATTAGTTTTGGTTTATTCTGATGTTTGTGGTCCTATGAGGACAAAAACCTTGAGTGGGGCATTGTATTTTGTTACTTTTATAATGATGCATCTAAGAGGGTTTGGGCTTATGCTTTGAAATCCAAGGACGAGGTCTTTGGTGTGTTTAAATTGTTTCATGCTATGGTCGAGAGAGAGACAAGTAGACCATTGAAGTGCATCTGCACTGACAATGGTGGTGAATACATTAGCGACTTTCATGAGTACTGCAAGTCCCTGGGTATATGGCATGAATAGACGGTTCCCAAGACCCCCCAGCATAATGGTGTAGCTGAGCGAATGAATCGCACCATTATTGAGAGAATCAGATGCATGTTATCCCATGCAAAATTGCCCAAGACGTTCTGGGGAGAAGCAATGCACACGGCGGTGTATTTAATAAACAGGTATCCATCAGCCCCGTTGAATGGAGAAGTACCTGAGAAGGTGTGGACTGGACATGATCCATCGTACAGTCATCTCAGGGTGTTTGGATGCAGGGTATCTGTTCACGTACCAAAGGACGAGAGGTCTAAGCTCGATATGAAGATCAGGTAGTGTGTGTTCTTAGGGTACGGTGATGAAAAATTCGGTTACAGGTTATGAGATTCGACCGAGAGGAAGCTCGTCAGGAGCAGAGATGTGGTTTTCTTTGAAGATCAGTGTATAGAAGACATTGGTAAGTCAGAGAAGAATCAGCCTAGTTCAGGCGAGGTAGAGGACACGGATCCGATTATTCCTCCCGTGGTGCCTAATGAGGGGGTGTACCGCAAGGTACAGAGGACGAGGGAGTTCCTTCAGAAGATGGACTAAGGGAGCAGCCCCCACTTGATCCACCTGTTGAGCCACAGGTGAGGAGGTCATCTAGGGAAAGACAGCCGTCCAAGAGGTACTCGCCACATGAGTACATTATGCTGACTGATGGGGGAGAGCCAGAAGATTATTCTGAGGCCCTAGCCGACGAGCATAAGGAGGAGTGGTTGAAAGCTATGTAAGAGGAGATAGAATCCTTGCATAAGAACCACACCTATGATATGGTGAAACTGCCTAAGGGCAAGAAGGCACTGAGCAACAAGTGGGTGTTCAGGAAGAAGATTGAGCAGAAGAATTCATAGACGAGGTTCAAGGCTAGACTTGTAGTGAAAGGGTTTGGTCAGAGGAAAGGCATAGACTTCAAGGAGATATTCTCACTAGTAGTGAAGATGACATCCATACGGATATTGCTTGGGTTGGCTGCTAGCATGGATCTGGAGATAGAGCAGTTAAATGTTAAAACTGCCTTCCTCCATGGTGACCTGGAAGAAAAGATCTACATGCACCAACCAGAGGGGTTCGAAGTCAAGGGCAAGGAGCATATGGTGTGTAGGCTGAGGAAGAGCTTGCACGGGTTGAAACAAGCTCCACGACAATGGTATAAGAAGTTTGACTCATTTATGTTGAAACATGGGTATGACAGAACGGAGTCGGACCACTGTATGTTCAC
Organism: Magnolia officinalis; assembly: GCA_021015155.1. Classification (NCBI taxonomy): domain Eukaryota; kingdom Viridiplantae; phylum Streptophyta; class Magnoliopsida; order Magnoliales; family Magnoliaceae; genus Magnolia; species Magnolia officinalis. The sequence goes on along the minus strand of JAJHSJ010000009.1, from coordinate 64,625,888 downwards.
GCGCGAGTTCTCAGATGGTGATTTCTTAGTTCTGCTGTTATACATTGATGACATGCTCATCATGGAAAAAGACATCAAGAAGATTGACAGGCTGAAACAGGAGTTGGGCAAGTCTTTTGCGATGAAAGACTTGGGCCCGGCTAGACAGATCCTAGGAATGGAGATAACCCGTGATAGGAGCAGCAGGAAGCTTTGGCTATCACAAGAGCGGTATATTGAGAAAGTCCTAGAGTGGTTCAATATGAATGCAGCGAAGTCGGTCAGTACTCTACTAGATGATCACTTCAGATTGAGCGACAGACAGTGTCCCAAGACGATGACAGAGGTGGAAGAGATGCAGAAGATACCCTACACATTAGCTGTAGGAAGTTTGATGTATGCTATGGTGCGTACACGCCTAGACATAACATATGCGGTTGGTGTTGTCAGCCGGTATCTTGCCAATCCTGGCAAAGAACATTGGGCAGCGGTGAAATGGATACTGCGGTATCTAAGAGGCTCATCCAGGTTAAGCCTATGCTATGGTGACGGTAAACCTGTGTTAGAGGGCTACACAAATGCAGATATGGCAGGTGACATAGACTCCAGGAAGTTTACATCGGGGTTCATGTTCACGTTTGCAGGGGGAGCGGTTTCTTGACAGAGCAAGCTACAGAAAGTCATAACATTGTCGACGACAGAGGCCGAGTACATTGCAATCACAGAGGCATGCAAAGAGATGCTTTGAATGAAAAGGTTCCTACAGGAACTTAGCCTGAAGCAGGAGGAGCACGTGGTCTATTGCGATAGTCAGAGTGCTATACACTTAAGCAAGAATCCAAGTCAGCATTCCAAGTCGAAACACATTGAGATACGGTATCACTGGATCAGGGATACTTTGGAACGGAAGGTGTTACAGCTTGAGAAGGTCCACACGGACGATAATGGGTCAGACATGATGACCAAGGCTTTGCTCAAGGATAAATTTGAGGTTTCTAGAAACCTGACTGACTTGAAGAAGGTGGATCCCTCCTGGGTCAAAAAGGGGGAGATTTGATGGGTTTTTTTTTTACTGTCGTTGACCGGTCGTGAGCCCTGCTCGACCGCTCGTGGGCTGGTGTTCGACCAGCCGTGGGTTCGAGTCGTGGCACGACTTAAAGTCCAGCGAGTTCGGACTATTTTTCTCCGCGGTCTTCGACCAGTCGTAGGTGAGCTTCGACCAGTCGTAGGTGAGCCTCGACCAGTCGAAGGAGGCTAAGACCAGTCCTGAAATTTTCAGAACTAGATGTAGGTTACACAGTTTGTTCCGCAATTTTGCGCGAAACTGCTGATTTGAGTCCTTTCGCAACAGGGATACGAAAGGGAAGTTTCCTAAACTATAAAGGGGTTGCTTAGGGTTTTCTAGGGATAACAAGAGGATTTTCTAAAGCTTTACAAGGGATTTGCTAAAGAGTTTAGGGCTATCAAAGGTGAGAGAGAAGACGAAAGAGAGAGAGGAAGCTTATAGAAGGGAGGTTATGCTCGTGGAGGTTATCTACCGTGCAATCTATATCTCAGCGCTTCTATGTCCTCGTAATCGGTGAGATCTCTCCGTTTTCTCTGTTTCTCTTATTGCTTATCTACTCCTGCATGAGTGAAGAAGGTTGTAACGTTCTACTTCATAGTGGATTGTTGATCTGGACGAGGTCCCGTGGTTTTTACCTCTTCGAGGGTTTTCCATGTAAAAATCTCTTGTGTGGTGTGTGATTGTTGCTTTGATTTATTTCATTGCTCTTTTATTATCCATAATTCTGGTTTGTTTCGAGAGGCTCGATCCTAAGGTTTGTGCAAGGCATCCCAACACACATGGCAACTAGTTCCTGAGGCACTTCCCCCCTAAAGCGTTTTATAGAAGAAGCTTATGATATAACATAGTGTATATGGCCCATTATGCTGTACAGCCAACATCCAATCCATCAATAATGAAAAATCAGGTTGATCCAAATCACAAGAGCGTCACACCATAGGGAATAGTTGGGATATATAGGATGCCCACCATTAAAGCCACTCAGATTGTGTTTTTGGGGCTCAACTTATTGTATATTCCATCTAATGCATTAAGATGATGAGCTCCATCAGGATGTACGGACACCGCTGACATTTAAAAATCAAATCATTCCAACGCTCAAGTTGGCTACTACACATGATTTTAGAGGTTCTAGACAAGATTTGATGCCGGGGCGTAGTCCGCTTGAATTTTGGATCAGCCAGATTTTTGGGCACAAAGGAGAATATGAGGGATTTCACATGATGGAAGGATTGGATTCATTGCCCACATCACGATGGCCCCATGCACCACTGTAGAATAAGCCTATTCTAGAAAATTGTAGATGAACAACACCAGCACTTCTTTTAGTAAGTTCAAATTGTTTGGCTTCCCAGGAATAAATCATGAAGCTATATGTAGTAGAATAATCTATTCAACACCGCATGTTAACTACATGGAACCCGAATTAGCTGTGATGCCAGATACAGCCAGGGGGTTTGACCCTGACAGTGGGGCCCACCTTGATGTATATGCTGTATATCCACAATGCCCATCCATTTTTACATCTGATTAATTTAGTGCATAGTCCCAAAAATGAAGCAGAAACAGATCTCTGGTGGATCATATGGTAGGGATTGAATTCCCACCATTAAAAGCTTCTTAGGGGCAATAAAAGTTTTGGATCAAGCTGCTACTTGTGTTTTCACTTCATCCAAGTCTGAGTGACCTTATCAATAGGTTGGATGGAAAATAAACTTTACAGTCTATGTTATGAGGTATTTAATGATGGGTGTTGAATGACCACTCTTTCCTGATTTAATCCAGATTTGTATCTGCTTCAATTTTTTTGGCGGAGTTTTGTAAAGAAGTACCTCATTGATACACTATATACATCTTGGTACGTTCAGTAATATACTTCATTAATTAAGTTATTATCAGAGAGCTACTTAATTTCTGTTAATTTTTCTTAACTTTCCTTATAATTTTTTTTAAATGACAAAAATGGCCTCTAATTAATGAGGCTACCTAAGAAGAAAACATTGCTGTGCAACCATCATCCATCCAAGCAAGGGCTCATACCATGATTAAGTTTTGAGCCCCGAAATGAGGTAAATCCAAGGCTCAAGTTGACCACACCACTGGAAGTAGTGGTGGTAATGACACCCACCGTTGAAACCTTCTTAAGGGCCACTGTGATGTTTATTTTCCATCCAACCTTTCATAAAGTCATATAATCGTGGATGAAAGGAAAAAACAATTTTCAGCTTGATCCAAAACTTCGGTGGCCCCTAAAATGTTTTCAATGGTTGATGTTTAATCCCCCAAATATATATGGTCAACTTGAGGCTTTTAACTTACTCGATTTTTGGCTTGTATATTAAATGATTTGGCAAATCAATTAGCACTGTTTCTTATAGTATGGTCCACCTAATATTTTGGCTTCTTCCATTGCCTATTCATCACACACAACATCATAAATAACCACGATAGCGAGAAGAAAAACTGAATTATTTTTCAAGACGAGTATTAATGAAACTCATTCTAGGGAACTAGATTTAGCTCAATGACAAGTTAGTAATTAAAAAAACTCAGGATTTGTCCACTACATTTGGTTGACTTCACTTGTGATTGTTTGCCAAACATTTTTTAGTGTCCATTGATTATGGGTGGGAATCCATATTCAAGTTTCCTTCCTAACAAAGGTTGTTGGGAAGAGAAATGTGAACATGCATGTGATCTCATGGGACATCTTGGTGCAAGTGAGATTTTGTAGACAAAATGAAATGTGAGTTGTGTTGTCATCAAAGGGCCAACTCCATTTATGACAACACATCGCAACTAGTTCTTGAGGCCCAGTCCTCCGCAGCGTTTATAAAAGAAGCTTATGCTACAACGTAGTGCATATGGCCCACTATGATGTACGACCCACATCCAATCCATCTATAATGTAAAATCAGGTTGATCTAAAACACAGGAACGTCACACCTTAGGGAACAGTTGGGATGGAACGCCCACCATTAAAACCTTTCAGATTGTTTGTTTGGGGCTCAACGGTTTGTATATTCCATCTAATCCATTAAGATGATGAGATTCATCAGGATGAATGGACACTCCTGACATTCAAAAATCAAACCATTCCAACACTCAAGTTGGCTACTGCACTGGATGGAGGAAAGCGAGAGAGTACGGGCGCATTCAGGGGAGCGAGAGCTGGATGCTGGGTGGGAGACGGTCTCCTCCAGGAGATCCCGGTACCCTAAAACCTTCTCCTTCTGTCTCTTTGTGGCAAACCTAACCTTTGATACAAATGAAGACGATCTGCTCCGTATATTTGGCCATTTTGGGAAAATCCAGGATGTTTACATCCCTTGGAATCGTCAGCTTAATCGTTCGCGTGGTTTTGCCTTCATCCGCTTCTATTACGAACAGGATGCGCTTAATGCCATCCATTGCTTGCATGAGAGATGGATTGATGGGAGGATTGCTCACGTGGATTGGGCGAAAAGGCAGATTGGGGTTAGGTCTGCGCAACCAGTTCCTTCTCGGCCTCTCTCCCGACAGAAGGATCCTGTACCGGCTACATTTCTTCAGTCAGCTGCTTCTTTAAGAGCGGGCGGCAATCCGGCACAGGAGAGGATGGAGGCAACATCCATTGCTGATCCCAGGGCTGTGGAAACAAGACTTCATCGGTTAAAGCCAGCTCTGGTGGGGACTGTGGCGGACCTGGATGTAGGTGTTGACCGCATAACAGGTGCTCTGAAAAATTCAAAGATCTCGCCCTCTGAGATAGAGATTGTGCGGATTTCAGACCGGAACTTCCTTCTTTCCTTCAAGACTGCGGCCTTGCTTGACGCATTCAGCAAAAACGCTACATTACAGTTGGAAATGGGGCTGCAATCGGTGGTTAAATGGTCCCCGGAAGAGGTTGTTGGCGGCGATGGGGTCTGGATCCGACTTTTGGGTATTCCAGCTCACGCCTGGCTTGAATTGGTCATCCTCGATTTGGCGAGTTACTTTGGGCAGATCGTTCAGATTGACTCTAACTCCCGCTTTGGCTATTTCCAAGCTTTCGCTTGAATTAAAATTATTCCCCAACCGGGAGTTAGCTTCAAAGAAGTGCTTCGACTACAGGTGTTAGAGAAGATGTACCCCATCATTGCTGAAGTGGAACCCCTATTTAGGTTGGGAGCCTCCTTGCCCCCCCGCCCAGTTATGAATGAGGGCAGTAGAGAGTGGGTTACGAGAAGATTCCATGGCCAGCCAGGACCCCCACCATTTGTTTGTGGAAATACGGCTACCATGGGGGAAAGGAGTCTTCCAGGACCCCCATCAGATGTTTGTAGAAATGTGGCTCTCAGGGGGAAATACGGCCTCCCGGACCCCCATCACATGTTTGTGGAAATGTGGCTACCAGGGGGGAAATGCAGCTTCCAGGACCCCCACTAGATGATTGTGGAAATGCGGCTACCAGAGGGGACATGCAGCTTCCAGGACCCCCAGGAGATGATTGTGGTCATGCGGCTACCAGGGGAGACATGCAGCTTCTAGGACCCCCAGGAGATGATTGTGGAAATGCGGCTACCAGGGGAGACATGCAGCTTCCAGGACCCCCATTAGATGATTGTGGAAATGTGGCTACAAGGGGGGACATGCAGCTTCCAGGACCCCCATCACATGGTTATGGAAAGGCGGCTACCAGGGGGAAATATGGCTACCAGGTCCCCCATCAGAGGGTTGTGGATATGCGTCTACCAGGGGGGAAAGAGATGAGCAGGACAGAGTTAGTATTCAAACAGCAGATCGATGTAATCACCAAGTGTTGGGTGCAACGGCAGGAGGATCCTTCATCAATGCTACTGGTTGTGGGCCGCATATCAATGCTTCTGTTAGTGGGCCTCTTATCAATGCATCTGCTTGCTGTCCTCCTATCTCTGAGCCCAGGGATCCCGCCAAGATGGGCACTGTGGATGCCCGCGGCGATGTGAATTGGTTCCACAATCTGCCTGTCTTAATGCTATCTCAGGGGCGTCTCTAATGGGAGTGCCTCAGCGGGTGAAGGGAGGAAGGACTCTTCAGTTCGGACAAAGGAACAGGGTTTTCAGGAAGACAGGGTGTATTGTTCATAGGAAACAGGGGTGGTGAGGAGTAATTATGGTCATCATGAAGGGGCCGGCTAGCCAGATTTGGGAATGCAACTGCCATTGTCTGCAGCTCTTTTGAACTAGGAAGTTCATATTTCGGGGATTCAAATTCTGGGCTGCCATTCTGGTAACATTCAGGGAATCCTGCAGCCTATTTAGGTTTCCCAGAGGTCAGGCAACGCTTCTCCAAGTCAAGGCGAAGCTGATATGCTGAGCGGGCTGCAGCCTTACGTCCAACCTCTGTAAAACATTGTCCCAATAAGCAGCCATTTCGACCTGTCTGAGCTCGAAGAGCAATTCACCTCTGCAGGAACAACTCACTTCCCTTCTGGAAATGGCTGTACCTCTCGGCATCACCAGGTTCATCTTTCTGATTGGATTCAGGTGAAATGAAAAGAAAACGTTCCTATGGACTTTAGAACGGTAAAAATCAGTGACATATCATTCGGGATAGATACGAGGCACAACAGAGAGGATAGTTTTAGTTACCACACCCACAAGGCAACGAACAGAAAGGGCAGTCTGTCTGTCCCAACTTCAAAGTCTGACTGGAATAATATTAGAAAGGGAAGAGCAGCTCTTGAGGTGGATTTTTCTCCTTATTTCGCCTCAGCTTGCAACACCATAACAACTTTTGATGGGGATCCGGAAGAAGGCTACTCCAGTCCAACTGATAATCTGGGAGATGGACAGGACCGATATGGATGTTCATTTCAGGGGCCAGAGTCACACTGGGAGAACTCAGAACAGAATCCTGGTAGCTTCTGTTGCACAAGAAAGAAACTCAAGGCAGATAGCAGAGCAGTCAGTGAAACAGTACCGAAGACACAGGAATCTCTACACTAAAGGAAATTGGAGCTCAAGGTTGCGCAGGCTGAAGAGACGGGCAGTTAATTCTGGATGTGTGACAGATGGATAACGCGATTATATGGAATGCGCATGGTATTGGTAATGCGCTTACAATTAACTCCCTCAAGCAGTTGGTGAAGTATCATAGCCCATGTCTTTTGGCGATTTTAGAGCCTATGCTGCCTGATGGTAAGAGGGTAGTGTTTGGGCTTCAATTAGGCTTTCATTGCTCAGTTTCAAACGCTGATCAAGGTAGTAAAATCTAGATATTTTTCTGCAATCACCTCAATGCTGTCCACACCTCAGTTTCTAATCAGCTGTTGTCGGTTTCTTTCGTTGTTCCTTCCCGTTCTGTGCCCATTTCTCTCTCGGTCGTCTACACTAAATGCAGCAGCATACTTCGGCGAACTCTCTGGAGCGAGTTAGAGAATCTGGGCAGGTCAACTCAGGGCACTTGGGCCATTGCTGGGGATTTCAATGCGGTGGTCAGTCCTAAAGAGAGACGGGGGAGCCGAGGGGCTGATAGATCAAGTATGCAGGAGTTCGCTGACATGATTCACAATACGGGGCTTATTGATGCAGGTTTTGTCGGCAATCGGTTCACTTGGTGTAACAACAGAGAAGGAAATGCTCGAGTTTGGGCTAGATTGGACAGAGTGCTCTTTAACCCCGCTTGGATGTCCGCGTTCCAAATGTTCCGCGTCGAACACCTTCCTTGTATTAACTCAGATCATGCGCCGCTGCATCTCATCTTCCCTGCCCAGGATCCTCCAAAGGTTCGGCCATTTAAATTCCTTAATGTGGTCCATGCATGCTTCGTTTTTGCAGATTATTCAAAAGGCTTGGAGGGGCGATTGCTCCCCCGTCTCGATGATTAATGTTCAGCTCAAACTGAAAAAAACTAAACAACTTTTAAAGATGTGGAACAAGGAAACGTTCGGAAATATCTTTCAATAGATTTGGATAGCTGAAGAGGAACTGGAAGGAATCGATTTTCGATTGCAGTCTGGCCCTTCTGAAGAGCTTTCCCGCCAGTTCATTAAAGTCCAACAAAAGCTCAATCAATTGCAGATCATGGAGGAGGCTTTCTGGAAACAAAAATCCAGGAATTCTTGGCTCCAGGAGGGGGACAAAAACACAAAGTATTTTCACTCCGTGGCCAACGAATGAGCCAGAAGGTCCACTATCTCCTCCATCAAAAACTCAGTTGGAGATACGGTCTCATCTATCCAAGAAATTAAAGCTGAAGTGATCAACTTCTTCCAAGATCTTTATCAAAATGAACCTATCAGCTTCAACGCTGACTTTCTCCAAGCCATCCCCCATGTTATCACCAGCCATGATAATCAGTCCCTTCTGGCCCCTCCATCCATGGATGAGGTTAAAGCAGCGGCTTTCGCCATGCCTAGCGACGGGGCCGCTGGTCCTGATGGTTTTTCCACATCGTTCTATACTACCTATTGGGACATTGTAGGTGAAGATATTCTTAAAGCGGCAAGAGACCTCATTGTTGGGACCGCTCTCCCAAGAGCTTTCACCTCGAACCTCATCTGCCTTATCCCAATGTCCCCAGCAGCTGGTTGCTTTGCTGATTTTCGTCCCATAAGCCTATGCAATGTCATTTACAAAATTTTTGCAATGGTCTTGGCTAACCGTTTAAGCTCCTTATTACCCAAGATGATATCATAGGAACAGGGTGCTTTCGTGTAGGGGAGATTGATCGCAGAGAACATTGCGCTCGCCCAGGAGATGATTCGCGATATCAACAGAAAAGTTAGAGGCGGAAACATCATTCTCAAGATTGAACTCGAGAAAGCTTATGACAGGGTGAGCTGGGACTATTTAAAGAACGTGCCTTGCAAGTTTGGATTCAGATCAGATCATGGAGTTTTGCTGGGGGAACAATTGGTTCTCTATCCATATCAACGGGGAACCCACCGGCTATTTTAAATCGTATAGGGGTTTGGGTCAAGGGGACCCCCTATCGCCGGCGCTCTTTGTAACATCCCGGATTTTTGCCAACCTGGGATTAGACGTCCTTAGGCAATGGGTTGCTCCTAACACCTTATTAATTCGTCAGAACTGAACCCCACAGTCAAAAATCGCTTCTGAACCTATTTCCTTCACAAATCTCACCCTTCACTACCTTGTTCTTTCAATTTTTCTAAGCACTTTCATCCTAGACACTATCCTAAACTAGCTAAGTAGTATAACTTGGATCACTTTATATACAAACTACAAAGGCCCAGGTACCACCTCAGACAGAAATCATACAGGACTAAATCCTTTAGAAATTAGGCGAGAATTAGCTAGTGCTAAACTAGAGTACCTGTGAAATTAGCACCAATCGCTTTAAATATGATCTGCAAGACCCAAAACTTGCAGAATCATTGACGCTAGGTTACCCTAAAATCTAGGATCAATCTCATTACCCGGTTGCTCTCGGGAGCATCTCGAAACTCCATATCGGATCTGGACCACACGTTGGAAGTCCGATTAACACGAAGTTAAGGAACTAGGACCGCCTCACTGGGCTTGACAACCATCTCAGAAATCAAATCCAGATAGTGTCCCAGTGGTATTCGCTGGAGCTCGGAGTGAAGAGTGTGAGAAATGTGAAATAATTTCAAAATAAAATATCTTGAATAGTAATCTGGCACATCTCGCTTACGGATAAGTTTTAAGTAACCAGACCGTCAGAATCAGACCAAATTACACACTCGGATCAGGAGAAATTTCATACACATTTACATGTACTCGGAATCTCCGATCGAGATCCGCTGACGTTGAATTGAAACTGGTCCGCCACGCGTGATCTGGAAATCCCACTGAAATGAAAACTTAATAGAACGTAGATCCGGTGTCTGTGAGCTTAAGTCTGACCTTTGGCTCAAGGAGGCCCGCCAAAAGTCCTCCATTGAGCTGAAACAATGCCGATTTGATTATAATGTAAGTATACCTTAAACATAAGTCTATTTCGGTGAATTTTTAGGCTATATAAGGACCTTAAATCCTTTCTCATGGCAGCCATACGAATTTGAGATTGAGAGAGAGAAAAGAGAGAGAAAAGAGAGAGAAAGTGTGGGAGCAGTGGGAGAATCTCCCTGCCACTCTTCCCTGCCGCTATTCGGGCTCCACCGCCTGATTCTCATCGCTTTCCCGGCGTTTCCGGCGTCATTTCAAGGTAAGAAACCCTAACCCTAATCTGTTTTGGGGTTTAGACAGTTGTAGGTTGTGAAATATCTAACCTATTTCATTCTATAGGTTACCAAACTGCCAAATACGGAAGCTTGGCAAACCTATTAACTCCGTTACGATTCTACGACAAAAGGTGAGGACTTTAGGTGTATAGGTTACGGTTTTCAACGCTTTCAATGTCAGATAATAATAGATTCATGATCTGCATGCAATTGCACATGTACAAAGTGCTTTCCGTTTCCTGTTTCGATTAGCGTTGTAGAATATGGAATTTCACATACTCTAGGTATACGTAGAAATACCGTATACGTATTTTTTTTGGAAAAATGTTTGACATATTTATTTAATGTATGATTATATAATATATGGATAAAATACTAGTTTGGCGAAAGGAATCGCCGTAATACATGTTCGCTTGTAAATACTACGTATGTTGAAATTGTGTATTCTAGAAATACCGTATATGTGTAAATTTTGGAAATGCAATTGTCATGATTATTTGCTGTATGATTATGGTATACATGGATAAAATACCCGCTTGGCGAAAGGATAGCCCTAATACGTATTTCGCTAACATACGTCATGTATGTTGGAATAGTGTACTCTAAGTGTTTGTGTAAATGCTTGTGAGTGTAAATGTTTAAGTGTTAGTGCCTTAGATAGGTGCTGATACGGAATTCTCGACTACCTTAGAGACATGTAGGATACCCTCCATGTGGTGGCTTACTTTAGCCACTCACTTGTGATGTATATGTGATTATATCCCTATTTGTATAGTACTCTATAACATGCTTTACAACATGCTTTACTTCATGCTTTATAACATGCCTTATGACATGCCTGCTAACATGCTTGTATTACTTTGTTTATCACGCTTTACTCCACATGCTATGGATGAAAATTGATTGAGTTTAGGACTATGTCTATAGTCCAGACTTTCGGTACCAGACTTGAAATTGTGGCTGAGATTCATGTCGCCACAAGGGATGCGTCTGACGAACCCGAGTCGTACTTCGGTTGGCGATAGTGGTTGGCCACACGGAGTGCTTTTGCGCTTCATATCGCCCAACTTGTTGTGCGCTCGAGCTAGTCAGGCTCGTCAAGTAACCCGATTGTCGAATGTATGTTCACCATGTTTGGTCATTACTGTTTGAACATAGGGTACCAAACTTACCAGTGGTGATCCCGTTAACCATGGTACCTCGATCCGCTAAGACTCATGAGCCGGACATGGTGGTATGGGACACCGTGGCCGAGCTGTCGGCCTATGCTGGGGCCAAGTGCCTCCCCGTAGTGACCATTGAGCAACCCAAACTCGTGAGCCGAATACGGTGGTATGGGACACTGTATTCGAGCTGTCGATATTTACGGCGAGAGCCGAGTACGGTGAGACCTGTACTCGTGCTGACGGGCGACGAGTCCTCTGTAGTATATTCGAGTATACTCCAAGGTTTGTGATTGGCGACGAGTCTTTCACAACAATTAGAGTATGAGTTGAGCCGAGTACGGTGAGACCTGTACTCGAGTTGACGGTCAGCAATTGAGCCGCATACGATGAGATCTGTATTCGTGCTGACGGGTGACGAGCCATTTGCGATGCCTTCGCTATGCCTCTCAAACCATAACACCGTATGTTATTAACTAGGATTGACGGCCCTAGAATGGATCATGTTTGGGAATAATACAAGTGAGGTAGCTTAGTTTCCCAATACTGCTGTTTGAAACGGACTAATAACAACTCGGAAATCATGCACATCATTGCACCGCATGTGCCTAGTAGATGTGAAGCACTGAGGGAGTTATGCATTCGCGAACGTAAGATGATGTCGCATGAGAGTGTTTGGCAAGGGTATACATCATCATGTCATTTCATTCTTTCATTTAACAAGAGTAGTTAAACTTGTTTGATTCGTACTGCTTGATTGTATTGATAACATGTTAACTTATGTTTTATTGTTCCATTGAGTTAGCTACTCACTCCCACGTTACGGGACGGTGTTTGCAACACCAACTAGACTCTGTCGCAGGTATAGACGGCGCGACGGTTCAGGAGCCGGAGCCCGATTTCGACGAGGACCAGGATGAGTTCTCATTTATGCAGTACTCTGACGGCTTTGCTTAGGCCGACTGCATCGCGGGGATTTCAGGACTCATTTTGTAGATTGTATTTTGATTTTTGACTCAAAAACATTACATGTATATGGGTACTCAGTTAGTGTTCATACTCGGGTGTTCATGGAAATTTTGTTTCTTTACCTACTTTAAATATACAGTTTCAGTCTTCCGCTTGCCTTTATACAGTTGAACTGGAGTATGAATTATTGTTTTTGGTATAATCTCATTCATGTTTATTGCTCTAACTCAGACAACATTTAACCATCATTATGTATGTTGCATAAGTGATGCGTTGGAACTCGGGAGTTGAGTTCATACTCGACCCCTGAATTTCAGGGCGTTACAAGTTGGTATCAGAGTATGATTTGGATTAAACCGGACATGGGTTATGGTCACACGATGCACTCTGACACACTCTGACTTAGGAGGGAGCGACAAAACGTAGAAACTGACTTAGGATTTTCCAAATTCGCCGAACGGCGAAACCGACCGAAATCGACCGCTGAGATTGGGCCGTACACATCCATGATCACGCGAAACAATCCCGAATCACTTCTAGGCCGTCAGTCGGGTTTGAGTCATTCCTTAGAGACAAATGTCCTTAGGTTGTGGGTCAACCACAACGCCAAAGCCTAAAACCCCTTTCTATCCAATTCCTTCAAACTCTCTCCTTGCACCACTTCATCCTTCAATTTTTTTTCTAAGTCCTTTCACACTAGGTATAAGTTCTAACATATAAATGATGAAGAATAATACTTAAACAAAAAGTTACTATAAATAGTAAATATATGTAGAAATTGGACTTTTGACCATTCAAGTTGTTGAATCTGACCAAATAAATGGGTTAGTTGGATGGATGAGCTCCTCCTACCCCAAAATCATATGCTACATGTCACATAAAATCATTCCGGTTTGCATTTTGGCCCCGATACAGCTCAAAATGGAGTCGGGGGCCAAACGGAGCACTTCCGGAGGGAACCAGGGTGGGCCCCATACTTTTTTAGAGCCTAGGGGACTGGAGGAACACGTCCCTGGTGCCCCCTTTTGAAAAATCCAAAATTTTTCGGCGAGGCCTCGCCGACTTTTTTGATGGGCCGGGCCGGCCGTCCGGGCCGATTGTGTTTGGGGGGTTGGGGAACCCCTTGGTATATGGGCCGTTCACTAAAACCCCCCTTATGGCATACTTCCTTCACAAACCACCCCTCCAAGCTCCCTTTTCCCCTCCAAGTTGTTGTTCTCTCTCTCAAAACTCCCTTCCAAACGCTCAATCTTCCATTTTCGACCACAACTCATCCATTCCCATCATCCACAGCAGTCCCTTCCTCCCTACCCTCTCCGTTTCCCTCATTTGGACTCCCACACCCCATTTGAAGCTCAAAATCGGGCAAGCCCTCTAACCCATCCATTTTCTTCATTTTCCTTTCTTTACTCCTTGTTAGTTGGGCCTCTACAACCCCTGATGAGAACCAAATCTGTGGAGAACCAAAACTCCAGCCCCTTTTCTCCCTTTAGGGCCCATTCGGCCAAACTGCATTAGGTGAGTTAGGTGGATAGAATTGTATAAGTAATAATAAATGTATGTGTAGGTATGGCTCCTAGATTGGTTGTATCCCATGTTTTCCGACACCATGTTTAGAATGTACGCAATTAAAAGTAAATCCTGAAATTTTCCTTTCCAAGTACACTTAGAAATTCATTATCTTGGGATTTGGAAATCCCATCTCATATTTTTCCACACAAGACTCATTTTCCAAAGCCTATAAAATTAATTTTAATCACCACCCACCCTCCTACCAACTATGTCATTCCCAAACCCGAGGTAGGATTAGTAATACAGTCCCATTTACTACAACTTAAGACCGCTGACCAAATAGACCCTTGGAGTTTTGAACCTAGAGCGGTGCTTCGACAGACCTGATCGTGTAGGAAATCCAACAAATTAATAATGTGAACCTTAGGACCCTCTTAGCTGGTATGAGCATGTGTGACATGCTCGGGCGTAGTTAAATTCAAGTTTAGACAACTCAATTCCAATTAGACAACTTTGACCCTACGTGATCAAATCCTTTCTTGTATTAGAAATGAACTGAAATCATTTAGTGTATAAACTTAGACTTTGGATTATAACTATTGGTTGGGTATACTAAGGAATGTAATAAATTAGTTAGTTAGTTGACTTGATTAGGTTAGAGCGAGACCCCGTTCCTTCATTAAATCCCCTTAGTACTCATAGGCTTCTTTAACAACTCTTAGGAGGCTTGTTTGATTAGTAACTAGTCACGCTCATAGGAAACTTCTATATCCCTTGGATTTAATGATAGGTCAAATCAATACGACCCTTAGAATTGCCTTCTCAAGGACTTAGTACAATCAGGAACACGGAGTAGAGAAACTATCTATAAGCGAGGTATTCGCGGTTTGAATCGAATTCTCAATCCTGGTAGTGACCAATGAACCCTATTATCTGATCAAGTAGAAGGTCGGGATTGACTAGGATTAAGAATTGATATGGCAACTTTCTGTTCTAGATAGGCAGGAGGTCCACGTATCCGACTTAGACCAACTACACAACATTCCTTCTGTGTTGGCCGAACCACTTGCAACCAAAAGTTTATAACTTCGTCTTTGAAAAGTATTAGGAGTATATAGCCGATAGCGACTTTGTCTTTTAGGCCCAAGGAATTACCCAAATGGGCGACAAATAGTTAGGAATTAGGTCTCAAATTACATGCCATGTCGGCATACATTTTATCCATATGAATGAAGAAAGATAACCTGCCTGTTAAGCTAGGCATGAATAAATAGGATCAGTTTGGACCGTGACAAAACTCCTTGGTAGGATTAGGCATCTTTCCACAAACTCACATCCGCCCTTGGAATCTACCACAACACCCATCCGTGATAGCCCCTTTCTATAATCCTAGGTACCAAGACAGATATAGTGGGAGACCGCATTTCATTTCATGTCAAGGATAAGTCTTAAATTACACATTGTTCCGACATACGGATCAGGACATAGCTCTTGAGCCTTGAGACCAATCTAGTTAGGTCACCTAATACACCTCTTTAATCTGGGTGGCGCAGCGGAAACATGGTGGACCCTACCCCACTGGCCCAGGATCGAAACGGTGCTCGTTGAATACGAACATTATAGAAGCCCTAGCAAGTTCTACTATAAGAAACCGTTTTAGGATGATTTAGTAAGATTTGATTCACCCTTTCCATAGACATAGATAATATCGAGGACTCTCTTAGACTAAGACCTAAAGGGCAACCTTAGAAATAGACACTTTGAACCTTTCAATGTTAGACATTCCCTACGTTTTTAGAGTGATCGGACTACGGAGTTACTGACATCTACAATTGCGAAGTTTTCGCGGCTTAACCCAATTCCCAATCCTGGGTGACTACCGATGGACTCTCTGCTGACGAGCGAACGACCAGGATCTACCAGGATTCAGAAGGGATACGATGAGCTTCCTACCCTGGCCCGGTAGATGATCGATGTATCGGGATCGAGTCCAATATTACCGTCTCTCCATGTTGGTCAAACAATGAAAATAGCTATCTTACTCTAAATCGTTGGGAATTGTCGTCGAGACTCCAAATAGGTAAAGAAATAAATGGTAGCAAACCCTCAGGGTATGAGAAATGGATAAATAATTAAGTTTTAAGGGGGGTAGACTAAAATGAACCAGCTGGTATATACCCTACCACGCGTAGAAACTTGGAATCAATAAGTCTTAGGCAAATGAAATAATATTAATCTTCCCTTATTACCCTTAGCCAATTTCGGGGACGAAATTTTGTTTTAAGGGGGGTAGATTGTAACATCCCGGATTTTTGCCAACCTGGGATTAGACGTCCTTAGGCAATGGGTTGCTCCTAACACCTTATTAATTCGTCAGAACTGAACCCCACAGTCAAAAATCGCTTCTGAACCCATTTCCTTCACAAATCTCACCCTTCACTACCTTGTTCTTTCAATTTTTCTAAGCACTTTCATCCTAGACACTATCCTAAACTAGCTAAGTAGTATAACTTGGATCACTTTATATACAAACTACAAAGGCCCAAGTACCACCTCAGACAGAAATCATACAGGACTAAATCCTTTAGAAATTAGGCGAGAATTAGCTAGTGCTAAACTAGAGTACCTGTGAAATTACCACCAATCGCTTTAAATACGATCTGCAAGACCCAAAACTTACAGAATCATTGACGCTAGGTTACCCTAAAATCTAGGATCAATCTCATTACCCGGTTGCTCTCAGGAGCATCTCGAAACTCCGTATCGGATCTGGACCGCACGTCGGAAGTCCGATTAACACGAAGTTAAGGAACTAGGACCGCCTCGCTGGGCTTGACAACCTTCTCGGAAATCAAATCCACATAGTGTCCCAGTGCTATTCGCTGGAGCTCGGAGTGAAGAGTGTGAGAAATGTGAAATAATTTCAAAATAAAATATCTTGAATAGTAATCTGGCACCTCTCGCTTACGGATAAGTTTTAAGCAACCAGACCGTCAGAATCAGACCAAATTACACCCTCGGATCAGGAGAAATTTTATACACATTTACATGTACTCGGAATCTCCGATCGAGATCCACTGATCGTTGAACTGAAACTGGTCCGCCACGCGTGATCTGGAAATCCCACTGAAATGAAAACTTAATAGAACGTAGATCCGGTGTCTGTGAGCTTAAGTCCGACCTTTGGCTCAAGGAGGCCCGCCAGAAGTCCTCCGTTGAGCTGAAACAATGCCGATTTAATTATAATGTAAGTATACCTTGAACATAAGTCTATTTCGGTGAATTTTTAGGCTATATAAGGACCTTAAACCCTCTCTCATGGCAGCCATACGAATTTGAGATTGAGAGAGAGAAAAGAGAGAGAAAAGAGAGAGAAAGTGTGGGAGCAGTGGGAGAATCTCCCTGCCACTCTTCCCTGCCGCTATTCGGGCTCCACCGCCCGATTCTCATCGCTTTCCCGGCATTTCCGGCGTCATTTCAGGCAAGAAACCCTAACCCTAATCTGTTTTGGGGTTTAGACATTTGTAGGTTGTGAAATAGCTAACCTATTTCATTTTATAGGTTACCAAACTGCCAAATACGGAAGCTTGGCAAACCTATCAACTCCGTTACGATTCTACGACAAAAGGTGAGGACTTTAGGTGTATAGGTTACGGTTTTCAACGCTTTCAATGTCAGATAATGATAGATTCATGATCTGCATGCAATTGCACATGTACAAAGTGCTTTCCGTTTCCTGTTTCGATTAGCGTTGTAGAATATGGAATTTCACATACTCTAGGTATAGTAGAAATACCGTATACGTATTTTTTTTGAAAAATGTTTGACATGTTTATTTAATGTATGATTATATAATATATGGATAAATACTAGTTTGGCGAAAGGAATCGCCGTAATACATGTTCGCTTGTAAATACTACGTATGTTGAAATTGTGTATTCTAGAAATACCGTATATGTGTAAATTTTGGAAATGCAATTGTCATAATTATTTGCTGTATGATTATGGTATACATGGATAAAATACCCGCTTGGCAAAAGGATAACATACGTCATGTATGTTGGAATAATGTACTCTAAGTGTTTGTGTAAATGCTTGTGAGTGTAAATGTTTAAGTGTTAGTGCCTTAGATAGGTGCTGATACGGAATTCTCGACTACCTTAGAGACATGTAGGATACCCTCCATGTGGTGGCTTACTTTAGCCACTCACTTGTGATGTATATGTGATTATATCCCTATTTGTATAGTACTCTATAACATGCTTTACAACATGCTTTACTTCATGCTTTATAACATGCCTTATGACATGCCTGCTAACATGCTTTTATTACTTTGTTTATCACGCTTTACTCCACATGCTATGGATGAAAATTGATTGAGTTTGAGACTATGTCTATAGTCCAGACTTTCGGTACCAGACTTGAGATTGTGGCTGAGATTTATGTCGCCACAAGGGATGCGTCTGACGAACCCGAGTCGTACTTCGGTTGGCGATAGTGGTTGGCCACACGAAGTGCTTTTGCGCTTCATATCGCCCAACTTGTTGTGCGCTCGAGCTAGTCAGGCTCGTCAAGTAACCCGATTGTCGAATGTGTGTTCACCATGTTTGGTCATTACTGTTTGAACCTAGGGTACCAAATTTACCAGTGACGATCCCATTAACCATGGTACCTCGATCCGCTAAGACTCATGAGCCGGACATGGTGGTATGGGACACCGTGGCCGAGCTGTCGGCCTATGCTGGGGCCAAGTGCCTCCCCGTAGTGACCATTGAGCAACCCAAACTCGTGAGCCGAATACGGTGGTATGGGACACTGTATTCGAGCTGTCGATATTTACGGCGAGAGCCGAGTACGGTGAGACCTGTACTCGTGCTGACGGGCGACGAGTCCTCTGTAGTATCTTCGAGTATACTCCAAGGTTTGTGATTGGCGATGAGTCTTTTACAACAATTAGAGTATGAGTTGAGCCGAGTACAGTGAGATCTGTACTCGAGCTGACGGCTAGCGATTGAGCCGAGTACGGTGAGACCTGTACTCGAGCTGACGTTCAGTAATTGAGCCGCATACGGTGAGATCTGTATCCGTGCTGACGGGTGACGAGCCCTTTGCGATGCCTTCGCTATGCCTCTCAAACCATAACACCGTATGTTATTAACTAGGATTGACGGCCCTAGAATGGATCATGTTTGAGAATGATACAAGTGAGGTACCTTAGTTTCCCAATACTGCTGTTTGAAACGGACTAATAACAACTCGGAAATCATGCGCATCATTGCACCGCTTGTGCCTAGTAGATGTGGAGCACTGAGGGAGTTATGCATTCGCGAACGTAAGATGATGTCGCATGAGGGTGGTTTGGCAAGGGCATACATCATCATGTCATTTCATTCTTGCATTTAACAAGAGTAGTTAAACTTGTTTGATTCGTACTGCTTTATCATTACTGCTTGATTGTATTGATAACATGTTAACTTATGCTTTATTGTTCCATTGAGTTAGCTACTCACTCCCACGTTACGGGACGGTGTTTGCAACACCAACCAGACTCTGTCGCAGGTATAGACGGCGCGATGGTTCGGAGCCGGAGCCCGATTTCGACGAGGACCAGGATGAGTTCTCATTTATGCAGTACTCTGACGGCTTTGCTTAGGCCGACTGCATCGCGGGGATTTCATGACTCATTTTGTAGATTGTATTTTGATTTTTGACCCAAAAACATTACATGTATATGGGTACTCAGTTAGTGTTCATACTCGGGTGTTCATGGAAATTTTGTTTCTTTACCTACTTTAAATATACAGTTTCAGTCTTCCGCTTGCCTTTATACAGTTGAACTGGAGTATGAATTACTGTTTTTGGTATAATCTCATTCATGTTTATTGCTCTAACTCAGACGACATTTAACCATCATTATGTATGTTGCATAAGTGATGCGTTGGAACTCGGGAGTTGAGTTCATACTCGACCCCCGAATTTCAGGGCATTACACTCTTCATCATTGCCATGGAGTCTTTCTCCGCCAACCTCAACCTCATGCTCGCAAGCAGTGGGTGCCAACAGTACGTCATTAGTCGTGGCTGCCCCAGCCCGTCCCACCTTCTCTTCGCAGATGACATCCTCCTCTTCACCAACGGTAAAAGGGCATCTCTCATGCAACTCAATCAGTTTTTGGCTCTATTCCAGGCTGTCATAGGTCAAAAAATCAGCAATCGGAAGAGCAAATTTATATGTTCGAAAGCCCTTACTCCCGCTCGAATCAGAGCCACTGAGCGCACGCTCGGTTTTCAGCAAGCTAGAGATGACATTATCTATTTGGGAGCACCACTTTGCATTGGTAGAGTCAAATTGCGGCCTTTCCAGTTTCTGTTAGACAAGGTGGACAAGAGAATTTCGGGTTGGGTGGGTAGATTGATTTCTCAAGCAGGAAGAGTTACGCTTATTCGTCATGTCCTGAGCAGTCTTCCCATCCACATCATGTCAGCAATGAATATCCCTAGCTAGGTAATTGACAAGATGGAAAGAAGCTTCTCTAATTTCTTTTGGGGCTGGTCTCATGGGAACAGGAAGCTGCATTGGTTAGCTTGGAAGTGGATCACCAGACCCATCGAGGAGGGCGGTCTGGGAATCAGAAGGCTGAAAGAAGTCATGGTTGCTCACCGCCTAAAATTAGCGTGGGGAGTCAGGTACAACTAGCCGCCTAGCCCCTGGGCAAGTCTGATGTTCAGCAAGTATGCTAGTGATCTACACACCAACATCCACGTCCCAGCCTCTTCAAACCCCTCGCCTCTCTGGAAGAAAGTCAGATCCCTTTTTCCTCTTCTTTTAGATTCAGTTCAGTGGTCTGTGGGTAATGGCGAAATCAACTTCTGGGCCGACAACTGGTTGGGCAAAGGGCCCATCCAACACCTCATCGACGGCCCAGTCCCTGCAAAACTCATTGAGCTGAAAGTGAGTGACGTGCTGGGTCACTCCAGTCTCTTCCCTCCTTCACGGGTTTTCTCTATCTTGCCCCAACACCTCTTAGATAGCATAATCAATGGGGGATTTTCCACTTCCGATGAGCCGCCAGAATGCTTCTGGCCCCATGAAGCGTCAGGAAGATTCTCACTTCGCTTAGCTTGAAAGCTGCTGCGCTCGCCCTCCCCGCCCGTCCAGTGGGCTTCTTGGATCTGGTTTCCTAATCTTCCCCCAAAATTTCCATCTTCATTTGGCGAGCTCTCCACAACGCCCTCCCAGTAGATAACAAAGTTCAACAGGAAGGTGTTGCCTTGGCTTCTTGTTGTAGGTGTTGCCCTCTAGACTTGGGCGTCTCTCCCCATCAGGAATCTATCCCCCACGTCCTTCTTTTTGGTCATCACGCCCAAGCCCTATGGACTTTTTTTGGCTCCTTCAGTGGTGTCTCTCCGCTGCTCCATAGCTCCATTGCTGGCAGGTTGGCCCACTGGAGAAATGCCTCTGCGCCTGGTGCTGCTCCGAAATCTTTGATGCTTGCTTCCCATTTTGATCTTGTGGGAGATCTGGTGGTCCATAAACGAAGCAGTTTTCGACATTTCCCCTATGACCTTTGGCAAATTAGTGGTGCGTATCAGATGGTGGACTAATCTGATCCTTCGGACTGATCTGAAGGATGACGCTGGCTGGAATTATGGTATTCGTTCCGGGATTTCTGCAGCGGGTCAGATTCGCAATGCTTTTTCGTTGGTGAAGTGGTGTCAACCAACCCCGGGTTGGGTTAAATTAAACATTGACGGTTCAGCGAGGGGTAACCCAGGCCCTTCAGGCGGGGGTGACGTTTGCAGAAATGAAAGCGGTATCTTTCTATTCGGCTTTGCGTCTGGCTACGGGGCTGGTTCAAATAACTTGGCAGAACTCCAAGCAATTCATGACGGGATGATGCTCTGTTTGGAGCGGGGCTTGGACAGGGTTATTGTTGAATCTGATTCCAAACTGCTAATTAACGTCCTCACGAGGCACTCAAAATCCCCCTGGAATTGGAATCCCTGGTTATCCAGAATCAACCATCTCCGCCGGTTGGGAGAGTTTACGATCATGCATATTCTCAGAGAAGGCAATGGTCCGGCTGATGGGTTGGCTTGGGAGGGGAGTCGCCTCCAACAATCCTTGATCTTTCTCCAAGCCAGAAACCTTCCTAAAGCTATCTGTGGTGTGATCTTTTTGGATAGGGTTGGCTTAGGTGCGTTCAGAACCCACGCCTAGTTTGGTTCTTTCTTTTCCTTTCGCTTGTAGATAGCCGGGCCTTCGCGTCCTTGGTGCTTCCCTCCTCCCTTCTTGTTGTGAGGGGTTGGCTTCTTTGTGCCGGCAGAGCTCTGTATAGCCTTTTATTTCTTGGAATGAAATTCGTCTTTTGAAAAAAAAAAAAAAAAGTGGGCTACTGCATATGATTTTAGAGGTTTTAGGCATGATTTAATGGGGTGCGATGGACGGGAATTTTGGATCAGCGAGACTTTTGGGATCGAAGGAGAATGTGAGGGGTTTTACATGACGGAAGGACTGGATGCCTCGCACACATGCATCAAGATGGGCTGCATACACCTCGGTAGAATAAGCTAGCCTATTCTACCGACATTTTAGATGAACATTGCCAACAGTTCTGTTAGAAATGCAAGTTCGAATTGTTTGGCTTCTTAAGAACAGATAGAAGAGGCTGGATCCTCGCTAAAGCCTGTAGAATTAAGTTATTCTACAATGCTTATTCACCTACATGGAACATGTTCACTTGCGTAGAAAACTTATTCATCTATGCATGGAAGTTATATATTCAACTGCATGTTTGGGTCCACCGTGTCAAATGTATGCTATCCAACCGAAGCAGTGAGCCCTGCGATACTAATAAATGCCCTAAAAAAGAGGCAATGGGTCGGATTTAGGTGGGAAGGCTTCAGAATGGACGGAAGTTAGCTCCAGGGATTCCACACCCAAGTGTTTTACCCGATTCACGGTTAACATGTTGTTCGACACTTCCAAAACAGACCTGCACAGAATCTTCAGTAGATTTGGGAAAATCGTTGATCTCTTCAAGCCATGGGATCATAATCTTGGAAGACCCAGGGGATTCGCTTTCATCCGTTTCCGCTACGAGAAGATTGTTGAGGCAGCATTGGTATCCCTAAATGGGAAGTTGGTGGACGGAAGGACTCTCACAGTGGAAAAGGCCAGGGGAAGAGCGGTTAATGTGTCACCCTCCTATCACCAAGAGAAGATATTTTACTAACATCTGCGTGCCTCCTCAACCCAGCAATCCTCGAGCCCAAGTATCATGTCCTTTTTGGAAGCAATCACTAACAGGGCCCACGGGCGCATGTCAAGTGTTTGCGATAATGCCCAAGGCATCTATGCGGGTAAGGGAACATTCGAAGGTCCACCAGGTGCTCGGCATAATGCACTAAAGAATTTGGCTGTCGAGGGAGCTGATGGCCGCATATCAGATGCTCAATTCAATGGGCGCACATCAAATGTTTGTCCTTGTGCACCTCAGAAAACCAAGGTCAGGGCAGAGGGTAGAGATGTTTCAGAGAAAATGCAACAACTGAAGCTCGCTTTGGTAGGTCAGGCCGAGTCCCCAGACATTCCTCTCATCCGTTTGATCCAAGGCTTGAACAATTCCAGGAATGCTTCTTCGGCCATAGATGTCTTCTGCTTAAACCGGGATCATTTCCTGCTTGTCTTTAAGACAAGGATGAAACTGATCTATTTCTACTCAGATGTCTCTCTCCATGGTAGGATGGGTTTGTCTAAGGTGGAAGCTTGGACCCCTGATTTTAGCTTGGTGAACAAGGGCATCTGGATTCATCTTTATGGCATCCTAGCACACGCCTGGCTCGAATTAGTTTTCATAACATTGGGCAATACGTTTGGTAGGGTTATTGAAATTGACAGATGTTTGCTCCTGGGTTTGGTACAAGTTGCAACTAGATGAAGATCGTTGTTAGTTCGAGCATGGACACCCAACGAACTAGGCAGTTGGAGGTGGCAGGGAAGTCATTGCAGGTGCGGCCAGTCCCAGAAATGGCATACTTTATTAGTAATGCAGAGAAGATAAGGATGGTTTCTAGGAATCTATATAAAGGCTCCATGAGGTAATGGGTGGAAGAAGCCTTCTACCACCCGGATTCACCCCGCTAAGATTGCTAAAACACACACCCAACCCCCCCCCCCCCCCCCCCCCCCACAACACACCACCACACACTAGAAGCTCCTTAACCTCTTACCCTTGGTGCATCCAGTTGTGAGATTGAGGCAGTAAGGCTCCTTTCATCAAGGCTGGGAACAAAGATTGTTCTGCTGATCGTTTCATCCCAAGTTCGAGTCCTGGCCACCACAGATAATCCACTATAAGTTCAAGTCCTTCTCAGGGTCAAAGGTTGTCCTCAGTTCACCCGAACCCAACAGTTGATCAGGCAATTATATCCCCCTCTCATACCACCCGATTACAGGAACTGCCTCACTCTTCTTGTCCCCCCCCCCCCCCCGACCATCCAAGAAGGCTCTCTCGGAAGGCCACAGCCCATAAATAGAATAGGCTCTATCGAAGGTGGGAAGATAGCGGTTGATCTATCTCCATATTTCATTCCGGCTACCATTTCCCATCTACTGTTAGGCCAGGATCTAGCAAGCCTCCCTCCAAATCTCCCAGGTCGATCTAGTCTCTTCTAGATCATCCTTTCCCTCCTACAAGGCGGAATTTTCTTAATCAGGAGATCGGTCCTCAAACCTCTCCATCTTCATGGGGGACCATCCTATCCCTTGGACACGGTCCTATTGCGGACCATCTCTTGCTTCAACTGTCGACCTTGTTACAAGGGGGACTTTACCGCTCTCTCAATTCCTAAGCTTCTAAGGACCATGTTATTGATCCTAAGCGTATTCAGGCCATCATCGGGGGTTGGCTGAGAGTGCCCAACTAGCAGATTTCCAGGCCAAGCAGGCCTCGATCTCCCAAGAAGAGTTGAACAACGCAAAATGGTATGGAAGACTTAGAAATCTGAAGCGTCGGGGTGAGAAAATAGTTAAGTCCACACATGGATAGTGTCCTCATCTGGAATGCATGCGGGGTGGGAAATCTTCCCACCATTCGTTCTTTAAAATGTATCTCGAGGCAGTATGATCCGAGATTATTACTACATCACAACCTTACACTTGGGGTGTGAACACCAATCATAGCCCTTTGTTTGGATGAATCCAAATCATCCACTCGTGGTTGATGTGAATTAGGGTTTTCCTGCTAAAAGTCGATGCTAAAACCATTATTTCATTAATGGTTTTTAGAAATTTGATTTATAGATCGTATCCTGAACATTCGTTATCCATCCAACGGTCAAGGAGACTTAGGTTTGATATAAAAAGAATAAGAGATCAAATGTTGAGGGTCAAATATTGCATATTGAACCCCATTTATATCTTTGTTTTATGAACATGATACTGCATAATGTTCTGTTTCACTTGCTTTTTACTCACTGGACATATTGGGCACCACGTTTGATTACTCGAAGGCCCTTTCGATGATATCGAAGATATGTTCGATGACATCAAAGGTCTCTTTGATGGCATCGAATTTATCAAAGAAATTTGATTAACTCTTTGGACTATTTTGGACGCATCATCGATTCATCGGACAACTCTCAATGATATCGAAGCCCTCTTCAATGAAATTGAAGGTAGGTTCGACGACATAGAAGGTTGCATAGTACAGACGAAGTTACATAGCGTGAAAAAAGCAAGTGAAAAAGGCACATTCGATGACATCGAAACCAATTTGAAGTCATCGAATGAATCGTGCGAAGTTACGCAGAGTTATGCGGAGTGCATAAATTTGAGGTAGTTTCTGAATTTTTTTCTAAGGAGGTGCGAAAGAAGGTGTTACTCAACTATAAATAGGAGTCCCCAAGGCATCCCTGAGTATCAATCTAGGATTTGGAGGAGTAAAGCACAAGGGTGGAGAGTCGTCGTCAAGCGTTTTTCTTCCTTTCTTCCTTAGTTTTTCATGTTTTCTTCTAGGTTTTAGATCTAATCATGTCTATGGTTGGCTAAACCTCTTAGCTAGGGCTAAGAGGTAAAGCTTGTGGCATGATGAGATGTTTCTATTGCTTTGATTCTTATTTATGTTAACCTTCATGGATTTTAATTTGATTATTCAAGGAATACTTCTAGTTTTTAATGGTTTGTTGTGACTTAAATTATAATAGATTTGCAATAGCTTTAAGTATCTTCTTATTTCTTTTTGAGATTGTGGGATTGGTAAATCCTGTTGTTTGCCACAGTCCCATGGGCATGGTTTGGTTATGGAATCCCTTCCAACTTTCACAATTTTCCATCCATTGATAATTAGGTCTACCGAAGTTCATTTTGATCTTAACTGCTATATCTTCTAATTGGATAGGTTGGGACGCTAATTCCAATTTTGTTATTTGAATCAAGCAAGTGGGCTCCCTAATCTCTACACGTGGATCTTTGGAAACCGTAGTTCCCACCTTTAAATTCCATAGTTTTAATCATTTTAATCATAATTACTGTCTCAATTACTTTAAAATTAGTTTACATCTTTTCTTAGTTCTACTTCTAGTTACTTTCAGAGAATAAACGAGATTAGTCCATATGGATTCGACCTCGTTCTCATCGAGATTATTACTACATTGCAACCCTACACTTGGGGTTGTGAACAAGTTTTTGGCGCCTTTGCTAGGGACTAACGGTTGCGTTTTTCTGATATTAATTAGTTTTAGAATAAGGTTAAGATTAGGGTTAGTTTACTTTTATTTTTAGAAACTAACTCTCTAATTCTAGGTTAGGGTTTTTATGAATTATTTTTAGAAACTAACTCTCTAATTCTAGGTTTAGAACTTTCCTAATTTATTTTTAGAAACTTTCCTTTTTGTTTTTAGAAACTAGGTTGCTTTTTAGGAACTTTCCTTTATAGTTTTAGAAACTAACTCATCTTTCTATTTCTTTTTTTTTTTTTTTAAGGAACTTTCTTATTTTTTTTTAGAAACTAATTTTCTTTTTTTTTTTTCTTTTTTTTTTCCTTTTGAAGGATCCTAACATAGAAACTTCTAATTTGGTAACTTCTTTCTATTTCTGGATTCCTATTTCTCTTCGTTCTTTTAGGTTTAGGTTAGATTCTGAAATCGAGGGCTGAGAGTGTTTCATACCCAAGTGGGTCTGTGACAACACTCGACGTCTTTTGAGTGAAGGAGGATTGGTTGAGGGGTTATCTATCCATCACAAGACTAGACATCACTCAAAATCCACAAAGTTAATTGAAGTTATGGTTGTCAATCAACCAGCCAATCAACCTCCAAATCCTCAACCTCAGGTTGCGGAAATCTAGGATGAGAATGAGGTGCATCAAGCACCCCCACCTTGTACTTTACGAGATTATTTACAATCGGCGGGGGTGAGCATGTCCTCATGCATGGTTTTTCTAGAAAATACGGGACATATGGATATCAAGCCAAGGGTGATCCAACTCCTTCCAAAATTTCATGGGCTTGATTCTAAAAATCCATATTTACACTTGAAAGAGTTTGATGAGATCATAGCCACCTTATACTTTCCTAACGTGTCCGATGACTTGATCAGGCTAAAACTCTTTCCCTTTTCTTTGAAAGAGAAAGCTAAGACGTGGTTGCATTCACTACATCCATGATCTATTGACAGATGGAATGACATGACAAGGGAGTTCATAAAGAAAATTTTCTCATACCATAAAACGAACACCCTTAGAAAGCCAATCATGAACTTCGCCCAAAAGGAAGACGAAACATACTTTCAATGTTAGGAGCGGTTCAAGGATCTCATCAGTTCATGCCCACAATACGGTTTTGAAACATGGTGCATCACGAACTTCTTCTATGATGGACTAAAACTCCCATGCGCCAATTGGTCGAGATAATGTGCAACGAGGAATTTATGAATAAAACTGTCGATGATGTGTGGGACTATTTTGATATGCTTGATGAAAACACACAATCATGGGACATCTCCCCGGAATCGAGCACCACTTCTAAGCATACTCAATCGAAGGAGGGGTGGAATATACATTTTGAAAGAGGATGATGATATCAATGCTAAAGTAGTTAATCTCATAAGAAAACTCGAGGCCAGTGGAATTAAGGAAGGATAAGGCTAAGGAAACTGTTTGTGGTATCTGTGCTTACAACATTCACACAACTAAAAATTGTCTAACAATACCTGCTTTTCAAAAGGTACTGAATGAGCAACCTAATGTCGTAAATAATTACTAAAGACCTTTCAGTGGACCCACCTCCAAATTATACAATCCTAGTTGGAGAAATCATCCAAATTTCAGTTGTAGGAACAGACAAACTGCTACGCCTCAAGGATTCCCTAATCAAATTCCAAATCAAGAGAAACCTCAAGAGGATCCGGTTCTAAAGCATCTTCAAAATCAAGAGCTTTTCAATCAGGATATGCTACAAGTTTTTCAAGATTTTACAAAGGTCATTCAAGGGCTTGAGACAAAAATGCGATTGGGAACAAGGGAAGTCTTCCGGTTCAACCTCTTCCCAATCCAAAACCGTAATATGAAGTCAGCGACCCGATCGCTTCAAATTAAATAGAGCAAGCTAAGTCTATCACCACCCTTAGGAGTGAGAAAATAATTGACAAATCTATTTGGTAAGGGCTGAAAAATCTAAGGACCTGGAAATAGATGAGGTAGATAGACCTAGCACTACTCCACAAGAATTAGAACCAGAACTTCAAGGCAGGTTGATTGCACCAAACCTCTCTCTAACTCTCAGGACATTTTAGAGGTGCTTAAACAAGTGAAGGTCAACATTCCTCTCCTGGAAGCCGTGAAATAAATTTCTTCATATGCTAAATTTCTGAAAGACATATGCGCGACCAAGAGGCGGCAAAGTATCAGAAATAAAAATTTTCTGACGGAAAAAGTGAGTGTCATCCTCAAGCAAGATGTGCCACAGAAATATAAAGATCTTGGTAGCCTAACCATACCTTTTGTAATTGAGAACTACCGGATTGAGCACACACTTCTTGACTTAGGAGCGAACGTAAATCTAATCCCTTACTCAGTCTATGAACAACTGGGTCTAGGTAAATTAAAACACACCCGGACCACATTACAACTTGTTGATATCTCAATTCGTGTACCGAGAGGGATAATTGAGGATGTGTTGGTCCAGGTTGACAAATTCTACTACCCAGTAGATTTTATTGTCCTGGATACTCAACCCATCGTGGACATTAGCACTCAAATTTCTATCATCCTTGGTCGCCCATTCCTTGCTACATCAAATGCAATCATTAATTGTAGGAATGGAGTCATGAATTTGTCTTCTAGAAATATGACATTGGAGCTCAATATCTTCTTCAATATGAGTAAACAGGTAGAGGATGAAGATGATACCCACGACATTACAGTGATAGATTCTTTCGTGGAAGATAAAACTCTGATGACTTATCCTCTGACCCTCTAGAGACGTATTTGACACACTCCCATGATTTGGATAATGATACAATTAGGGAGACGGGTGTCGTACTTGATACTGTGCCAGTACTTGAAGTCAACTGGTGGAGGCCACAATTTGAAGAATGACCCCAAACTGATGTACTGCCTCTACCGTCTAACCTCAAGGCACCAAAGCTTAACTTAAAATCATTGCCCTTTGACTTGAAATATGTCTATTTAGGTCAAGATGAGACATACCCAGTGGTGATCTCTTCCCATCTTTAGAAAGAATAAGAGAGTATGCTTATCTCTACTCTCATTGAGCACAAAGGAGCCATTGGATGGTCGATTGTAGACCTCAAGGGAATCGACCCTTCAATTTGTACTCACCGCATTTATCCAGAGGATAATGCGAAGACCTCTGGGAACCACAGCGTAGACTAAATCCAAACGTGAAAGAAGTGGTTAAGGCCGAGGTTCTTAAGCTATTGTATGTGGGTATCATATACCCTATATCTGATTGCCAATGGGTGAGTCCAACTCTGGTGGTTCCTAAGAAGTCCGAAATCACCATTGCAACCAATGCCGACAATGAACTCGGGACCACTAGAGTCACTACTGGTTTGAGAATGTGTATTGACTACATGAAGTTGAATACCATCACGAGGAAAGACCACTTTCATTTGCCCTTCATTGATCAAATTTTGGAAAGGCTAGCTGGTCACTCCTATTATTGTTTCCTCAACAGATATTCGGGCTACAATCAGTTCGAGATAGCCCTTGAAGACCAAGAAAAGACCACGTTCACATGTCCTTTTGGTACCTTTGCTTACCGAAGGATGCCATTTGGACTGTGTAATGCCTCCGCCACCTTTCAGCGATGTATGTTGAGTATTTTTTTAAATATGGTGGGAAAATATTTTGAGGTCTTCATGGACGATTTCTTGGTTTTTGGTCCATCCTTTAGCGAATGCTTAGAACTTTTGAAAAATGTGTTGAAGCTATGTGAGGAAAAGAACTTGGTACTGAATTAGAAGAAGTGTCACTTCATGGTTCGGAAGGGAATTGTCCTTGGACATATCATCTCGTCAAAAAGAATTGAGGTAGATTAGGCTAAGATTGATCTTATCTCTAACCCCTCCACCTAAGAACATACGACATATGCGATCCTTCTTAAGACACGTCGAATTTTACAAGAGATTCATAAAGGACTTTAGTCATCTCTCTCATCCTTTATGCAATCTACTTCAAAAGAATGTGCCATACGAGTGGACTAAACAATGCCAGGAAGCTTTTTCTACACTCAAGGGCAAGCTAACCACCGCACCGATCATGCAGCCACCCGATTGGAGCATCCCTTTTAAACTTATGTGCGACACGTCCGATTATGCTCTTGAGGAAGTCCTAGGCCAGAGAAAAGGGAAGAAGCCCTACGTTATTTATTATGCGAGTAGAACTCTAAACCCTACCCAAGTGAACTACTCAACTACGGAGAAGGAACTCTTAGCTGTAGTATTCGCTTTAGACAAGTTTAGGTCCTACTTAATCAGATCCAAGATCATCATCTACACAGATCATGCGACGCTCAAGTATCTTCTTTCTAAGAATGATGTTAAGCCCCGCTTAATAAGATGGATCCTCCTACTCTAAGAATTCGATTTGGAAATGAAAGATAAAAAGGGAGCAAAGAACGTAGTGGCTGACCATCTTTCTTGCCTTGATCCCTCTGATTCTCTTGAGACGACACACATAAATGACATGTTCCCTGATGAACAATTGTTGAAAGTCTCTCATGTACCTTGGTTTGTGAATATTGCTAACTATCTTGCTACAGGTTTCACGCCGACACATTAGACTGCACAAGATAAGAAGAAATTCTTCACCAAGGTACGCAAATTCTTCTGGGACAAGTCATATTTGTTTAAATATTGTCTAGACCAATTCTTAAGGAAATGTGTGCTAGAGAATGAACATTAAAGTGTCATCTCTTTCTGTTACTCTCAGGCCTGTGGTGGTCACTTTTATGCTAAAAAGACCACGACCAAAATTTTGCAGTGCATCTTTTACTGGCCCACTATATTCAAGGATACTCATGAGTTTTGCAAAGCTTGTGAGCGTTGTCAGAAATTGGGAGTGTTGTCCCATTGAAACATGATGCCCTTGAACCCCATTCTGATTATTAAAGCATTTGATTGCTGGTGCTTCGATTTCATAGGACCATTCCCCCAATCCTTTGGAAATTTATATATTTTGCTTGCGGTAGACTATGTCACTAAATGGGTTGAAGCAATCCCATGCCGGAACAATGATCATCAAACGATCATTAAATTCTTAAAAGAGAACATCCTTTTCCGGTTCAGAACACCTCGAGCCATCATTCATGGTGGAGATTCACATTTATGTAACAAGTCATTTGCGAATTTAATAAAAAAAAATATGGCATCTCTCATAAGGTGAGCACTCCATACCACCCACAAACAAGTGGGCAAACTGAGATTTCCAATAGGGAGATTAAACACATTCTGGAAAGAACGGTTAACCCTGACCATAAGGATTGGTCAATCCGATTGATCGATGCTTTATGAGCTTACCATATGTCATTTAAAACCCCTATCGGAATGTCTCCCTTAGACTTGTTTATGGGAAGGCTTGCCACTTACTTGTGGAGTTAGAACATAGAGCCTATCGGGCCATTAAAAATCTGAATTTCAATTTGGACAATGCTAGCTCGGTGCGCAAACTTCAGTTGAATGAACTTGAAGAGATCCGAAATGATGCGTATGAGAAATCGAGAATTTATAAGGACAGGATGAAGGTTTTTCATGACCAACACATTCTTCGAAAATCATTCACACCCGGTCAGAAAGTCCTTTCGTATAATTCTCTGTTACATCTCTTTCCGGGTAAACTCCAATCTCGTTGGACCGACCCTTTCACTATTACTAATGTCTATCCTCATGGGGCTATCAAGATTCAGAATCCAAATCATGGCAACGAATTCAAAGTGAATGGACATCGTTTAAAGCCATTTGTTGAAAAATTTGATTCAGAGGACATGTCCATACCTCTGAGTGACCCTGTTTATCAAGATTGACCTCCTAATCTGATGGAGAAATAGTTAGGTTTATTGCTTTCATATGATGTAGGACTAGGATAGTTTGCTTTCTGTCGTTCTAGGATAGTTTGCTTTCTGCTGTTCTAGGATAGTTTGATTTCCACCGTTTTAGGATAGTTTACTTATTGTCTGTTTGAGTCTCTTGTGCTAACCCATCTTTCCCACTGAGATCATATGAAAAGCCTCAAAATTCCTTCTCCAGGTATTACCTTTCCATCACTTCCCTTTTCTTTTCATTGCCTCTTTTGCATTTCATGCTTATTGTTTTACATTGAGGACAATGTAGATTTTTCAGTTGGGGATGGGGGATTAGGTAAACTAATCAGTGTTTTCTTAGTTTTGAGCAAAATTTTAAAAATTTTCAGTGTTTCAAGTCAAAATCTGTTTGGGAAGCAATGAATTGTGTACTTAAGAATGCTTTGGGTATGATAGGATAGAGATTAAATTTTGGATTGTTGGAGTTTGATCATCTAAGTAATCTATTACCTAAGTTCTTGTGCTAAATTGATTAAGAAGTAGTTTGAATATCATGTTAATCTAAATCACAAGACACATTCAAATTGTCTTCTGTCAGATGCTAGAAGTTCTGATTATTAGTATGTGAATCAGTGATAGATGATGAGAATCAAGTCTGGAGAATTTTATCCACCTTAAAAGAAGAAAAGAACTGGTTAAAAAACAGGAGATCGACAAAAAGGTCATTAAAAAAAATGAAAATCTTTTTTTAAAAAAAAGAATATATGAATCAAATTGATCGTCGATATAAAATCAAAAACTGGAAAAAGAAGGAGAAGGGGATAAGTTCGGAATCAGTACTTAATTTCAAATCAGTCTTGAAGTGATGAGCATGGCTAACATTATGAATTGATAGTATCCATACAGAAAGTAAGTTGATCTTCACTGAGCACATTGAGAAACTTAATATGCAAGTTATGTTTCAATTTAATGGACAAAGAACTTACTTGATTGGTTGCTTATGCGATTCGATTCTAGGTTTTCAAAATCTTACTTTGACATCTTATTTCTACCCATTCATACTTGAGTGAACAAAAGATTGTTTTCCCACAGAGGTTTTGGACATTAAGCATTGGGATTTATTTTTCACATATAAATGCTGGTTGGAGATTGTGTTGAGGGTCAAATATCGCATATTGAACCCCATTTATATCTTGGTTTTATGAACATAATACTATTTAATGTCCTATTTTACTCATATTTGTGTTACAAGGTGAATTTGAGAACTTGGATTGGAAAATGTTCTAAAAGCATGAATTTGACACTCAAATATCAGCAATGCAAAGAATGGATCTTATGAGACAAAGATTGAAGATTTTAAGGTCCCAAGATTTAATAAAACCAAGTGGAGAAGGAACGAAGTTGAAAGAATAAGTGTAGAATTTACATTGCGTGTGTCATCGATCACCGTTCGATGACATCGAGACTACCATTCGATGACATCGAATTTATGAAGGAAAATCGAGTTGGTCCCTGGACAAATTGAAGACACTTTTCGATGACTCAATGACTTTTTTGATGACTCGAAGCTTTGCTCGATGGCATCGAAGGCCTCTTCGATGACATCAAGTTTTCTGTGGATTTGCAGCAAAACTTGTTGGACATATTGGATACCATGTTCGATTACTCAAAGTTCGGCCCCCTCGATGATATCAAAGATATGTTCAATGACATCGAAGGCCTCTTCGAAGGCATCGAATTTATCAAAGAAATTGGATTAATTGTTTGGACTATTTTGGACACATTATCGATTCCTCGAACAACTCTCGATGACATTGAAGGCCTCTTCGATGACATCGAAGGTAAGTTCGATGACATATAAGGTTACGTAGTTCGGACGAAGTTACGCAGCACGGAAAAAGAAAGTGAAAAAGGCACCTTCGATGACCTCGAAGTCAGTTCATTGTCATCAAACGAATCGTGCGAAGTTACGCATAGTTACACGGAGTGCGTAAATTTAAAGCAGTTTCTGGATTTTTCCTAGGAGGTGCGAAAGTAGGTGTTACTCAACTATAAATAGGAGTCCCCAGGGCATCCTTGAGCATCAATCTAGGGTTTGGAGGAGCAAAGCACAAGGGTGGAGAGCCGTCACCAAGTGTTTTTTTTCCTTTCTTCCTTAGTTTTTCATATTTTCTTCTAGGGTTTTAGATCTAATCATGTCTATGGTTAGCTAAATCTCTTAGCTAGGGCTAAGAGGTGAAGCTTGTAGCATGATGGGATGTTTCTATTGCTTTGATTCTTATTTATGTTGAACTTCATGGATTCTAATTTGATTATTCAATGAATACTTCTAGTTTTTAATGGTTTGCTGTGACTTAAATTACAATAGATCTACAATAGCTTTAAGTATCTTCTTATTCCTTTTTGAGATTGTGGGATTGGTAAATTCTATTGTTTGCCATCATCCCATGGGCATGGTTTGGTGATGGAATCCCTTCCAACTTTCACAATTCTCCATCCATTGAGAATTAGGTCTACGGAAGTTCAGTTTTGATCTTAACGTTATATCTTCTAATTGGATAGGCTAGGACGCCAATTGTAAGACCCGCATCTTAGACCGTACCGTTCCGTAGGTTTCCGCGGTCTTTTCGGTCAAATTTCGGCAACCTTCGACCCTTAACCGGCGTTGCGCGCGACCCTGATTCACACACTGTCAACTCGAGTTGACTCAACCCGAGACTTGTACCATTGCGACCGCACCGTCGCCGCGGTTCCGATGCCGCGACTCGCGCGCCGAGGCGATACCCTGGCCAGGAGATGTGGGCTAGTGTTCGGTGCGAGAAAAACACCGCGCGTTGCAAAATCTAAGAGAATCTCAACGAGATGTCACATCAATCCATCAATCCATCAATCCATCAATCCATCAACCCATCAATCTCAAGGGTCAAGTACACATCACTCACACTCTTCCCCAAGCAACCCCAAAGTCAAAAAGTTCTTACACCACCATACCTTTCTTACACCAAAATCCACAAAAGTCAAGAAAAGTGGCTCTTACACCCCATCACACCACATCCATCACACCACATCCATCACTCCTCTCCCTTTACAACACTCTCTCTCTTCATTTGCAAATTCATCCCCAAGAGAGAAAAACCCCATACGTATGAGCTATCTCCCCACTCCTTCCAAGCCACAAAGGTGTCCCACCTCTCCACCCTCTCATCTCCCATCCTAGCCTTCCATTCCTCATCTCTTCCATTGGAATCGAAGCTAAGGAGCTAAGGAACCCATAGGAGCAAGAAGATCAAGTGGTGGGTGTTTTTCTTTATTTTGTTATGTGGATTTGATCATTTGAGGGCCCACATGTGGTGGGACCCATCCCGATGTATGCCTTGTATCAATGAGGGACCCATAGTGGCGGGGTCCCTCCCATCTCCACCGTTCTTTCTCTCTCTCTTTTTTTTTTCTCTCTCCTTTCCTTGTGTATGGTGATGAAGATGATGAGGTGCGTGGCCCACCTGATGTGTATGTGTGTGGCCCACCAGGATATGTTATATCCATGCTGTCTACACCTAGGGCCCATCTTGATGACGTCCAGCGGACAGGCCACTGCCTGTCCGCCTAAACAGATATGGATGAAGGGAAAATATGAACATCAGCTTTTGGAAGCTGTGATGGGCCACCCGTGTGGACCCACCTCTGGCATATGTGTTTCATCTAGGCCATTCACACTGTCCACATAGGGACGGTGGGGCCCTGATCTGGTGGCCGTTCACGAGGGACATGACCCCACAGTGATGTATACATTGAATATCCACCGTCCAAATGCTTGGGACGGGGGGGATTAGCGTGATGTACGTGGCATCCACAAGTGGGACGCACCTTGATGGAGGTGCTGTATCTACATCATCTACACGTGTGGATCTCACACCAGTAATAACTGATGCATTGACGTCAGAAATCCTGAGGCCACCATGTTGTATCCGTTTCACCTGCACCGTCCAGCAAAGGACGGTGCTGGATGCACCCACCCACACGTATGGTCCCACCATGTATGTATGTTATCCATACCGTCCAGCTAGAATGGATGTGGGACCCACCTGGATGGCTGTATCTACACCATCCGTCCAGGACGTCCAAATGATCTGGACGCTGGCTTATGTGAGATGTGGCGTGTATATAATATTATATTATATTATATACATGTGAGAGGTGGTATGTACATAATATAATATTTTATTATATATATATATATATATTTATATCTCTGTACGTGTGGGCCCCATGTGGGACCCACCTTGATGTAAGAGTTTTATATGCACCGTCCGTATTTGGACGGTGGTAAGTGCAGCCACCGTGATGTATTCTTTTTATATACATCCAGGCCGTCCATCTGCTTTGGACATGGGACCCGCCCTGGTGGATGTGCCTTGCATCCACATCGTCGGTATTTAGACGGTGGTGTAGCCCATCATGACTTATGTATTTTATCCCTGTCCATCCGCCTGGACGTGCTGGATGCACCCACCTTGATGTATGTATCGTGTCTCCACACCGGTCATTATGGAAGTGCAGTGGGGACTACCATGATTTTTGGGTATATCCCCACCGTCTGTCCATTTTGATGGACATATGGCCCACCTTGACGCATGTATTTTAGCCACGCCGTCCATTTGTTTCATCTGCGCCGTACCCAGCCTCGTGGGACACCATGATACATGTGTTGTGCATCCATGATGTTCATTGGTGGGCCCATTTGGAAGTGCAGGTCCACCTGTTGGCCGTGTAGGGCCCACCCAATATGATATAATTGGGACCATGAGATGCGGCCCACTTGACGTAATGAGGGCCCATTTGATATATATTTTAGGGCCACGTACAGGGCAGTCTGTTGTGTATTTTAAGCCCACGTGATACGACCCATTGTGATGTACTTTTGACCCATTCGGTAAGGCCCATGAGACTAGGCCCATGAGACTAGGCATTCTAAGGCCCACGGGTTATGACCCATTGCAATGCGCATTAGGCCCATTGGTGCGGCCCATTAATGTGGCCCACTTGACGAATGTAAGGCCCATGTGACACGGCCCATTTGATGTATTTAATGCCCAATGGGATGTACCTAAGATCCATTGCAATGCGTGACCCCAACCTGGTTCATGTAATGGTATTCACTACGGGCTACGCCTTGGGAGCAATGCTGGTTTGACGTCCACATTGCAAGTATAATGTTGGTTAAATGTCCGCATTACGACTCTCCCTAAGGCCCATTGATAGGCCGTACTTGTTGCGTGTAGGCCGTCTAGGCCCATCTGCGTTGTAAGCACAGTTCATTACCTTATTACATGTTTAGTATAGTTTCATGACTCATGATCATACGCATCATATGTGTGCTTGATATGAGAGGTGACTGATCATAGCATATGCCCTCGGGCAGATTGATTAGGGGCTCCCGGTTAGGCGGTGTTGCCCTACATGAGCGCACGAGACGCGCAGGATTGTTGCATGATTGGATAGTGTGATTCATGCATTCGCATTGTGTGATGTAGTTACTGTACGCCTTAGCGACATCAGGGCCATAGCCTCCACAGGCGTATCGTGGTTGGCAGGATTGGATACCGGAAATCTTGTTCTACATGGGGTGCTATAGATATCCCTGGGTGAAAGTCCCTAAACCCTTATGGTACCAAGAGGTTGCTCCAACGTCTAGACCGAGTGGGTGCATGAGCGCCGATGGCCGATTACCAGGAGGCTGCGCTTTCCACTGTGTCGTGGTCGGTTGGAAGGGGGTACGGCCTTACCCGCCCGAGAGGAGGGGGCAATGCTAGGCTGAGTCTGACCAGCTCGAGGAATGGGTCCGCTATCGACGAGCCGAGCCTGATATTGGCAGGCGGGTAGTGAGGTCTCTTCCACTTACCTTATTGCGCGCGATGGGGCGGCAATCTGGTTTAGAGTGTACTAGACCCCGGTGATATTCCAGATTTTGAGCTATACTGATATGTGGACTTAGATGAGGATTTGTATGCTTGAGTTGCATTTCGCATCGCATGGCCTTGGTATGGCCGACATCTTTCATGCCTTGCATTGCATAGCCTTGGTACGGCTAGTAGTATTCATGGATTCACCAGCATGTTCCGCATTACTCTGATACTCCATACTGCATTACTACCTTGCGCACACACTTTCACCACCCTCTAAGCTTTCTATAAGCTTATGCACGACCGTTGCTTGCAGGTGACGCGAGGACGCAGCAGCGCTGAGGCAGGAGCGCAGAGCAGATCTTTTGGAGCTTTTTGTCCATTCTCATTGTATTTCCCTTCATGCTCATTGTACTTGTAAAGTTTTGATCATAGTGGAAATGTGATGGAGTTTTTGGTTGTTGTTTGTGGGTTATGCCTTTGGTTATGCTTATTACGATTCAAACTGATATTAGAAATCCTCCTCGTAGCATCCCAGGATCGGAACCTGGCGAATGGGCGCCGGGAGCCGAGAATGGGGTTCTACGGAGGCTGTCGGCGCCGGATTCGGCGATTGGGAATTTTGTGAGCCCGGTCCCCGAGTTTGGTGCGTGACACCAATTCCAATTGTGTTATATGAATCAATTAAGAGGGCTCCCTAATCTCTACATGTGGATCCTTGGAAACCCTAGTTCCCACCATTAAATTCCATAGTTTTAATCACAATTACTCTCTCAATCACTTTAGAATTAGTTTACATCTTTTCTTAGTTCTACTTCTAGTTACTTTTAGAGAATACACGAGATAAGTCCCTGTGGATTCGACCTCGGTCTCACCGAGATTATTTCTACATCGTGACCCTACACTTGAGGTTGTGAACATCAGACAACAACGCATTATCTCCTGTTCTTACGGTAACATGAAGAAAACCGGCCATTTTTCCCTTCGTTCGAACCCACCACCCAAACAAACTGGGAGTTTCGTTTTCTTGCTCCTATGAACATGCTTGGAAGGTCTAGACCCTCCAGCATCAACGTTTCGAAGGAAGGTGGCCAGTATTTGAATCCGCCATTACCACCCCACTTCATCTTCACCGCCATTCTTCTTCACCGAGTCCAGTCTGGGTTGAGTTGTAGTCTCTGCCGGTCGACGCAAGATAAAGGAAGAAGAGAGAAGTATAAAGGAAAGATGAAGAAGAAGAAGATAAGAGAAGAGAGAGAGAAGAGGGAGTAACTCAGTGCGAATCGGGACTTGTCGGGCGACTCAACCTAGTTCAAGAACGAGTTAGCTTCCTGACTTGATGGTCGGAGTCATTTGGAGTTGTTGAGTGCTCTCTGTAAGAAAAGAAGAAGAAGAAGAAGAAGAAGAAGAAGAAGAAGAAGAAGAAAGAAGAAGAACATGGACTGCGAGCTGCTGCTTGTTGTGCGGCACCAACTAGACTTGTTGTCAAGTTGTTGGGTTGGTCCAGGTTTGCTGGAAGTGTTTGGCAGAAGGAAGAAGAAAAACAGGGAGAATAGGAAAGAGAGAAAGAGAGTGAGAAAGTGGGTGCTGCCGCACCAGCTCGAACCGAACTGAGTCCGGACCGAGTCTGGACCGAGTTGGGTGTGGGATTGGCCCAATCCAGGCACCACCTGGTCCATTAGAAGAGGTGAGGAGCAGAAGGAGGAGAGAGAGAAAGGAGAAAGAGGAAATAGAAGAAGAAGATAGAGAAGAGAGAAAGTATTGGGGAGGATCCAAGCTTGTGTTGCACTGGGTTGACTTAACCGAGTCACTAGTCATACCAAGTCAAGTGTGCGGTTGTTGACGAGTCGGGGGGGGGGGGGGGGGGTCATCGACTCGCTGAACCGAGTCAGGGCCAAGTCATGTAAATTTCTAGCTGATTTTTGCTCAACAATACTAGGAATATTTGAGTCAGAGCTGGGGAGCAACCACACACCGAGTTGGGTCGATTTGCACCTGAGTCTCTACTAGTCTAGTTAAGTTGACTTGCTCAGATCGGGCTCAAGTTAGGTAAGCCATTTCATTCAATCATATTTGTTATTAATTATTGTTGTTATTTTAATATCATTAATTATTATTAGATTATTATTTTTAATTAGTAATATCATTAATATTGTTATTACATCAATTAGAACTTGAATCCTAAAATCTAAACCTAGACCTAAACTTGTTGACTAAGAAATATTGCATATTTTCCCCTATTTATATCTTGGTTTTATGAATATGATAATGCTTAATGATATATTTTCATACATGTTTGTGTTACAAGGTGAATCTAAGAGCTTGGATTGAAAAGAATGTTAAAAGCATGGATTTAATGTTCAAGAATCACCAAGGCAAAGGAGAGATCTTGGGAGACCAAGAATGAAGAATTCACATGCCAAAGATCGAAGGAAACCAAGTACAAAAGATGAAGAAAGGACTCGAAAGATTTCAGAATTCGCAGGAAAAAACAAATAGGTTCGGTCTGATCGAAATCGCACAAAATAGTCCAGCAGCTAGAGATGAAATTTAGAAGCTAATTTGATTCGACCGACAACTAATTCGGTCTGACCGAAGCCCAGTTTGGTCCAACTGAAAGGAGGATTTGGTGCAACCGAAAGTGCACAAAAAGGCTTTAGCGCTGAAAGGAGTTAATTCGTTTTGACCGAAGATTAATTCGGTCCGACCGACAACTTAAGCTCGGTCCGACAGAACCCAGCTTAGTCCGACCGAAATCGGTCAACTGCTGAAACAGAATCCTGCTCATGCTCGGACTCGAGTTTAATCCGACTGAAGTGTAATGCAGAAAAGTTGCGAATTGCATAACTTGAGGCGATTTGCGGAAATTCTAAGTCGGTGCGTAAAACAGAGATTCACAACTATAAATAGGAGTCCCTAGGACATTCCTAGGTATCTTCTAGGGTTTGAGGAGTGGAGCAAAAGGGTGGAGCCGTCGCTCTAGAGTTTTTCCTCTTCTTCCTTAGTTGTTTTTATGCTTTGTTTGAGAGACTTTAATTCAATCATGTTTATGGTTGGCTAAACCTCTTAGCTAGGGTTAAGAGGTAAAGCTTGTAGCGTGTGTGAGACGTTTATCTTACTTTGATTCATGTTTATATTGAACTTCATTGATTTCTAGTTGATTTTAAGGAATATTTTCAGTTTTCAATGGTTTATTGTGACTCAAATTATAGTAGAGCCTGCGATAGCTTTGAATATCTTATTTTTCTATTTGAGATTGTGGGATTGGTAAATCCTGTTGTTTGTCATCATCTCCTAGGCATGGTTGGGTGATAGAATCCCTTTTAATCTTCACAATTCTCCTCCATTGAGGCTAGATTCAATGAAAGTTCAGAGATTTCCTCATCTCTTCTTCCAACTGGATAAAATAGGACTCTGATTCCAGTTGTGTTTCCTGAATCAAGTAAGGTAGCTTCCTAATTGCTATAAGTGGATCCTTGGCATCCTAGTTCCCACCTTTCAATTGATAGTTTACACAATATTCACAATAACTCCTTTAAATTCAGATTTCTATTTTAGATCGTCTTCTAGTTCTAATTCTAATTATTTTCAGACACGTATGAGATTAGTCTCTCTGGATTCGACCTCGGTCTCGTCGAGTTATTACTACATCGCAACCCTACACTTAGGGTTGTGAACACTCTAGGATAGAACCCTAAATCTAAGTAATCCAGACCCAAGGTTATGAGCATAATCCTAGATATTGCGTAAAACTCGGATCTAACCGTATAATTTATAATTCAAGATAGGATATGAGTTTAAGGGTGTGCGCACTTCCCAATGACACTAGTAGGCGATTCAACTCGTAAGGTGATGATTTTCCCCATGAGCTTTCCTCTTCCTTGTTAATATAAGTAATAGTTCATTTTATTTCAACTGATAATTGATATCTCTAATTCATGATAACTTATGTTAGATATTGAATATGTTTATTAATCATATGCTCAATACTTAGCTTGTATGAATATCCATATGTTATACTTTTGTATCTTTTCATGTTTTCGAATTATTTATGGATTGCTTATAGAACTTGAATTACTACATCTATCAATGAAAAATCTCACTTATATATGTACATCCAGGCTTGGGACGTAACTTGACCAATTGTGATTACAATGTATCCTCGAGCTAGTGGCTATTTGACTAATGGATTAAATAGAATATTGATGTGGGCTTACCACCCATGGATTGTTGTGCCTATGTAGCTTTTGAGGATGATCATTTTCTTGGTACTTATCCTATGTGGCCCTAATTTGATATTTGCCCCTTGCAACCCTTATTGTTAGATATTTACCTTCAGCGGCTTGATGGATTATTTTGTGTGACCATATGATGGTAGGTCCCACTTGTTAAACTGTGATTGGCCACAAGTTGGGAGGATGCTATTAAACATCCTACTGTTGGAGTCTCATGAGCCGAGAATGGTGGTATGGGACATTATGCTCAAGTTGTCGACCTATATGGAAATAGAAACTCACATTTACTTTAGATACATTGAAAGTATCGTATGTGTTATTTGATACTTTCCAATATGAAGCCAATAAAGAAACTTTTGTAAGGGATAACCACAACTGTAAAAATTATATTCTTAATTCCCTTTCTGATGAATTATACGATGTGTTCGCTCCATATGAAAGAATCAATGATATCTAGTCGGCATTTGGTTAAGAAATATATGTTAGAAGTAGTTAGTGCTAAAAAAAGCATATTATTTCCTCATTTCTGAACTTTTCTATATTAGATAATAAACTCGTATCTAATCAGATACTTGAGTATCAGAGTTTAGCGCACAGGGTTATAACTGAAGGATTAAAAATGGATGATGTTTTCCTTATAGGTGATTTAATTGAAAAACTTCATTTATCTTGAAAAGAATACAAAAATAAAGTGAAATACAAGAAAAATGGGATGTCCATGGAAAACATTATCGTACATTTCCGAATAGAGGAAGTCAATTGTATAAGACATTAAAAGGAAATGCTAATAGAACTGCTTCAAAAGCCAATCTGGTTGAAAAATATTAGGAGAATAAAATGATCAAATTGGATCATGTTCTCACTGTGGAAAGACAAACCATTTTATTGATCAACACCGATACTTAAAAGGTATATATTTCCACTATGAAAAATCAGGTCATCATGTTGAACAATATAAACTCAAAAATAAGAAAAGGAAACCGGTCAAAAAGAAAGGAAAATGTTGTCAATGTGACAAACTCATTCATCATATTGGAGAGTGTAGGCACAAGAAGAAGGCTTCTCAAGCTCAGTCCAATCTAACTGAACAAGATGGACAAGATGAAATAGTTATAGTGGTATTTGAAGTAAACCTTCTCAACACAATAGATTGGGTATTAGAGAATGGGGTTAAACATCATATCTGTAAGGATCAAAGTATGTTTGCCTCCTACCAAACTATAGGGGATAAACAAATGTTTAAGAAAAATGCTCGAACCTGCTCAGTAGTCAAAAAAGGAAAAGTGATCGTAAGGTTCACTTCTGTAAAGACCATTGAACTAAATAATATTCTACATGTGCATGACATAAAAAATAATAATTTTTAGATACCTCTTAAATAAAGTTGGTGTCAAATTAATTTTCGATTCAAAGAAGGTTATA
Source organism: Magnolia officinalis (assembly GCA_021015155.1). Lineage (NCBI taxonomy): Eukaryota > Viridiplantae > Streptophyta > Magnoliopsida > Magnoliales > Magnoliaceae > Magnolia > Magnolia officinalis. Next base: position 64,581,949 of record JAJHSJ010000009.1, on the reverse strand, counting down.
CTGTCCAAGAATAAGACATTTGTTGGGAATGGTTACTGTTGTGATGGACTGTTTGTACTGAATGTATCCTCTGTTGATATTAATAAGATGAATTCCAATTTTGCTTACTTCATTGAGTTACTTGATTTATGACACAATAAATCAGGACATGTAGATGTAGATGTTCTGAAAAGAATGAAGAAACTATGTCTTATACCTGATTTTTCATATCAAGAACCAAATAAATGTGAAGTGTGTATAGAATCTAAGTTCCATAAGAAACCATTCAAATAAGTTTTTAGAGAATCTGATATTCTAGAACTGATTCATAGTGAGTTGGATGATGTTAAGAATCATATGTTTAGAAATGAAAAAAGATACTACATAACCTTCATAAACAACTTCTCGAGGTATACTAGGGTATACCTATTAAGAAGTAAAGATGAAGCCCTGGAGTTTTTTATCAAACATAAGACAAAAGTTGAAAACTAGTTAAATAAGAAAAATCAAGAGAATTAGAACATATATGGGAGATGATTATGAATCCTTATAGTTTAAAGAATTTTATTAAAAGAATAACATTATGCATAAAATCACTACCCTGTATACACCTTAACAAAATAGTATAGTAGAATAGAAAAATAAAACTTTAAAAGAAATTATGAAAGTAATGTTGAATAGTTTTGGCTTACCCCCAAACATGTGGGGAGAAGCCATTTTTTTTCTTTTTGTCACATCCTTAATAAAATACCTTATAAAGTTACAAGTAAGATACTCTATGAATTATGAAAAAACATCTTACTAGTTATAAAGATCTTAAAGTATAAAAGTGCTTAGTAATAGTGAGATTAGTTAAAACTAAGAAAAGAAAATTAGGTTCAAAAACAACAGACTGAGTGTTTATAGGATACGCAGAAAATAGTGCAACCTCCAGATTCTTAGTTTTGAGATATAAAGATAACGTTCTAGACCCTAACACTATTATTGAGACAAGAGATGTAAAATTCTTTGAGAATATTTTTCCAATGAAAGTTGAATCTAAAGAAATTATAAATAATGATGCTTCAAGTATTTCCTCAAGTAGTAAGACATTAAAAAGAGAAAACGTAGAAATAGAACCAAAGAGGAGCATAAGAGTTAAGAAAGAAACTAACCTAGGAGATGGATTTTATACTTTTCTCCTTCAAGATGATCCTTTAACTTATATAGAAGCTATCAATTCATCTGACGCATTCTTTTAAAAAGAAGCTATAAATGATGAATTAGAATCTATTCTGTCTCATAAAATTTGGAAATTAATAGACCTGCCACCTGTGAATAAGACAATAAGATATAAATAAGTTTTTAAGAAAAAGTTAAAACTTGATGGTATCATTGACAAGTTTAAAGCTAGATTAATGGTTAAGGATTTCAGATAGAAGGAATTGATGGACTACTTTGATATATATTCTCCTGTAGCTAGGATTTCTTTTATTAGAGTCCTTATATACAAACTTCTTGTACATCAAATGTATGTTAAGACAACTTTTTTAAATGAAGATTTAAACGAAGAAATATGCATGGATCAATATAAGGGTTACCAAATTGAACGTCAAGAAAACAAAGTATGTAATTAATCAAATTCCTATATGGTTTAAAACAAGCTCCTAAATAGTGACATGAGAAATTTAACTATGCTTTAAAATCTGATTGATATAGAATAAATGACATATACAGATGCGTATATAGTAAATTATAGGTAATGAAAGAATTATTATTTATTTGTATGTAAATAACATGCTTATTTTTGGAACGAATCTTAAGTTGATTAACTCTGTTAAGAAATTCTTATTATCGCATTTTTATATGAAAGATCTAGGCAAGGTCAATGTAATTCTTGGAACAAAAGTAATTAGAAAAGATGATGATTTTATTCTATCTCAATCTCATTACATTGAGAAAGTGTTAAAAAAAATTTAATTACTTTGATAGCATTCATGTTAGCACTCCTTGTGACTATTTCATATATCCAAAGAAAAATACAGGTGAAAGTGTATCACATCCAACTTGAATATTCCAGAACCATTGGTAGCTTAATGTACTTAATGAATTACACAAGATTTGATATAGCTTATATAGTAAATAAATTAAGTACATATACACATAACCCTAATCATGATCATTGGAATACTTTATCTATAATACTAAGAAATGTAAAAAGTGTAATCATATATGATATACATTACATTGGTTTATCTGTTATATTGGAAAGATATAACGATGCTAACTAGATTATAGATTCAGATGAAACAAAATCCACAACTATATATATTTTCATTTTGAATGGAGTCGTCTCTTGGAAATCTACCAAATAGACTTTTATTGCACGATCCACTATGGAATTTGAGTTCATTGTTTTGATTAAAAAAAATGAATAGAAACAGAATTGATTAGAAATCTATTGGTTGATATATATTTATGGCGAAAACCTATTTCAGCATTACGATTGTCAAGATGCTATAGCAATAGTCAATAATATGATATATAATGGCAAAAGTAGACATATTTGACTCCGGCATAACATAGTAAGACATTTACTACATGATTGGGTAATAATTATTGATTTTATGAGATCAGAGAAGAATTTGATAGATCCTCTAATTAAAGGACTTAGTAAACAACTAGTTATAAATATATCGAAGGGGAAATAACTTAGTCCAATATCATGAGCTATCAGTGTTGGTAACCCAACTTATACAAATAGAGATCCCATGTAATAGGTTTCAAATGGGTAAATAACAAAACACTAGGAGTCATTTAACACTGTGATAAAGAAGCCCCTTTTATGGTATAGGCAGTACAAGCAACAATTAGTAAAGTTGAATCTCGAACTCTTAATAAATTCATATGTTATATACTTGTTGGTGATGTATTCGGTTGTTGCATACACTTGATGGAATTCACGTATTCTAATGTAGAGGTTAGGCCGCTTTCTATAAAAAGCTAGACGAATTCTCTAAAGTACTAGTGAAATCTAGGTAAATGTGTATGGCCAAAAAGTATGAAACTATAGAACCTTCTTTATCAGAACAATTGTGTGAGTGATATATGTAGTTGTTTTGCATTAATAGAAATCTTGTTCAAGATTATTTGTCACTGACTCCTATGAATCTACCTTATCTATTCTAAGTATCGATGCAAGTCTATTAGACATCTATATAATGCACAATTATTCATGTCTAATTTGAATATCATTATTTCGAAACACGCGGGGGATCGTTGTATTTTGGTGTTTCAAAATTAAAGAAAAAATCCATCCAAATTTTTCAAAAAGAAACAAATGCATTTTGTCTTGTAATGGTGTGAGTTTACTCCTACATTAGATGGGCAATGAGAAAAAACTTGAGTTTATAAGAAGAGAATTTTGCATAAGGCTTAGGCCCATTTCAAGGAACATGTGAATTTGGTTGCTTGGAGGGTTATGCCAACAACCCTAATCTATGCCATGAACCATAGGCGCGTTGGACTAAGCCATGGACGTGGATGTGGTATGGTGCAATGCGATGTTATGTGTTGTAGTGCGGTGCGTTGGGGTGTGAGTGCATGCGCACAAATATACTTGCAAGCATAAAAATTTTTGGTTGCCTTTTAAAGTTTTATTGTAAAACAGTTGACCTGAATGGTCATTTATTTTAAACTTCCGAATAGAACCGGAAAACGAAAAAAAAAAAAAAAAACCCAACGGCCATGACTGTTGGCAGGGGTGCATTCACATCTATTCGAGACAACCTTTGAAGTCCATATGAGGGACTTCTCTGGTTCTGAGTTAAAAAATCAAATCAATCTTCAGCTCTACTTCTTAATTCAAATCTCTACAACAATTTCTTTTGGTTCATCTAATTCAGCCTTCAAGTTAGACATACAAATATTGTTCAGGTCTTCGTATATCAAGTGCGTCAATATGACGAGACAATATTCGAGAGTATTCTAGAGGTTGATTGTCCAATATTCCTTTTACACTAAGGACACTGTCCAAATGAGAGCAAATAAATTTCAAGACAATTGACTTTTGTCTCACCTCGAATCAAATAATTTTTCTAAATTATTATTTTTTAAAATTTTTAAATTTATTTTAATTTTTTTATTTTTAAAATTCTGAATTTTCATAATTACGGATTTTTAAATAAAAAATTCTTGAGTATAATATCTAATATTATGTTAAACAAGCATTTATTCTACAAGCTTGAGCCGGATGATGTATCAATGTATATCAAGAGACTTTAACCCAAGAAGAAGATGAGAAGAAGAGAAAAGGGGAGCAAAAGAGAGGAGGGTTGAGAAAGGGGTATACCTCAGTTTTCAAGAAATATGATTTTACCCTGCGAAGAAGACAGGTGGACTAGTATTAGCATGGCATATGAAAAATGATGTAGAGCGGGTCGCGAACAATTACATGGCCAAGATGGATCAGAAAAGGCCCGGTCGACGACAGAAGTGATCCAGACCATCGAACCCAAAATCGGGCGTATCTCGCAATCCGGAATGAGTTACCGGACGTAAAATATATGATTTTCGGGTAGAACGAGCTAACGGAGCCAACCAACCCGGCTATGCCAGGTTGCGACGCTTGGAATTGTGAGAAACCCCTAGATCGACGGTCGTTTCCCTGCTTTAATTTCGTTTTTACTATAAATAGTAAGTTTTAGTTTGATTATAACTCTTCATTCGTCAGGCTTTAAGAGTCGCGCCCAACGTGAAAAGAGCTTAGAATAATTAGGAGAACAGTTTGGTGAAGCCAAATAGGACACTTACTATTTTTGGCCGAAAACCTTGCGCACTAGTAGACATCACGACCGTCTATAAATAGTAAGTTACTATTTATAGTAAGTTGTGAATTCTAGGAGTTTTAATTGTAGTTTGATTCTGATTTCTTTCCCATTGCTTAGTACCCCTATTTAAAGGGTTGTGAACTCATTTTTATTCATTCATTAATCAATTCTGAATTTATTAGAGTTTATTTCTATTTTCTGCTTTATTTCCTCGTGAATTCGAGAAGTCTCTGTGAGGAGTCCAGAGAAGCTCCGTGGATTCGGAGTAGTTATCCTCATCACATTCATCCCGGCGTCAATTGGTATCAAAGCGAGGTTTCCCCTCGGGCCGATGGCAAACAATGAAGGTATGAATCAAAATCTTATGGACGGTGATCCAGGGATTCGTTATCTTTCAGAAAGAATGGAAGCTTTCCACCGGGAGAGTCAGTTGACCATGCAAGGGTTGCAGGCAACCCTCGACCGTCTTGCGGATGCGCTACTCCCGCCCCGAGCCCTAAGCGGTGCTTCACCACCTATGGTTGCTCCACCACCCATGGTGGCTCCTCCACCCATGGTTGCTATACGACGCAACCCCGATTTCCGTAGAGCACTACCAGTGGCAAACCGTAGGGCTACACCAGATGATTCAAGTTCTAGCGACGAGGACCTTAATGAGGGTTTTTCTCGACAATCAATACATGGAGGCGACCATATAGATCGTGCTGAAAGAGACTATCGAGGTAAGGCTGAACTTCCTAGTTTTAATGGTTTATTACGTATAGAAGATTTCTTCGATCGACTAGCCAAAGTAGAGAGATATTTTGATTATATGGACATGCCAGATTATAAAAGGGTTAAATTGGTAGCGTTTAAGTTAAAATCTGGTGCTTCTGCATGGTGGGAATAATTACAACTCTCACGAGCCCGCCAGAACAAGGCGCCCATCTCGTCATGGCCACGGATGAGACGTCTTCTTCGATCACGATTTCTCCCCAATGATTATGAGCAGATATTATTCCAGCAATATCAAAATTGTTGACAAGGAAATCGAACTGTCACAGATTATACTGAATAATTCCAGCGGTTGGCTAAACGAAACGATCTGTCAGAATCTGAGTCACAGAAGGTGACACGATTTATAGGTGGGTTACGACCGACAATTCAGGACCGAGTTCAGATGTACCCAGTCGGGAGCGTGGATGAAGTAGTTCAATTGGCGGGTAGGGCAGAAACACAACTTGCAAGAGCTCCTGCTCATCCATATCCTTCAACTCGACCCTCCATGACGGATCTCACGCAGGATCTAGTGCTGACACGAGGAAAAGATCCAGTAGGAGAACGTCCTCAACCTCCTACAACCGCAAACCGTGATACGGGGACCAGCTCATCCAGACCTCAACGTGCAGCACCCACAACGGCGGGTCCGAGTACGATTCCAAATCCTTATGCTCTACCAAGGTCGAACAATTGTTATCACTGTGGCCAGCCAGGCCACTTATCAAACACCTGTCCTCAACGTCTCGCAGCACACTTGACTATAAACTAAGGGGGCACTGAAGATGAGACCGCAGAAGAAGACCATGGCTATAATGAACATGAACAAGGCACTGAAGAAATAGCAGGTGGCGATGAAATGATAGGCGAGGATCGTGGTGAATTTCTAGTTGTAAGGCGATTACTGTATACCTCACGAAAGGAATTACATCCACACGGACAGAATATATTTCGTACTCGGTGCACTGTCAACAAAAAGGTCTGTGATGTGATCATAAACAGTGGTAGTAGCGAGAACATCGTCTCAAGAGTGATGGTGGACAAGTTGCGGCTACTAACGACAAAGCATCCTTTCCCGTACTCAATTGGCTGGATCGAAAAGGTAAATGAGACCAAGGTAACTGAACAATGCACTATCTCCTTTTCAATTGGCAAGAATTATAAGGATCAAATACTTTGTGATGTGGTCGACATGAAAGCTTGTCATATGCTACTCGGTCGACCCTGGCAGTCGGATCGTGATGCGACCCATCAAGGATGAGATAATGTCTACATATTTATCAAGGATAGTCGAAAAATAATCCTTGCCCCTATGGCACCAAAGAACCACCCTGAAGCTTCTAAAGTGGAGGGCCATATGCGACCCACCAAAAATAATCCTTGCCCCTATGGCCCCTATGGCACTTGCATTTGTGTGATTGTGATATGCCCTAGCGACATCAGGGCCATAGCCTCTACAGACACACCGTGGGTGGCTGGTTGGATACCGGAAAAATCTTGTTCTAAGCAATTGGGGCGCCATAGATGTCCCTGGGTGAGAGTCCCTGAACCCGATGGTACCAGAGGATGACTCCAATGTCGAGACCGAGTGGATATATGAGCGCACGAGGGCCGAATACCATGAGGCCGCGTCTCCCACTGTGTCGTGGTCGGTTGGAAAGGGGTGTGGCCTTATTCGCCCGAGAGCAGGGGCATTACTAGGCTGAGTTTGACCAGCTCGGAAATGGGTTCGCTATCGACGTGCCGGATAGGTATTGGCTGACTATTGGCCAGCCGGATAGTGAGGTTTCTTACGCTCACTTGGACTGTGCTGCTTGGAGAGAGACAGTGCCATTTGGAGTGTACTGAACCCCGGTGATTATCCAGACTGAGAACCGTACTGATTTGATGCTCTTGTGAGGAGTTGTATTGGTATGAGGATTGGCATGCTTGACTTACATATTGCATCGCATGGCCTTGGTATGGCCGATAGCATTCACATCTTGTACTGCATGGCCTTGGTACGGCTGGTTGCATTTTCGTACTCATCAGCATGATTCCGCATTACTCCGGCATTGCATTCTGAGCACGTTCGCACACACTTGCACCGCCCTCTAAGCTTTCTATAAGCTTATGCACGATTGATGCGTGCAGGTAGTGCCAGTCGCAGCCGTAGTTGTGCCGCAGCAGGAGCGAGCAGCTGAGCTTTCAGAGTTTTATCTCCTTCCGTATATTGTATTTCCCTTTAGACGCATTGTACTTAAAGTTTTTGTTCATAGTGGATTTTGTGATGGTGTTCTTGTGGTTATTGTTCGTGGGTTATACTTGTGGTTATGCTCATTACGAATCAAATGGATTATTAGAAATCCTCCTTGTAGCATCCCAGGATCGGAACCTGGCGTATGGGCGCTGGGAGCCGAGAATGGGGTTCTACGGAGGCTGTCGGCGCCGGATTCGGCGATCGGGAATTTTGTGAGCCCGGTCTCCGAGTTCGGGGCGTGACAGAAGTTGGTATCAGAGCATAACTTGGGAATAACCGAGAACAACATCACATGTTTACTATGAGTTTAAGGCGATTAGGTTCCGAGTGCGAAACCTTCCGAGTTAGTTCCCTAATGTGCGATTCTCAAGGTTGATTGGCGTCATTATTCTTCCTATAGGACATGCCGCGTAGGCGAGTGACCCGATCGACTCCCGTCCCACCACCTGAGGATCCCGAGGCTCCAGCTTTACCACCTGCGCCTCCCGTCCCACCGCCAGAGATCCCTGCTCCCTTTCCTGAGGATGACGTTCCTTCGCCTGATGCCGGTGTGGATCCGACCGTGCCTGTGAGTGCCTCGCAGTTACAGCAGATGTTACAGGCTGTGACAGCTGCACTTCAGGGGCAGGGCAGACGCCCAGTTATTTCTACAGCCCAGGCAGAGCAGGAGCGCGCGAGTGCCCTTCTTCGCGAGTTCAGGCGGATGGATCCTCCACGATTTCAGGGCGAGCCAGATCCGACAGCAGCTGAGAGATGGCGCTCCGATGTGGAGAAGATTTTCGATATTATGTCATGTACGACCGAGCAGCGAGTCCGATTGGCCACATTCCTTTTCCAGGGCGAGGCAGAGCACTGGTGGACCTCTGTTACTCGTGTCGCAGGACCTGATCATGTCTGGACATGGGAGGATTTCGTCAGCCGATTCGAGGAGCAGTACTTCCCTGATCACATTCGTCGTCAGAGGGCACGAGAGTTCGAGACTCTAGTACAGGGAGACATGTCCGTGGCGCAGTACGCGGCTCGCTTCGTGGCGCTGTCACGGTTTGCGCCATATATGGTTGATGATGAGGGGCGAAAGGCCTGCCGTTTCGAGAGCGGCTTACGTTTCGGTCTTCGAGGCCGTGTTATTGGGCACGAGCTCCCGACCTTTCAGGCGGTAGTACGAAGGGCCCAGATCTACGAGACTGAGTGGGCTGACTCTCATAGCGATCGAGATCAGAGGAGAGGCCGGAAGAGGCCAGCCCAGTCCAGTAGCTCTCAGCAGCATCGACGACCACAGAGGTATATGGATCATCCACCCGCTAGAGTACCAGCAGTACCAGTGACACTAGCAGCACCAGCAGCACCTTCTGCGCCACCCCAGCGGCTGTTTCCAGGGACGTGTTTTGGATGTGGCGGTTCTGGACACCGCATATCTGAGTGCCCCCGTCCTCATCTGCAGCAGTCTAGAGGGCCGCAGCAGTCTCCAGGACAGCCGCGACCACAGCAGCAGCCTTCAGCATAGCAGTTGAGGCCCCCTCAGCAGCAGCACCAGCCTCCAGGACCTCTCCAGCAGCAGCTGAGCCCTCAGAGGGGACCTGCACCTCGCCAGCAGACCCAGGGCAGATTTTATGCCGTTCAGCAGGACCCTCAGTCATCAGGAGCAGTCGTCGATGATTCATCTGACTTGGCCCCTACACCATCTTGCTAGATTGCTTATGGATTATGCGTTTTAAGAGTTAGAGCTTGAGATTCATGGGCGTCATCCCCGTCTTTTGATGTTTCATGTATGTTGTACTGTGTTTTGATCGTACATGATGTTATGTTCCCTATCCTCTTATGAGTTACGTTTAGTTGCGATGGTAGTGTAAATTTCGAGGACGAAATTTTTATTAGGTGGGGAGAGCTGTAAGACCCGTATCTTAGTTCGCACTGTTCCGATGAATCCCCAATCCTTTCCGTCGAAGTCCGGCAATCCGCGACTGATAATCGACGTTGCGATCGATCGTAAGTCGTATCTTTTAGATTCAAGTCGGTTTAACCCGAGACCTGTATCATTGCGACCGCACCGTCGCCGCGGTTCCAACGTCGCGACTCGCGCACCAAATCGATACCACAGTTCAGGAGATACGGTCAGCGTTCGGTTCGAAGAAACGCCATGTTGCGAATCTCGAGGGAATCTCTACGAGATGTCCCATCAATAAACCATAAATGCCCCTCCATACCCAAGTACAAGCAACCATGCCTCCTTTACTCAAAGTCAACTCTCTCTCTCTCTCTTTTTCAACTCTACCCATGCCCATGACATCATCCCTCCATCCCTCCCTCTCCTTTTATTTTATTTATTTATTTATTTTTTCTCTCTCTCATTCTCCCATTCTCTCCCTCTCATACGTCCAAGCAATCTCCAAGCTTCCCAAAAATTCCCCAAAATCCTAAGTGTGGCCCACCTCCTCATCTTCCATCTCAACCGTCCAATCATCATCCGCACCGTTAAAACCCGATCAACGTCCATAAGAACCGTAGGTGAGGAGTTTCCAAGCCAAGGGAGCAAGGAGGATCGCAACAAGGTGGGTGACCAACCGTTAAACTCTTCCATTCTCTCTCTTTCTTTCATTTCTTCCCTTGAAATGGTGTGGATCGCACCGATTTGTGTAGATCTAACCCGTCCATCCACATCCGGCGGTGAGGCCCACCTCATGGTAGGTGATGATCCATCCATTTCAATGATCTCATCCTTTTTCTTATTTATTTTTATGTATTTTATATGGGATATAGACATACATATGTATATATATATATAAATATATTTCATATGTAATAAAGGTGGGCCATGATTGAGTGGGACCCACCTTGATGAATATGAGCCTCACCTCGATGTGGGACCCACCCTGATTAATGTGGAGACTCGTACATGTGGGACCCACCGTAGGTGCATGTACAGCTAACGTTCAGCGTCTCTGGACGCTGGAAGTCAGGCTGCTTTGTTTTAAAGGAAAATAAAATTTCTTAAAGGGTTAGGATGTTGCTCACATGGGCCCCACCATATTGTATTTCCCAAATCTATACTGTCCATCCTCTTCCTCATCCTATTTTAGGCGTTGAGCCAAATCTTAGGACGATTTGATCACTGGGTGGGCCATAACCCTCTAAAACCATGTGAAGACATGCCAGAACATATAAAAGTACTTGGTGGGACCTACCTAAAGCTTTGATGCAGCTGAAACTCGGTCTGGACGGCTAAACAAGTGGGACACACATAATGGGTGAACTGGATTTGTGAATCACATCTCAGTGGCCCCAACAAAATAATAAAAAAAAAAAAAATCCTAACATCCAACGTCTCTGTACGTTGGACGTGAAACAGAGGCTCCTTCAAAAAAAAAAAATGAATTTTTGGGCATTGTTCATGAGGGCTCTACCTTGTTGTATATGTTGAATCCATGCCGTCCCTCTTCTTCTCCATATCCCTTTAGGCGTTGAGCCAAAGTCTTGAGGTGATCTGATCACCGGTGGGGCCATACCCTCTAAATCATGTGAAGACATGCCAGAATATATAAAAGTACTTGGTGGGACCTGCCTGATGTTTGGATGCAGCTGAAACTCGTTCTGGACGGTCAGACAAGTGGGACATACATAATGGGTGGACTGGATTGTGAATCACATCTCGATGGGCCCCGAATAAAATAAAAAAAATAAAAGAAGAAGAAGAAAGGAAGCAGCAGCAGCTTGCTGCTGCCGCTGACAGAGACGGGCGGACGGGCTGGGCCTCACGGCCCCAGCCGTGGGCCCCACCATGATGTATGTGTGTCATCCACGCCGTCTATCCGTTTTAACAGATCATTTTAAGGCTTGAGTCCAAAAATGAGGTACATCCCAATCTCAAGTGGACCACGTTTCAGGAAACAGTGTTGGGTGAGGGCCCATCCTTTTACCGTTGAAATGGCAAATAAACATCACGGTGGGCCCTGGTCCACCTGCTTTTGAACAGGGTGGATGATGGCCTGTGGCCTTGTAAACAGGTTGGACTCAAGTAAACATTACAGTGGGCCTAGGTCCACATGACCTTATAGACAGGTTGAATGGCAAATAAACGGTACAGTGGGCCCACGGTCTTGTGACCCCATGAACCGTTTGGATGATAAATAAGCATTTTGGTGGGCCCATGTAGGTGAAACCTTATGAGTAGGTCGAATGAAAAAATAAATATTGTGGTGGACCTCCTGGTCCATATGGGCTTATAGATTGGATGGAAAATAAACATTTCTGTGGGCCCCCAGATTTGAGTAACCTTATGAACCGATTGGATGGCAAATAGATATTTTTGGTGGGCCCATAGTCATGTGATCTTATGAATAGCTTATATGAGAAATAAATAGTATGGTGGGCCCCTGGCTATGTATGTGTGGCCATATCAACAGGTTGGGCGGAAAGTAGACATTTTGGTGGACTCCACATGAGGCCTACTTGGATGTATATGGGCTCTCATACTTAGGCCCATCTTGATGTACTTTTAGGCCTATTATTGAGGCCCACTTTGATACATATGGGCCCATGTGTGTAGGCCATCTGATGTGTTATGGACCCGTTGTTGGGGCCTACCCTGATATATATTGGCCCACGTATGAGACCCATTTGAGGTATTTGTGCCTATTTTGGCCCACTTTGATGTATATGGCCTATGTGATTAGGCCCGTTTGATTCACATAAAGCCTATGTGATTGGGCTTCATTTTAATACATTCTCATCCAGGCCCATGGATTATGGCCCATTGCAATGTACTAGGGCCCCATTGGTGAGAGTCATTGAGGTGGCTCACGTGATGAATATAAGGCCTAAGATACGGCCCATTTGATGTATTTAGGGCCCAGTGAGATATACCTAAGGCACATTGCAATGTGTGATTTCGCTAGGATTTATTTAATGGTATTTGAGGTGAGCCGAGCCTTGGGGACAATGTTGGTTTGACGTCCACATTATAACTCTCCCTAAGGCCACTGATAGGCCCGTATCTGTTTCATGTAGGCCATATAGGCCCATCTTCATTGAGAGGATAGTTTATTACTTTATAACATGTTTAGCACAGCCCATGATTCATAATCATACGCATCATATGTATGCTTGAGATGAGGAGTGTCTGATCATAGCATATGCCTTCGGGCAGACTGTTTACGAGTTCCCTGATAGGCGGAGTTGCCCTACATGAGCGCGTGCTTCACGTAGGATGGTTGCATGACTGATAGTGTGATACATGCACTTGCATTTGTGTGATTGTGATATGCCCTAGCGACATCAGGGCCATAGCCTCTACAGACACACCGTGGGTGGCTGGTTGGATACCAGAAAAATCTTGTTCTAAGCAATTGGGGCGCCATAGATGTCCCTGGGTGAGAGTCCCTGAACCCGATGGTACCAGAGGATGACTCCAATGTCGAGACCGAGTGGATATATGAGCGCACGAGGGCCGAATACCATGAGGCCGCGTCTCCCACTGTGTCGTGGTCGGTTGGAAAGGGGTGTGGCCTTACTCGCCCGAGAGCAGGGGGCATTACTAGGCTGAGTTTGACCAGCTCGGAAATGGGTTCGCTATCGACGTGCCGGATAGGTATTGGCTGACTATTGGCCAGCCGGATAGTGAGGTTTCTTACGCTCACTTGGACTGTGCTGCTTGGAGAGAGACAGTGCCATTTGGAGTGTACTGAACCCCGGTGATTATCCAGACTGAGAACCGTACTGATTTGATGCTCTTGTGAGGAGTTGTATTGGTATGAGGATTGGCATGCTTGACTTACATATTGCATCGCATGGCCTTGGTATGGCCGATAGCATTCACATCTACTCTACTGCATGCCTTGGTACGGCTGGTTGCATTTTCGTACTCATCAGCATGATTCCGCATTACTCCGGCATTGCATTCTGAGCACGTTCGCACACACTTGCACGCCCTCTAAGCTTTCTATAAGCTTATGCACGATTGATGCGTGCAGGTAGTGCCAGGTCGCAGCCGTAGTTGTGCCGCAGCAGGAGCGAGCAGCTGAGCTTTCAGAGTTTTTATCTCCTTCCGTATATTGTATTTCCCTTTAGACGCATTGTACTTAAAGTTTTTGTTCATAGTGGATTTTGTGGTGGTGTTCTTGTGGTTATTGTTCGTGGGTTATACTTGTGGTTATGCTCATTACGAATCAAATGGATTATTAGAAATCCTCCTTGTAGCATCCCAGGATCGGAACCTGGCGTATGGGCGCTGGGAGCCGAGAATGGGGTTCTACGGAGGCTGTCGGCGCCGGATTCGGCGATCGGGAATTTTGTGAGCCCGGTCTCCGAGTTCGGGGCGTGACATTATACGAGTGGCTGGTCATGCCCTTCGGCCTATCGAACGCACCAAGTACTTTTATGCATTTGATGAATCAAGTTCTAAAATCGTTCACTGACAGATTTGTGGTAGTATATTTTGATGACATATTGATATATAGTCAGGATGAGGTGGAGCACAGGAAACATCTCAGGCAGGTGCTGCAGGTCCTACAAATTAACAAGTTGTACCTCAACTTGAAGAAGTGTAGTTTTTTAACTGATAGCCTATTATTTCTAGGATTTGTTGTAACGTCCACAGGCATTCGAGTGGACGATGAAAATGTACGTGCTATCAGGGAATGGCCGATCCCGACAAACATTCATGAGGTGAGGAGTTTTCATGGGTTGGCGACTTTCTATCATCGATTTGTGCGAGATTTTAGCACCATAGTCGCGCCTATAACAGATTGCATGAAAAAAGGATCGTTCCAGTGGACCGATAAAGCTGACAAGAGCTTTCATGAGATCAAGCATCGTTTGTCTACAACACCGGTCTTGATGCTTCCTAATTTCGACAAATTATTTGAGGTTGAGTGTGAGGCTTCATACGTCGGAATTTGGGGAGTATTATCACAGGAAGGCAGGCCAGTAGCCTTCTACAGCGAGAAGCTCAGTGAAGCCCGAAAGAAGTGGTCGACTTATGAGCTTGAGTTATACGCAGTTGTTTAGGCACTGCGACATTGGCGGCATTATCTGATTCAAAGAAAGTTTGTTCTGTACACTTACCATCAAGCATTAAAGTTTATGAATAATGGGTTGCATTTTTATAAGAATTCATGTTCGTTCTGAAGCATAAGTCAGGGCAGCAGAACAAGGTGGCTGATGCACTTAGCCGTCGTGCATCACTACTTGTTACGATGAGCAACAAGGTGGTCGGCTTCGACTGTCTCAAAGAGTGTTTGCCGAGGATGAGGACTTCAAAGATTCTTGGGTGAAGTGCCAAGAAGGTCACCCCAGTGATCTTCATATGCAGGATGGTTTTCTCTTCAAAGGGAATCGATTGTGCATTCTCCAAAGTTCTCTGAGGGAGCAGATTATCCAGGAGCTACATGGAGGTGGCCTCGGTGGACACCTTGGGCGAGACAAGACGCGAGCTCTTGTGGAAGAGCGGTATTACTGACCGCAATTAGTACGTGATGTGGGAAAAGTCCGCAACGTTGTCATGTTTGTCAGACCTCCAAGGGGCAATCTTAGAATACAGGCCTCTACACCCCTTTACCTGTGCCTGACGGTCCTTGGGAGGATTTATCAATGGATATCGTGCTTGGTCTCTCACGAACACAATGCGGCATGGATTCGGTGTTCGTGGTGGTAGATCGTTTCTCCAAGATGACGCACTTTATCCCATGCAAGAAGACCCTTGATGCAACACATGTGGCAAATCTATTCTTCAGGGAGGTCGTACGGCTACACGGGGTCCCCAAAATCATTACTTCTGATTGTGACATGAAGTTCATTAGCCACTTTTGGTGGACTTTGTGAACTCAATTCGATACGCGACTTCAATTCAGCAGTGCTTACCACCCACAGACTGATGGGCAGACCAAAGTTGTGAATCGCACGTTGGGAAACATCCTTCGATGTATTTCAGGAAAAAAACGGAAGCAGTGGGATTTGGCTTTGTCTCAAGCGGAGTTTGCATTCAACAACATGGTGAACCGCTCAACAGAGAAATCTCCGTTCCAGGTTACTTACGGATGAGTACCTCGCCACACACTAGACTTGGTCCCTCTGCCCAAGCTCCCAGGCATGATCATTGCAGCGGAACATATGGCTGACAAGATCATGGGCATTCATGCGGAGGTACAAGCCAAGCTACATGCCTCGAACGAAAAGTACAAGGAGCAAGCGGACAAGCATCGGCGACAAAAAGTGTTTGAGGTAGGCGACTAAGTAATGGTCCATCTGCGCAAAGAACAATTTCCGGCTGGAACGTACAACAAGTTGAAGAATAAGAAGATTGGACCGGTACCAATCATCCGCAAGATCAATGACAACGCCTATGTTGTTGATCTTCCAGATGACATGGCGATCTCAAGGACTTTCAATGTCGCGGACCTAACCGAGTATCATGAACCAGAGCATGACGAGAACCCGAGGACGAGTTGTTTTGAAGTGGAGGAGACTGATGTAGAGCGGGTCGTGAATAATTACATGGCCAACATGGATCAGAGAAGGCCCGGTCGAGGACAGAAGTGATCCAGACCATCGAACCTTAAATCGGGCGTATCTCGCAATCCGGAATGAGTTACCGGACGTAAAATATATGATTTTGGGGTAGAACGAGCTAACGGAACCAACCAACTAGGCTTTGCCAGGTTATGATGCTCGAAATTGCGAGAAACCCCTAGATTGACAGTCGTTTCCCTGCTTTAATTTCATTTTTACTATAAATAGTAAGTTTTAGTTTGATTATAACTCTTCATCTGTCAGGTTTTAAGAGTTGCGCCCAACGTGAAAAGAGCTTAGAATAATTAGGAGAACGGTTTGGTGAAGCCAAATAGGACACTTACTATTTTTGGCCGAAAACCTTGCGCACTAGTAGACATCACGACCGTCTATAAATAGTAAGTTTACTATTTATAGTAAGTTGCGAATTCTAGGAGTTTTAGTTGTAGTTTGATTCTGATTTCTTTTCCATTGCTTGGTACCCTTATTTAAAGGGTTGTGAACTCGTTTTATTCATTCATTAATCAATTCTGAATTTATTAGAGTTTATTTCTATTTTCTGCTTTATTTCCTCGTGGATTCGAGAAGTCTCTGTGAGGAGTCCAGAGAAGCTTCGTGGATTCGGAGTAGTTATCCTCATCACGTTCATCCCTGCGTCAATTGGTATCAAAGCGAGGTTTTCCCTCGGGCCGATGGCAAACAATGAAGGTATGAATCAAAATCCTGTGGACGGTGATCCATGGATTCGTTATCTTTCGGAAAGAATGGAAGCTTTCCACGGGGAGAGTCAGTTGACCATGCAAGGGCTGCAGGCAACCCTCGACCGTCTTGCAGATGCACTACTTCCGCCCCGAGCCCTAGGCGGTGCTCCACCACCTATGGTTGCTCCACCACCCATGGTGGCTCCTCCACCCATGGTTGCTGTACGACGCAACCCCGATTTCCGTAGAGCACTACCAGTGGCAAACCGTAGGGCTACACCAGATGATTCAAGTTCTAGCGACGAGGACCTTAATGAGGGTTTTGCTCGACGACCAATCCATGGAGGCGACCATATAGATCGTGCTGAAAGAGACTATCGAGGTAAGGCTGAACTTCCTAGTTTTAATGGTTTATTACGTATAGAAGATTTCCTCGATTGGCTAGCCGAAGTAGAGAGATATTTTGATTATATGGACGTGCCAGATCATAAAAGGGTAAAATTGGTAGCGTTTAAGTTAAAATCTGGTGCTTCTGCATGGTGGGAACAATTACAACTCTCACGAGCCCGCCAGAACAAGGCGCCCATCTCATCATGGCCACGGATGAGACGTCTTCTTCGATCACGATTTCTCCCCAGTGATTATGAGCAGATATTATTCCAGCAATATCAAAATTGCCGATAAGGAAATCGAACTGTCACAGATTACACTGAATAATTCCAGCGGTTGGCTACACGAAACGATCTGTCAGAATCTGAGTCACAGAAGGTGGCACGATTTATAGGTGGGTTGCGACCGACAATTCAGGACTGAGTTCAGATGTACCCAGTCGGGAGCGTGGATGAAGCAGTTCAATTGGCGGGTAGGGCAGAAACACAACTTGTAAGAGCTCCTGCTCGTCCATATCCTTCAACTCGATCCCCCATGACGGTCCCACGCAGGATCCAGTGGTGACACGAGGAAAAGATCCAGTAGGAGAACGTCCTCAACCTCCTACAACCGCAAACCGTGATACGGGGACCGGCTCATCAAGACCTCAACGTGCAGCACCCACAACAGCGGGTCCGAGTAGGATTCCAAATCCTTATGCTCGGCCAAGGTGAACAACTGTTATCGCTGTGGCCAGCCAGGACACTTATCAAACACCTGTCCTCAACGTCCGCAGCACACTTGACTATAAACGAAGGGGGCACTGAAGATGAGACCGCAGAAGAAGACCATGGCTATAATGAACATGAACAAACCACTGAAGAAATAGCAGGTGGCGATGAAATGACAGGCGAGGATCGTGGCGAATTTCTAGTTGTGAGGCGATTACTGTATACCCCACGAAAGGAATTACATCCACAGCGACACAATATATTTCGTACTCGGTGCACTGTCAACGGAAAGGTCTGTGATGTGATCATAGACAGTGGTAGTAGCGAGAACATCGTCTCAAGAGTGATGGTGGACAAGTTGCGGCTACCAACGACAAAGCATCCTTCCCCGTACTCAATTGGCTGGATCAAAAAGGTAAATGAGACCAAGGTAACTGAACAATGCACTATCTCCTTTCAATTGGCAAAATTATAGGATCAAATACTTTGTGATGTGGTCGACATGGAAGCTTGTCATATGCTACTTACTGGTCGACCCTGGCAGTCGGACCGTGATGCGACCCATCGAGGACGAGATAATGTCTACATATTTATCAAGGATAGTCGAAAAATAATCCTTGCCCCTATGGCACCAAAGAACCACCCTGAAGCTTCTAAAGTGGAGGGGAGTTCCCTCTTGACCATTCGGGATTTCATAGAGGAATCCAAGGAAACCGGCGAGGTATACGCCGTAGTGGTGAAGGGCGAGGAAGAGGAACCCGCAAATATTCCTCCAAATTTAAGACTGTTGCTAAATGAATTCAAAGAAGTCTGGCCTGAGGATTTACCTGATGAATTACCCCCCATGAGGGACATCCAACATCACATAGACCTCGTCCCTGGGGCTAGCCTGCCTAACCGCCCTCATTATCGGATGAGTCCGAAGGAGTGCGAGATACTTCAGGGGCAAGTGGAGGAATTGATCCGTAAGGGTCTCTTGAGAGAGAGCATGAGCCCATGTGCCGTACCAGCATTATTAACGCCAAAAAAAAGATGGAAGCTGGCGCATGTGTGTCGACAGCCGGGCAATCAACAAAATTACCATCAAATATCGGTTCCCAATACCACGGTTGGACGACATGCTCGATATGCTAGAAGGGGCCAAGGTGTTTTCCAAACTAGATCTAAGGAGCGGGTACCATCAGATTCGTATCCAACCCAGTGATGAGTGGAAAACGGCATTCAAGACAAAGGAAGGGTTATACGAGTGGCTGGTCATGCCCTTCGGCCTATCGAACGCACCAACTACTTTTATGCGTTTGATGAATCAAGTTCTAAAATCGTTCACTGACAGATTTGTGGTAATATATTTTGATGACATATTGATATATAGCCAGGATGAGGCGGAGCACAGGAAACATCTCAAGCAGGTGCTGCAGGTCCTACAAATTAACAAGTTGTACCTCAACTTGAAGAAGTGTAGTTTTTTAACTGACAGCCTATTGTTTCTAGGATTTGTTGTAACGTCCACAGGCATTCGAGTGGACGAGTAAAAGGTACGTGCTATCAGGGAATGGCCGATCCCGACAAACATTCATGAGGTGAGGAGTTTTCATGGGTTGGCGACTTTCTATCGTCGATTTGTGCGAGATTTTAGCACCATAGTCGCGCCTATAATAGATTGCATGGAAAAAGGACCGTTCTAGTGGACCGATAAAGCTGACAAGAGCTTTCATGAGATCAAGCATCGTTTGTCTACAACACCGGTCTTAGTGCTTCCTAATTTCGACAAATTATTTGAGGTTGAGTGTGAGGCTTCATACGTCGGAATTGGGGGAGTATTATCACAGGAAGGCAGGCCAGTAGCCTTCTACAGCGAAAAGCTCACCGAAGCCCGAAAGAAGTGGTCGACTTATGAGCTTGAGTTATACGCAGTTGTTCAGGAGCTGCGACATTGGCGGCATTATCTTTTTAAAGAGAGTTTGTTTTGTACACTGACCATCAAGCATTAAAGTTTATTAATAGTCAGACTAACGTGAATCGTGTGTATGCTAGATGGGTTACGTTTTTACAGGAATTCACGTTCGTTCTAAAGCACAAGTCAAGGGCAGCAGAACAAGGTGGCTGATACACTTAGCCATCGTGCATCACTACTTGTTACAATGAGCAACAAGGTGGTCGGCTTCGACTGTCTCAAAGAGCTGTATGCCAAGGATGAGGAATTCAAAGATTCTTGGGTGAAGTGCCAAGAAGGTCACCCCAGTGACCTTCATATGCAGGACGGTTTTCTCTTCAAATGGAATCGATTGTACATTCCCCAAAGTTCTCTGAGGGAGCAGATTATTCAGGAGCTACATGGAGGTGGCCTCGGTGGACACCTTGGGCGAGACAAGACGCGAGCTCTTGTGGAAGAGCGGTATTACTGGCCACAATTAGTACGTGATGTGGAAAAAGTCGTGCAACGTTGTCATGTTTGTCAGACCTCCAAGGGACAATCTCAGAATACGGGCCTCTACACCCCTTTACCTGTGCCTGACGGTCCTTTGGAGGATTTATCAATATACTTCGTGCTTGGCCTCCCACGAACACAACACGGCATGGATTCGGTGTTCGTGGTGGTAGATCGTTTCTCCAAGATAGTGCACTTTATCCCATGCAAGAAGACCTTTGATGCAACACATGTGGCGAATCTATTTTTCAGGAAGGTCGTACGGCTACAGGGGGTCCCCAAAACCATTACTTCTAATTGTGACACGAAGTTCATTAGCCACTTTTGGCGGACTTTGTGGACTCGATTCTATACACGACTTCAATTCAGCAGTGCTTACCACCCACAGACTGATGGGCAGACCGAAGTTGTGAATCGCACGTTGGGAAACCTCCTTCGATGTATTTCAGGAGAAAAATCGAAGCAGTGGGATTTGGCTTTGTCTCAAGTGGAGTTTGCATTCAACAACATGGTGAACCGCTCAACAGGGAAATCCCCGTTCCAGGTTATTTATGGACGAGTACCTCGCCACACACTAGACTTGGTCCCTCTGCCCAAGCTTCCAGGCATGAGCATTGCAGCGGAACATATGGCTGACAAGATCATGGGCATTCATGCGGAGGTACAAGCCAAGCTACATACCTCGAACGAAAAGTACGAGCAAACGGACAAGCATCGACGACAAAAAGTGTTCGAGGTAGGCGACCAAGTAATGGTCCATCTGCGCAAAGAATGATTTTCGGCCCGAACGTACAACAAGTTGAAGAATAAGAAGATTGGACCGGTACCAATCATCCGCAAGATCAATGACAACGCCTATGTTGTTGATCTTCCAGATGACATGGCGATCTCAAGGACTTTCAATGTCGCGGACCTGACCGAGTATCATGAACCAGAGCATGACGAGAACTCAAGGACGAGTTCTTTTGAAGTGGAGGAGACTGATGTAGAGCGAGTCGCGAACAATTACATGGCCAAGATGGATCAGAAAAGGCCCGGTCGACGATAGAAGTGATCCAGACCATCGAACCTTAAATCGGGCGTATCTCGCAATCCGGAATGAGTTACCGGACGTAAAATATATGATTTTCAGGTAGAACGAGCTAATGAAGCCAGCCAACCCGGCTATGCCAGGTTACGACGCTTGAAATTGCGAGAAACCCCTAGATCGACGGTCGTTTCCCTGCTTTAATTTCGTTTTACTATAAATAGTAAGTTTTAGTTTGATTATAACTCTTCATCCGTCGGGCTTTAGGAGTTGCGCCCCGACGTGAAAAGAGCTTAGAATAATTAGGAGAACGGTTTGGTGAAGCCAAATAGGACACTTACTATTTTCGGCCGAAAACCTTGCGCACTAGTAGACATCACGACCGTCTATAAATAGTAAGTTTACTATTTATAGTAAGTTGCGAATTCTAGGAGTTTTAGTTGTAGTTTGATTCTGATTTCTTTCCCATTGCTTGGTACCCCTATTTAAAGGGTTGTGAACTCGTTTTTATTCATTCATTAATCAATTCCGAATTTATTAGAGTTTATTTCTATTTTCTGCTTTATTTCCTCGTGGATTCGAGAAGTCTCTGTGAGGAGTCCAGAGAAGCTCCGTGGATTCGGAGTAGTTATCATCATCACGTTCATCCCTTCGTCAAAAAATCTTAGAGAGAGAGAGAGAGAGAGAGAGAGCTATGCGTGAGCTTTTTAATTGAGTGTAGATTGGTAGAGCTTACTTATTTCTTCAGTTGAGGCTCCGCCCAAAATCTCACCCACTTTGGGAGAAGACTTGCATACGCCTACTATCTTAACTTGAAAAAAAAAAAAAACAAAAAAAAAAAAAAAAAAAAAAAAAAAAAAAAAAAAAAAGAAGAAAAGAAGAAGAAGAAGAAGAAGAAGAAGAAGAAGTGGAAAGTGGGTGCTAACAAATCAATCACTCGGCTTTGCATGAAAAGAAAACCAAGAAGAAAAGATAGAAACACAAAAAAGAGAAGGGTGGAGAAAGGAGCCTACTTCGGTTTTCAAGAAACGTAAATTCACTCTACAGAGAAGAGAGATGGAAAAGTGTTAGGTATAGCCTGTGAAAAGTCTTACAGCGAGCGCTATGCACGAGCTTTCTATTTGAGATTGTTAGAGTAGTAGAGCTTCCGGCCTCAACAAGTGTAGTGTTGCAGCAGTACAGTGATGCTACGGCTTCGGTGGATCCCCAGATCTACCCAGGTCGGTGGATCCCTAACTGTGGGGCCTATAGTTATTTATATGCCTTACATCCACACCATCCATTAGTTTTGGCAACTCATTTAGGTTATATGGTATAAAAAAAAAAAAATTAAAAAAAAATTAAAAAAAAGTGAAGCAGATCCAAATCTCAGGTGGGCCACACCATATGAAACCATGTGATCGACTATCGACCATTCAAAACTTGTTGGGACCATCAGAATGTTTATTTGTGGTCTAACCTGTTGATAAGGTAACAAATGTGTCTGGATTAAGGGACCACACAACCATCAGCTTGATCCAAAACTTTTGTGGCTTTAAAGAAGTTTTAACAGTCAATTACCATTATTTCCTTGGTCAACATATGATTTGGATCTACTTTATTTTTGAGTAATACACACACATCAAGGTGGGCCCCACAGTCACCGAACCACCCACCTCCATGAATCCCCGCTGCACCACCAATTTCAGTCATTTGTCTGGGAAAGACTATTCGTGCGTCTACCGGTGTTCGACATTAAATACAGCTAAGCCCAATTTCAAGCCAGTGCATTGCAACCGCCCCTATGGTAGTGGATTAGGTGCACCCCGGCAGCAACGAAGACAGTGCCGCCCTTACCGTGGGGCCACCTTGTATTCTATATCCACACTGTGAATACGTTTTTCAGATCATTTTAGCACTTGATGCCAAAAATAAGGCAAATTCAATTCTCAGATTGGTGATTAAAGACCCTACCATTAAAAACTTCCTAGGCCCACCACAAGGTTAAAGTTATTTGCCATCCAATTTATTGATAAGGTCACATAAAGCTAGATTAAAAGATAAAACAAATATTAACTTGATCTAAAAAATTTATGGCTCATTAATGGTCAATCACCATTGTTTCTTATGGTATGGTCCACCTGAGAATTGGATCTGCTCAAAATTTGAGATTATGCCCTAAAAGAAAAATGGACAAATACATGGATATATAATAAACATATCAAAGCAGGTCCATGGTGGAGGCCACACCATCTTGAGTGAGGCTGGAGCGCAGCTAATCTACTTGGCTTGTACAATTTGAGCATGCCTATAAGAAGGGCCTCGTTGAGTAGATATTTTGGCCAAGGTATCCAGTAATATTTGACTTAAATGTTACAGCCGTTTTTTTAAAACCTCAATTTAGGCCCAAAATTCAAGCTAGAACATTGGAAAGTGTGCACCACATGTGCCAGGGGCACCATCGGTCCAAAATCCAATCCATCCATTTTAACCTCTATGATGGATGGGAATGGACATTATCATTTTGGACCATGATCTAAAAATCATAGGTGACCAGTTCCAACCATTGTATCAGTGGATATCATCAATACTTTCAATATCAGCCCGTACGTCATGAATCTAACTAGCCAGTCATGTATAAGAGATTCACGAATTCTCTCAGCTCTGCTGTATGTTTTAAAATTTTCATGAAACATATAATGTTCTTTATCTTTATATGTAAAATATAATAAAGTCTTATCCTATTTTCATTATTATTATTATTATTATTATTATATTTTTATTCATTTTTCTCTCATCAACGAGGTTTCCATTTTATGATCTGAGTGGACGTCACATGCATGTGCATACGCCACTTTATGAGAAAGATGTGCACATCAAACCTGTTGGACAACAACTGTCCACAGATCAGGACATCCACCCCATTCAATGGGTTGGCCGCACAATGTGGATTTAGTTGTGCAAAAAATTCAGCTCCATACACTGATCAGATGGACCACAATATAGAAAATAATATATATGTAGCCGACAAAAATAACAAATTCTACAAGTGTGGTCCACTTATTTTTTTCTTCAACTGATCCTTACAGTGGGTTGAAACGGTTGAAACTGTTGGTGCTCGGCTTCATCCTATAAAAAGGAAAAGAAAAAAAAAAAAGCCTAGGACGTTTTAATCATTTCAACCTCTGAAATACACTTTTTAGGATTTTTTATTACTCAAGAAGGCATTGTTTGGTAATTAAACTCATAATTCTTGACTAATTTTTTAGTTAAATATCCCAAAAAGAGAGAAAAAAAAAAAATGTAACACATCTAAAAATAAATTCATCTAAAACGAAAGTATGAGAAACTTATTAACAAAGAAAGGAGAGAAAAAATAATACACTTTTGATCTGCGTACACATACTATTTTAATTCTAAAAGGAAAAAAAAAAAAGGAATAGAAAGTGGAATGTTAACAAATAAATCACTTGACTTGAATGAAAATAAATAAATAACGAGCAAGAAGATGAAAAGAAGAAGAAAAAGAAGGACAAAGAAGGATGTGGAAAAGAGCAACATACTGCAAACGTGATTTCAGTGTGCAGAGAAGAGAGATGGAGAAGCGTTAGGTATGGGCGTGTGAAAATTATTTCCTCGATGCGTGTAGTGTTGAAGCAGAAGAGGGATGTTAATTTCACCAATCTGTCCGAGATGCTCTTCAATTCAGTCCTCAGTGCGTGCAATGTTGCAGCAAGAGAGAGGAATAATGCTAATTTCACTCATTTGTCTGAGATAGACCAGTTGTAACTTCGCACACGTTTTCGCCAAGGTAACCGCGGTCCCCGGAAGGGCCGTACAACTACGGTTTTCTTATTATTATTACCGATTTTGTCTGAATGGTCGTCGACCTTTTTGGCTATTATGGACCAAAAACCTTATCCTTTTTAAATATATTTATAAACCTGATTATAGTTCAAACCGTTAGTCACGCGAATTAATTTTCATATTTTAAAATGTACAAAACTGCCCTTGCTTTAGGGCAGCTGGCAATCGCAATTAGCAAGCTGGATTAGTACTGTACCAGCCCAACCTGACTGCTGGATTAGGACCGTACCAGCCCACCCTGACTGTACGCGGTACACTTTCATCTATTTTTCTAGCTCATTTGAGGGCATGGAACCAATTACACTTTGATGTTTGTAAGAAATTCTCCCGTCCATCTATTTTTCTAGATCATTGGAAGGCATGGACCCAAAAAATGAGGTGGATCCACATCTCAAAGTGGGCCCCACCATCGCCCTGAGATATTTCAATGTCAACGTTCTTTCCCACTTTTTCTTTCTTATAGCCCACTATTTTATGTTTAATATGGATTTGCATCATTTTCTTATCCATGCCATAAATGAGTTGAGTTAACTGATGGGTGGAGTGGATTTGTTAAAAATTATCTTTAACCCCATAAATATTTCAATGGTAAGCTTTCAATCCACAATCTTTATGTTAGTGTAAATAGAGGTGTGCATTTCTGACCCGATCCGGCCCGTTCCGAACAGGACCTACAGCCAAGATCGAGCCTGATCGGGTTGGGATTTCCAAATCCGATCGTTTTCGGGTCAGGTCCGGATAGACCTCTGTCCAAATCGATCCGACCCAAATACTCGAACCGAGTAGACCCGCACCGAACCGAACAGACCCGGACCGAGCGGTGGAGTGGGTACTATAAAATAATTTTTTAACTTTTTTACCGTAACTTTCCTAACCCCATTCGTTTACACCGACTCTCCCTTTCCCCTCTTTTCTTACCCTAACCCTATTTTGTTGTGAGGTGGATGCACTCGCCTCGCTGATTGTTAGGGAGGAAACATGTCCGCCACCATGATAACACACCACACCCAGGGCTTTCATGGCCTCCACAGCTGCCTCCCAAGAACCATGCAACTTTGCCTTACAAAATTGAGGTTAGATGAAGGCTCACTCGACACAAATGTCATGACGGCTGCTTGGATCCAACATCAGAATCCATGTTCAGTAAAAGGAGAAGATAATGCAATGGCCATGAAAACCCAAAAGAGGAAACTGCTGGAACAGGCCGTTTTTTTACTTTTATGCCAAGAAGCTAATCATTCAATGTGCGGAAGGTGTTCCTCTTCCATTCGGGTCAGGGCCCCAGATAATCGGCTGTTATTGTTGTTGTTCGGCAGTCTCCATTGCCTTCTCTTCCTTCAATTGCGTTATTACCTGAGGAAGTTCGGCATTTTCAACCACCTCTTCCATAATCTCTACCTCTACTGGAAGAAGTTTGGTATTCTCCACCACCTTCTCTTCCTTAATCTTTGTCTTTACCAAGGAAAAATCAATAGTGTGTACACATACATACATTTTATTTTCCATCACAGGCATTCGATGTTCAATTAGGGAGCAGGAGTTATTTAATACTTTGGCAGAGTATGATGCTTGAGACACATGCATAGTCCTAAATAGTTTTTGCCACATGCATTAACTCAAACTAAACTTTCCAGATTGTTTGAACCACTATATATGGATAGGTCTTTATTGCAAAAACAGATTGGTTGAGTGATCTTAAACTCTGATAAGTGAACCCTTGTTTACTGAATACAGACCGTCCAATGGGTCGCATGCAAAATTTAGCAATCTGATCTGAAACTTGCACAATCCGATCCGACTCGATTTTTCTGGCCGAGTCAGACTCGAAACGGTTCAGACCAGTACATGTTCGGGTTGGACTGACTCGGACTCGGTCCCGGCTCGGTCCGAGTTCAGGTTGGGTAATGTAAAATCTGGACCAAGTAGAGTTATGCCAAAACCGAGCCGACTCAGTCCGATGCCCAGCTCTAGGTGTGGAATCTTTATGTTGGTGTGGCTCGCTGGAGCTTTCTAATAGCCTCAATTTTTTGGGCCATACTCTAAAATGAGATGACAAATCTGATGAACAGTGTGCATTTATAACAAGTATAATGATGGCCTCACTTGCTGTTAAGCTGCGGCTTAAATGTCCAACTGCCCCTCTGAAACAAATTTACACGTTGACTATCATGCAATTATCACCTTGATCGCACGTGGTTCCACTTTGATGTTTATGAAAAGTCTATGCCGTCCATCTATTTTGGCAGCACATTTTAGGGCATGAGCTATGGAATGAGGTAAATTTAAGGTTCAAAGTGGTCTCATAATAGCTTTAAGGGGGTGTTTGGCGCATGGTATTGGGAAGGATTAGGTGTGATGGGATTCAAAAAAACATAATGTCCCCTGTGGGATAAGCTAAATTCCATATTATGTTTGTAAGACAGTGGTACATTGAATGGATATACCCGCCCCCATTTGAAACTATTGAGAATAACACGTGTTATATCCAAACCGTTTATCTGTTTTGTAACCTCATTTTATGGCATGGGCCTAAAATGAGGCAAATCCAAAGCTTATGTGGCCCCAAAGAAGTTTTCAACTATATGTATTCAATCCCCACTGCTTTCTATGGTGGGGTCCACTTGAGCTTTAGATCTACCTGATTTTTTGACACATGCTCTAAAATGATCTCGAAAAATGGGTGGACAGTGTGGATATAGCCCACACATCATGGTGGGACCTACACAACTTGCTAACAATGAGTAGAATTGGCACGGACCCAATGCAATTTCATCTAATCTAATAAGAAGCTTTTCCATTCTCCCCAAACATTAGATGGAATTAGTAATAGGACCAAATGCAATTTTATCTCACCTAATCCCATTTAATACCATTCGTGAAACGCCCCAAGGATACTCATACTCATATGTATCTCTTCTCTGGCATATTCTAAAATGAACCGACAAAACATATAAACGAGTCACTGATTAGATACCACACCCTGCTATAATGACGTCACAAAGTGACGTGAGCCGAACTTCTTTTTTTTTTTTTTGGTTTTTTTAAATGCAAACGCGCACACACCACACGATCACGCCTTAGTAGGATTTCACCCCTTAACCGGGTGTTGAAACACCTGAGAGTCTACAACGGAGCAAGAGTAAGGATCCTGTGAATCCTAACTTGATGTATGTGTTGTATCCACACCGTCCATCCATTGTAAGGAGAATTTTAGGGTACGCCCTAAACAATGAGTTATATCCAAAGCTCAAGTAAACGCTACCACAAAAAACAATATGGGTAGTAGAGGAATGGTGTGGATAAAATATATATCCTGGTGACACTCACTTAGTGGAAGCCGATCGGCTGATGTACCACACACCACAAACTAACCTAGCTGGTGTGGGTACGTGCCGCTCGAAGACGAGCGCTGATACTCCTCTGAGTTGTACAAAAAATTCAAAGGAGATCAAATTTACACGAGCCCCACAATGATGTATTTATCATATCTACACCGTTAGTCCATTTGGAAAGATCGTTTTAGGAATGGATCTCAAAAATGAGTAATTTCCTAGTTCAAGTTGACTACGTCATAAATAGAAGTAGGGACAATGATTCTCACCTTTAAAACATTCGTAGGGCCCATTATAAAGTTTACTTTCTATCTAATCACAAGGTCACACAGAGCTAGATGAAGAGAAAAAACAAATATTGTATTGATCCAAAATTTTTGTGACCTCCAAAACAGTTTCAATGGCAGGGGTTCAATCCCCACTGTTTTTTACAGTGTGGTCCACTTGATTTTTGAATCTTTCTTATTTTTCGGTTCAAATCTTACGAGCTCACCAAGTGTACGGACGGTTTGGATATAACTCATACTAACACACTAGCCACATCGGTGGTGTGTAGTACACCAGCCAATCCGCTTCCCATACAGCACTGTCCAGCAGCGACGTCCCTGCTGGCGGTGAGGCAATCGATAATCCAGGACGCAGAACACATCCACTTTGATCAGGACATTTAAACGTGCCTGAGAGTTGCCACCGTAGGTGGGGTCCACCATAATGTTTGTGACAAATCCATCCCGTCCATTTGAATTTTTCATCTCATATTAGGGCATGGGCCAAAAATTGATACAGATCCAAAGCTCAAAGTGCGCCTCACGATGATTTTAAGATATTCAATAGTTGGTGTTCATCTCCCGTATTTCTCGTTGTGTGGCCATTTGAGCTTCTGATCTACCTCATTTCTCAGCCCATCACTTAAAATGAGATGAAAAAATAGATGGACGGTATGGATTTCTTATAAATCCATGTGGCCCCATGAATGTTTCAATGGTAGGCATTTGATCCTAATTTTTTCCATCGTGTAGCCGACTTTACCTTCAGAATATTCTCATTTTTGGGATCTCGTCCTAAAATGAGCCGGCAAAATGGATGGACGGTGTGGATAAAACACAAACATCATAGTGAACACACTGAGCAAAATGGGAGGATAGTACCGTCATTTGGCAAAGTTAAAAATCTTAAAAAGGGTATAAACACTAAAATAAGTGGACAAGTAGGGGCAAAACAGACTTTTTGACCCTTAACAGCTAAATTCGTTTGACATCCGTTAGCACAGCTTTGGTACACTCAGGGCATATTTGATTTAGGACCAAGATCGTTTTGTATTGCATTAATGAATAAAATAATACATTCAACATGTTGAATCTGAATTCAAATCCGTCGCCTATGTCACCCTTGAATACATTGCCGAGTCAGTGTACTTAATAGAGACGGGGGTATTGTCAGCAATCGGTTCATCGGGTAGTGCAATCAATGCCTTCATCGCATTACACTAGAAAATATATTTCCAGTTTCAAATAGTTCAGTGGTTCATATCTAGTTTTATACATTCATTGCTCTTTCCTTCTCATATTTACGGACTGGTTCAAACACTTTGAGAAGCTGAAAACTCCCCATGTCAGTCCATTTTGAAAGTGGTTGCATCTTTGTCTGTGTCGAAGACGAAGATCATATACTGTCCGTCTCTGGTTAAATATGCAATTGATCCCCTTCGTTCCACCATGAATAGATGAAGTTGGTGACGACAAGTTTTGGGTTTAGCATCATTTGAATTCCCTAGGGCAAACGTGATCGTTGAGTCCATTCATGATGTATCCATCCCTTCAGCGTGAAAATTATCGCAACGTAGTCGATTGCACCGTACTTCTCTATTCAACTTCTTCATCTTTCTTCAGCCGACTTTGTATGCAGGACCTTGAGCTCGACCACCCATCAAGCAACTTAAAATAGTTGTCACAATAGGTTGGTGGTTTATCGAATCTTCTTCAGTCGACTTTGTATGCAGGACCTTGAGCTCGACCACCCATCAGGCAACATAAAATAGTTGTCACAATGTATAAAATAACTGATTTATTTTCGTAAAATCTCACAACAATTATGATCTGCCTTCCATATATGATTGGTATAAATACATCAACTAGGGCACTCGTGACAGTTATGTACACGTGAAATATATTATAAAATCGTTTTGGACTATATGCATCGCGCCACTATACTTCTTTTCCAAATATTGACTAATCCATCGTCTTTGTATACTCCTCTGAGTGTATTTTGATCCAAACAGTCTGCTCTCCTTTTGGAAAATGGAATAATACAAACTCTTCTATGTTGTATACCTCTGCCATACAAAAATACAATGCAGAATAATACTATACGTAAATCCAAATAGGCCCTTATGAATTAAGTAAGCGGGATTTGAGAAATAGATTAAAAGCGGAGGTTTTTGGTCCATAGAAGAAAAGGCAGGTGGCCATATAGAATTATTTTTTCCTCTCTTATTTCCTAACCACTCTTGCCATCCTACTATAATCATTTTTTAATACCTGCCATTTTGGCCCAAAACTCAAGCCAGAACATTGCAAAGTGTGCACCCACACATGCCAATAGGGCACCATAGGTCCAAGATACAATCCATCCATCCGAACGACCATGGTCTAAAATTCACAAGTGAGTAGCCTTAGCCATTGTATTTGTTTGTGCGATTCAATCAAACACAAACCCACACACGTGATTGAGGGCTTGTATTTAGATTTTGTGTACAAATAGAGGTGCAAGCGTGCTAGAGTTTTACTTGACTTACTGTTTAATTGAACTCTAGTGCCCCGTGGTTGAGTAGACTTATTAGAGACTGGATGCAAGATCTAACTATACACTTAACCACCGGTTGTGATAGCAATCAAGAAATATGTGAAAGGGTATGGGTTTGCCCTTCTAATGGATTATTTTTTCTTTATAACTTTAAGACTTTTCTTTCACCGATAAAAAGTATTATTTCTTAACAAAACAAAGATAACAAATAAATAAGGAGGCTAAATAATGATTTTTATTCATTCCTCAATAGGTGGTTCATTACGATTGCCAGATTACTTAAAATTAATTAAAGAAAATAAATAAATGAGAGATAAATACTTGATGATTTTATAAGAACATATGATCGAGGTAAATGATCAGCAGGATGTGACCAGAGATTTGTAATCATCTTAATACGAACTCAGTTAAGTGAGATCTAATAACTTATGGTTATGAATATTTAACAACTCTTGGGATAATGTAGCGGTGAACGCTAGGCAGTAGCGATATATGATAAAACTATGTTATGCAACATTATACTAGGATAAATGAACAAAAAGATAGATATGTTTGGTTTAGAGCTTGAAGCTCTTCATCACATGATCCTTTTATAAGCTTTTAGGAGGTGGTGGCCTTACGTAGTCTCTAGCATCGTGAAGAATTTGAACGATTGGATGTGGAAATCTCATTAATTCTTCCATGTCAACATACCCTATCACATACAACTACATGTACAAGAGAGAGACTCGCTTCTTCAGATCGTGTGTTGGTTGGAGTCATCTGTCATTGGACTCCCGCATAAGAAAGTTATTAAAGTCCTTATGTTACTTAGCTTTGGCATTCGTAGAGAATGTTTTTGGTATAACTCTAGCATTTAATGCTCACATCTCTAATTCCTCTTAAAGTTTATTTACACCAAACATGACATTGCTTTACATGATGTCTTCTAGATTGTTTGATCTGGCCATACTAGACCAAGTGTAAACAGTATTCTCGATGTAGTAGAATTTCATCCGTTATTTAGCATGTGGTGCCGATATGTGATGACATCTCATTAGTCCGTGAGGGAGTGCAAAAAGCAGGTGTAAACAGTATCACTAGATAATATCAATGTTAGTTATGACATGTATGTTTTAAAATTTTCATAAAACATATAATTTCCTTCATCTTTACCTAAATAATATAATAAGGTTTTACTTTATTTTCATATTAAAAAAAATGATTCATTTCTATTTCATTTTAATTTAACCCACTAAAAATTATAAGACGAGATTGGTTGAACTTTTTTTTTTTTTTTTAATTTTTTTAACGATGTATTTTCCATTTCATAGGGAGGAAAAAATTACAGAGCACTGCACAAGAGGTATTTTAGGACCCTCAAGCACAAATGAAGCTGAGGAGCCTATTATAAGGGGATGCAAACCGTCCACCTATATACACTTGACAACCATGAAAAAAAGAAGGCGAAAGCGCTTAAAGGATCTTTTTTGGGGGTTCTGATTGCCCCTAGCCCAACCCTATCCAAAAAGAGCATCTCACGTACTTGAATCGGCAGCAACCTCGAGTCCTGGTAAATCATAGAATTCTGGTGCACACTCCTAAGACGGGTCATCCCGTCCGCAGGGCCATTTCCTTCTCTGGGAGTGTGGGAGAAGGAAAATAGACCCAGACGCCGTAAACAATTGATTCTGGCTGTCCAAGCTATCCACTTCCGCGGTGTCGCGGAGGGGATCGTGAGGCTCTAATCACCACCTTTGAATCGGACTCAACTATAATCCTGTCCAGGCCCTTATCCAAACAGAGCAACATACCATCATGAAGAGCAAGAAGTTCTGCCAAATTATTTGAGCCAACCCCGTAGGCCGCAAAAAACGTAGAAAGGAAGGCACCAGAATCATTTCTGCACACCCCGCCCCCACCTGACAGGCTTGGGTTTGATAAGGCCGAGCCGTCAATATTTAATTTGACCCAGCTCAGGGATGGCACTTTCCATTTCACCAGGATGGGCGTAACACGAGACTGAGAGGAAATCGACTTGGGGGGAGGATCTCGACGAGGCCATTCTAGCCTGTTCATTTTATCTGCACCAAAGATCCGCTTAGCCTACCATCTGACACGGGCCACAGATTTAACGATGGACATTGGCATGCTGTGGAAAATCGCCTCATTTCTCGAGCGCCAGAGCTCCCAAAGAATGAGAATGGGGAGTAGGGATCTGACTGACTTGGGCCTTGCTTCAGGAGCCGCAACCGCTCGCCAGTGGGCTAGTTTCCCTGCAACCGAGTTATGAATCAGCGGGTGGACACCACACAGCCTTTGAAAATGATCTAGAGAGCTCTCGCCTGACAACCGAGCAGGAACAGGTGGACCACAGACTCAGCATGCAGCCTTGCGTTCTCCTCTTGAAGGCAGCAAGAGCACCTGGACACGAGGGCCACCCCCATGGATTGAACTCGGGTATCAACCGGGGTGGCATTGCGAAGCAGTCTCCACATGAAGACGGAAAATTTTGGGGGGAGAATACCGTGCTAGATCCAGCTAGCCCATTGGCGAGGGGAGGAAGGGGTTCTCAGCAGGAACCAGGCTGATCGCAGGGAGAAATTTCCTGAATTTTCAAGAGGCCAGATGCATTCGGAGTTATCTTCAGATGTTGAAAATCCACCATTAAAGATGTCATCAATGAGGTGTTGGGGAAGAAACGAGAAAGCCCGAGAGGGGGGAGAGGCCCTGCGTTGCCAATAGCTTCTTTCACTTGAAGGTTTTGCAGCTCAGTGGGAATTGGGCTATCAACCTAGCATTGGAGCGGCCCCTGCCTGTCTAGTTATCAGTCCAGAAATTGAGGACCCTACAGCAACACCCCACTGGACAGTGTCTGTTAGAAGAGGCAGCAGGATCTGACTCTCTTCCACGGCAGAGACGAGTTTGAGGAGGGCGCTGGAAGGACGTTGGCGTGGAATCACTGCTGTGTAACTTACTCCGCATGAGTTTTCCCCATGGGCCCGGCTGATCACCAAATTTGACTGACCACGCCATCTTTAGACGGTGAGCGTCCACGACTTCCTGCAGACTTCTTACTCCCAGCCCTCCTTCTTCGGTGGGTGTGGCGATCTTTTTCCACGCGACCCAGTGATGTTTTCTTTTCCCTTCAAACCAACCCCAAAAGAAGTTTGAAAAGCTTTTTTCCATCTTCACGATCACCTGACTCGGAATGTGCATCCCTGCCATGATATGAATGGGGTAACTTCCCAAAACATGACAAATTAAAGTGACCCTACCTGCTTGGGGGATCTGCCTACCGGCCCAGCCAGAATGTCCACCTTTTCCACCAAGAAATGAAGTGCCGAGGCTCTTACCCTACCAGCGCACAGCGGGGCACCCAAATATCTGATACCATCAGCAACTCTCCTGAAGCCGAGAATGCGCTCCATGGCTCGAATCCTAGCTGGTGAGAGCGCTTTAGTACATATGAAACAGCTCTTCTGAGTACTGATCTTTAGGCCTGTTGCTTCCTGAAATAAGGACAGGAACAGATTAACATGGAGGAGATTTTCCTTCATGCTGTTGGTGAATAGCAGGATGTCATCAGCATAGAGAAATGAGTGACATGGGGCTGCCCTGACGCATAACAAAACGGCCGGCATCCACCATTTACGATCATGAGGTTTAGATTGACCGAAAACGGCTCCATCGTAATGATAAACAAACAGGGGATAGCGGGGTCCCCTTGTCTCAGGCCCGGGTGTGATTTGAAAAGCCCGCCGGTTCACCGTTGATAAGAAGGGAGAACCAGTTATTTCCCCAGCAGCTTTCCAAGAGACGGACCCACCGCTGACTGAAACCAAATTTGAAGAGAACCTCCTTCAGGTAATCCCAGCTCACCCGATCATAAGCTTTTTCGAGGTCAAGCTTGAGGATGAGATTTCCCCCTCTCACTTTTCTGCTATATCCCTAATAACTTCCTGCGTGAGCGCAATGTTTCGGATATCAATCTCTGCTAGACAAAAGCATCGTTGTTCCTGCGAAATCATCTTAGGCAATAAGGAGCTTAAGTGGTAGTTGACTCATCCAAGTTTCGATTTATAGTCTGTCGAGCCAACTTCTAGTTTTATTTTTTCGAACACCAATAAAACAAAGATTAATATTCATGTTAATTAGTGAAAAAACTCCCCCTTGCTTAAAAACAGGAGAAGATTTAATGGTTTGAAATTTTCAGTGATATTTTGTTATACTTAAGCCCAATAAATGGTTTTGTATGAGTAACGCTTGTCCAAATCTAGACAATGACCTCGGTGGAGGCATGCTCCCTGAAAATCTCATTGCAAGCATTGCTGGCCCAATATGTTAAGTTGGTCTAATGAGCTCCACCTATTAGCCTTTATACATAACAAAACCCCGACAAGGCTTCATAAGTACTCAATGTTGGCAATGTGTCTTCAAATATGGTCTTAGTTATACATGTATTTGTCTTTTATTTTTATAATTAATTTATTATATGTATATTATTGGAATATATATGCATCTACAGTAAAGTATTATACACTATGTATACTTGATACAATCAAAAACATGTATACTTATCTCATTTTGTAAGTTTGTTTTTTTTTTGTAACCTTATCTCATACAAGCTCAACCTTAACTCGTTGGACAAAAGTACACACCATACTAGCCCCACACTCGAACCCCCATGCAACATCTCATCATGTGTCCCATCTAAGTTGCAGATTTAGCTGAATTTTTACCACAGGACTTAACATCGAGGATAGACCCCTACTAAACAGAGTGGATTTTACATGTGTGCTAATCTCAACCTCATAAGTCATCTCCAAGCCAAATTTGTAGGCCCCACCAAAATGTATGTGTTATATCCATGCTGTCCATTCAATTTTTCAGATCATTTTAGGGCGCAGTAGCCTAAAATTGAGGCATCTAAATCTCAAGTGGACAACACACACATAAAACAGGGGGGATTGAAGGGTTCCCATTGAAAACCTTTTTCTTTTCTTTTTTTTTTGTCTTTTTTTTTTTTTTTTTTTTTGGGGGGGGGGGGGGGGGGTTTCCAAGATGGTATTTATGTTTTCCCTTCATCCATGTCTGTGTGATCTTATATAGTGGTTTGATTTCCCTACTCCACTCTCTGCGGATGCACTCAATACATGAGTGTACTAGATTTCACTATCGGAGGTCTTGAATCAGATTCACCTCTAACCTTCACAATCCTACACAAGGAATAGCTCCCTCAGATACTTATATGGTTTTCTATAAGCTCATCACGAACCGGATCTATTCCAATGACCCTACGTTTATTCCTACCGGATGCTAACACTACACACCTGTGTCCGATGGCCTACACAATGACTTTGATGCAGGTCCCTGCAAAGAACTAACCAACTTTCAAACTCTACACTCAATCCTATATAAGGAATGAGTGTGCATTAACTCTTACAAATGACAATTTGTTGGATTAAGCCCATTTTATTGCACCTTATCGGGTTGCTTGATCGATGCTCTAATGTGCTTCAATTATCTCCCTTTGCTCCCTCGATCATGATGTCTATGTGTCGTTAATGCTTCAGCTCTAAGATCAAATATCTTACATATGTGCTCCTTTCGGTGATCAAAGTGATGAAAGTTTGGTAAATGCCAACAACAAGTGTGAATATTGTAATCCTAAGGGATTCACCTAGATGGGTCTCCTAAAGGATTACAAAGAAATTTATTGATGGGTAGTTAAACTCTAGACTAGGTTGGGTCTAAACTCTAGAAAATGTGGATTGAAGCACATTTAAAGGTGGAGGTTGAAATTCTCATCAGAGTATTAATTTTAAAAATGTGACTTAGAACTCATTGGTTTAAAGGCTTGGGATGAGAGATATGATCATAAATCACCTAAGCTTCTATTGCACCCAAAAAGTTATCAAAATGCCAAAGAATGGATCTTCTATATAAAGGAATCGAGTTCCACGTTCATAAAATGGATAGAAATTAGTAGTCTTTGGTCGCACTGAATTGAGGTTCGGTAGCACCAAATTAGGCAAAGAAGCGCTAGACAAACTTGGGCCCTTTCGGTTACACCGAATGTGGTCTTTGGTAGCACTAAACATGGTCTTCAGTGGAACTGAATGTAGCATTCGGTTGTAGCCAAATTATCTAATATATATACTGCCACAAACACACTGTCCTGTATTAGTTGATTTCGGTAGGATCGTGCAGATTTTAGCAACTCGGGACCTCTAATACTACTCTAAGGATGATCAATTAAAGCTCATACGACTTAAGAGATGATCAATAAAAATGTTTATCTATTAGGGTTAAGATTATCTGAAGGTTTAAGTTGTTTTAGGGTAAAAGGTTAAGGTTACCAATGCACCTCACATACCTATTTTTTGCTCCTTAATGCTCCATCTTCACTTATCTTCGATCTTCAACTTCCAAGGGTTCAACTGACCACATAACACATGAAGTTACGTGATTGACAAATAAAGTGCACAAATCAATACAATAATAATTCCTTCATCACAAGTTCACATGAGTTATGGTCCAATTCATTCAAGTTCATACTTGACTGGTTTGAATCCACGTGGACTTGGTTTCGTGCAATCAAGCCTAAATATCAG
Organism: Magnolia officinalis; assembly: GCA_021015155.1. NCBI lineage: Eukaryota > Viridiplantae > Streptophyta > Magnoliopsida > Magnoliales > Magnoliaceae > Magnolia > Magnolia officinalis. The sequence goes on along the minus strand of JAJHSJ010000009.1, from coordinate 64,543,833 downwards.
TCCCAGTGATCAAGATTCACATGCCACACTCAGAGTAGAACGACACCCATGTGAGAGATGAGCTAACCGTTTGGAAGCGGATTGGTTGGTGTACCACACACCACCGAATGGTTAGTGTGTTGACGTCACTAAGTTTTGTGGGTCCCACCATTAGGTACGTGCTATATCCAAACTATCTATCCATTTGACAAGCTCATTGTAAAATAGACAGATCCAAAGATGAAGTGGACCACACTACAAAAAGCAATGGAGGATTGAACATCTACCATTGAAAGCCTTTTGGGGTCCGAGAAGCTTTGGATCAATATGATATTTGTTGTTCCTCTTCATCCATGTCTGTGTGACCTTATGAACCAATTGGATGGAAAATAAATTTTACGGTAGGCTCTACAAATATTTTATAGGTGAGAATCATTCTCCCATTACTATTTGTGGTGTGGTACACTTACGCTTTGGATATGACTCATTTTTTAGATCATGCTCTAAAATAATCTCTCCAGATGGTGAAGAGTGTGGATATAATAAATACATCATCATGGCCCCATATAACTTTGATATCCTTTTAATCGTTGATACAACTCGCCGCATGAGGAGTGTTACCGCTCGTCTTCCCACAACATAGCATGCACACACACCCCACACACTCATGCCTTAGTGGAATTTCACCACCTATGGGTACTAGAACGCTTGACCTGTGTTGAAACTCCTGAGAGTTTACCACCCGAGCAAGAGTAAGGACCCTGGGTGGAAAACTTCCCGGGAAAGTCTTTTGCAGAAAATCAGGGTCCGATCTGGCGCATGATTTTCGGAGTGGAGTAGGTTCGGCTCGGCCTCACCCAAGACCGTGCAACCCTTATGGAGCCCAACTTTATATATATATATATCTATATATATATAGAATAGATGATATATATATATATATATATATATAGATATATCTATATATAAATATTATATATATATATATATATATATATATATATATTGTATCCACATCGTACATATGCTTTTCCACATCATTTATGGCAGAACCCAGAAAATGAAGCAAATCCGAATCTGAGGTGGACCATACAATAGGAAAAAGTACTGATTGAATGATCCACCATTAAAAATTCCCTAAGGTCCACCTTAATGTTTATGTACGTTTTATTTGCCATCCAACTTGTTGCTAAGTTCATATAAATCTGGATTAAGGGAAAAAGCAAATATGGGCTGATCCAAAGCTTTTGTGGCCAACAATAAGTTTTTAAATCACCATTGTTTTTCAATGTATCGTCCACCTGAGACGTTTATCTACTTTATTTTCTCTCATTCCCTAACATAATATGAAAAAACTGATGGACGAAATGGATATAGAATACCTGCGTGCATCATGGTAGGTCCCACAGTTGAGATTGCACCGTCTTGGATTAGTCCGGGCCCGCACCTAATCCGCTCTTAGTCTTTTCGACTTGGATGGGGATGACCATGACTTGAGAGGAGAGGGTACACATCCTGCATTTCTTGGCTGTAAAGGAAGGCAATAATGGAATAAAGGAAGGCAATAATGCAATAAAAGGCAATAAAAGATGCCCACATGGACCAATTGAAATGGACTCAGTTATCATGCTTAAGATGCTAAAGGACCGTAGGTTCTACCATGTTGTATACGTAGAATCTATTCCATCCATCTGATGAGAAATGTTATTTTCACTATAAATGCAAAAGTAAGCTTAATTTAAATCTCATATGAGCCACACTAACGGAGGTCTTAAATCAAGTTCACCTTTAACCTTCACGATCCTACATAAGGATTGGCTCCCTCAGCGACTTGTATGGTTTTCTATAAGCTCATCATCACAAACCTTGATCCTATTCCAATGACCTACGTTTACTCCTGCCGAATGAGTGTACAATATTTCACTATCGGAGGTCTTAAATCAGGCTCACCTTTAACCTTAACAATCCTACACAAGGATTGGCTCCCTCGGAGACTTATATAGTTTTCTATGCTCATCACGAACCTGATCCTATTCCAATGACCTACGTTTACTCCTGCCTGATGCTAATACGTACACACCTGTGTCCAATGGCCTACATAATGACTTTGATGTAGGTCGTGCACAAGAACTAATTAATCAACTTTCAAACTCTATACTCAATCCTACACAAGGAAGGAGTGTGTATTGACTGTTACAAATAACAACTTACTTGTTGAATTAAACCATTATATAGGACCTTATCGGGTTGCTTGATCGATGCTCTCATGTGCTTCAATCATCTGCCCTACTACTCCCTCGATCATGACTCCTATGTGTCGTTAATGCTTTAGCTCTAAGATCAACCACCGTGCATGTGATGTTCCTTTCGGTGATCAAGGTGCTGTGAGTTTGGTGAATCTCCAACAACAAGTGTGAATATTGTAATCCTAAGGGATTCACCTAGATGTGTCTCCTAAAGGATTTAGACAAAGATATACCTATAGTGGTTGAGTCTAAACTCTAGAAAATGGTGAGGTTCAAGCACATCTTAAAGGTGGAGGTTGGAATTCTCATTAGAGTATTAATTTCAAAAAATGTGACTTAGAACTTATTGGTTTTAAAGGCTTGGGATGATGGATATGATCATGTAATCACCTAAGCTTCTATTGCACCAAAAAAACATCATCAAAATGCCGAAGAATGGATCTTCTATATAAAGGAATCGAGTTCCAACATTATAAAAACGGATAGAAACTACTAGTCTTGGGTGCACCGACTTGAGGTTCGGCGCACCAAATTAAGCAAAGAAGCGCTAGACAAACTTGGGCTCTTTCGGTTACACCGAATGTGATCTTTGGTCGCACCAAACATGGTCTTCAGTGGAACTGAATGTAGCATTCGGTTGTAACCAAAGTTGTAACCAAATATCTAATATACTGCCCCAACACACCCGTCCCGTTATAGTTGATTTCGATGGGACCGTGCAGATTTTAGCAACTCGGGACCTCTAAAGCTACTTTACGGATGATCAATTAAGGTTCATGTGACTTAAGAGATGATCAATAAAATGTTTATCTATTAGGGTTAAGATTATCTGGAAGTTTAAGTTATGTAGGGTAAAGGGTTAAGGTTACTAATGCACCTCACAACCTATTTTTGTTCCTTAATGCTCCACCTCACTTATCTTCAATCTTCAACTTCCAAGGTTTTAACCGACCGCATAACACACGAAGTCACGTGATTGACAAATAAAGTACCCAAATTAATGCAATACTAATTCCTTCATCACAAGTTCACATGAGCTATGGTCCAATTCAATCAAGTTCATACTTGACTCATTCGAATCCACGTGGACTTGATACCGTGCAATCGAGCCTAAAATATCAGTCCCAGTGATCGAGATTCACATGCCACACTCAGCGTAGAACGACACCCAATGTGAGAGATGACTTGGGCATGACAGCGAGCCAACCGTTTGGAAGCAGATTGGTTGGGTGTACCACACACCACCGAATTGGTTGTGGTGTTGACGTCACTGAGTTTTGTGGGTCCCACCATTACGTTCGTGCTATGTCCAAACCATTCATCCATTTGGCAAGCTCATTGTAAAATAAGACAGATCAAAGATGAAGTGGACCACACTGCAAAAAGCAGTGGAGGATTGAACATCTACTACATTGAAAGCCTTTTGGGGTCCGAGAAATTTGGATCAATATGATATTTGTTGTTCCTATTCATCCATGTCTATGTGACCTTATGAACCAATTGGATGGAAAATAAACATTATGGTAAGGCCCTACAAATATTTTATAGGTGAAAATCATTCTCCCATTACTATTTGTGGTGTGTACACTTAGGGCCTGATTGATTTTCCATGATACATGTAAATCACGGTAAATAAGTAATTGTTACTTTTTCACCTTTTTGAAAATATGAGAGTAATTACATCTCGAAAATCGAACAAAAGTGTTGACTTAATATGTGGACCCCACGTAATGTATATGATATATCCACACCGTCCATCTATTTATTAGAACATTTGGAGCATGAACCAAAAAATAAGGCAGATCCAACACTCAAATGGCCTACACAAAGGAAACAGTGGCCTTAATTCGCCCACCACTGAAAGTTATTTTCTTCACTGGGCCCACATTGAGGTTTTTTCATCATCTACCCGTTCATAGGGTCACATAAGCAGGGATAAGGGGAAAACACAAATATCAGCTTGATCCAGAACTTTTAAGGGCCCCAAGAAGTTTTTAATGGTAGGCGTTTGATTCCCGTTGTTTCCTGTGGTGTGGTCCACTTGACCTTTGGATTTGCCTCATTTTTTTTGTTCATGCTATAAATTCGACTGGCATAACAAATGAGTGGTGTGGATAAGTAACATACATCACGATGGGCCCCACATTGTGTCGTAAAGTTATCGATTTAAGTGTTGAAAAAGTAAATTGTCACATCTGCATTGAGAAAAATGTGGTAATTATCTAGGTAAATAATTATTACTCATTTACATGATAATTACATTTGAGCCGGAAAATCAAACGAGCCGATATGACTGTTTTTTAGATCATGCTCTAAAATAATCTCTCTAAATGGTGAGTGTGGATATAATAAATACATCATCATGACCTCGTATAACTTTGATATCCTTTAACTCGTTCATACAGCTCGCAGCTTGAGCTCGTCTTCCCACGGCACATTCACACCAGCTTGGTCGGTGGTGTATGGTACACTAGCCAATCTGATTCCTAAGCGTTTTGGCCCTGTAAATGCCAAACGCACCACATAATTCATGAACAGACGTGGATTTCCTGCTAAAGTAAGCTCCTGCGCAAGGAGCTGGGTGGAACTTCCCGGAAAGTCTTTCACAGAAAATGGGTCCAATCCGGCTCACAATTTTCGGGAGTGGAGTGGGTTCGGCTGGCCTCACTCAAGACCGTGCAGCCCCTATGGAGCCCAACTCGATGTATGTATTTTATCCAGTTCATCCAGTCGTACATACATTTTTCCACATGATTTTACGGTATGAACCAAGAAAATGAAGCAAATCCGAATCTGAGGTGGCCATATAATAGGAAAAGTAATGATTGAACAATCCACCATTAAAAACTCCCTGGGTCCACCTTAATGTTTCTGTACGTATTATTTGCCGTCCAACTTGTTTGCTAGGGTCATATAAACCAGGATTAAAGGAAAAAGCAAATATCGGCTTCATCCAAAGCTGTTGGGGCCAACAATAAGTTTTTAAATCACCTTTGTTTTTCAATGTATCTTCCACCTAAGACGTTTATCTACCTTATTTTTCTCTCATTCCCTGACATAATATGAAAAAACCGATGGACGAAATGGATATAAAATACCTGCGTGAATCGTGGTATGTTCCACAGTTGAGACCGCACCGTCTTGGATTAGTCCGGGCCCGCACCTAATCCGCTCCCACGGGCGTGTTGCCTCCTACCCCCGCCCGGGCGGTAATCCGTCCGGGCAGGGCTCTGTGGGGCCCAACGTGATGTAAGTGTTTTATCCACGCCGTTCATATCTTTTCTAATATCAGTTTAAGGCATGTCTTAAAAATGAGATAGTTATACAGCTACAATGGACCACAAAGTGGAGATTGAATGTACACCATTAAAAAGTTCCTGGGAGCTGGAGAAGTTTCGGATCAAGCTTATAAAGCTTATATTTGTGTTTTCACTTCATTTACATCTACATGAGCTTATTAATAGGTTCTATGGTAAAAAAACATCACAGTGGCCCTTAGAAAGGTTCAACGGTGGGTGTCATATATCACTGCAGCTCCTTGGTGTGGTCCACCGGAGCTGTGGACCTGCTTCATTTTTAGTATTATAATTTAAAATGGTCTCATAAAAGCGTTTAACGGCGTGAATAAAAAACTTACATAAGGTGGGCCCCATAGAGCCCTGTCCGGACGGATTACTGTCCGTGCGTGGGGGCAGGACGCAATTCGTGTCCAGACAAAGGGGAACACGTCCTGCATTTCTTGGCTGTAAAGGAAGGCAATAATGCATAAAGGAAAGCAATAATGCACTGAAAGCCAATAAAAGATGCATAAAGGATAGCAATAATGCACTAAAAAGACAAAAAAACAGATGCCCACATGCACGAACTGATTAAGATGCTAAAGGACCGTAGGTTCCACCATGTTGCGTACGTAGAATCTATTCCATCCATGCTATGAGGAATGTTATTTTCACTATAAATGCAAAAAGCAAGCTTAATTTATATCTCATGTGAGCCATACTAACGGGACCAATGTAAAACTGCTTCCAAGAATACTAATTTCACACGGTGTGGCATGCATGAGTGTTTAATCAGGCTGGGCTCTTTGTATTTATCTTTGTCCCGGTGTGTTACACCTGATTACTTGTTTAGCCAAAGTATACACCGTACTGGCCCCACTCTCGAACTTATATTCAGCATCTCATCATGTGGCCCACCTAAGTTGTAGATCAAGTTAATTTTTTTTTACTTCAGCACTCCTGGATAAACCCTACTGAACGGATTGGATTTTACATAAGCAATATGGTAGGCCCTACAGACTGCGCATTCTACGCACCGCCTACCATAAGTGTTGCAGAAGATTACGGTCCAACTGAAAGCACCGTTAAGTGGATGCGGCTTCGGTAGATCCCTGACTGTGTAGCCCACTGTGATGTATGTGCCTTACATTCACGCTGTCCATCCGTTTTGAAAGCTCATTTTAAAATATGTTCCAAAAAATGAAGAAGATCCAAATCTCAGTTGGACCACATTACAGGAAGCAACAATGATTGACCATTAAAAACTTACTGTAGGCCACAAAGTTTTGGGTCAAGCCGATATTTGTATGGTCCTTTCATCCATGTCTTTGTGACCTTATCAACAAGTTGGATCTGTTTCTTGTGGTATGGTCCAGGTGAGATTTGGATCCGCTATTTTTTTTGGATCATGCCCTATATGAGCTGTCAAAACTGATGACGGTGTGGATCTAAGGCATATACATCAAGGTGGGCCCACAGTCAGGGATCCACACGCCTAACCATTAAGTAAGATGAGGACCCACGTGTAGAAAGATGATTTGCCTTGACAATCCGTACCCATCAAATGCCCTCTCTCGGTCCGCCGTCATATCTATTTGTAATCCACGAATTAAAGGATCGTATTGTCCCAAAAAGTGTGATTTACGGTATGGGGTACTGTTCATTTGATCCGCTAAATGAACGGTTTCTATGTAGTACATGTACGGCATGTGTGCGCCTGACACACATGCCTCACTTTTTTTTTCTTTTTTTTTTTTTTCTTCATTGGACCACGTCATCATTACATAGGGCTTATGGCAAACGGGCCACAACAATTGAATAAGATTGGAGATGGGTTTTGGTAGGTAAGTCCATTTATCAATCCACAGCTTTTGATACGATTTAACACAACATAAAATTTGAAGTTATTATATTTATCAGCTGTTATCTCATTGTATAGAATTAGATAGCATATTCAGTTTTGGAAAAATTATAGGCCGTTTAGTTTTTCAAGTTAAGATTTGAATGTTGTAAAGTAATTTGGTTATCCAACTTTCATGGTAAAACATCATCAAATGAAAAAATAATTTTTATAGGAGGGACCAACAATCAATGGTAGCTCATGTTGTTGCTCAAATTCGGTCGATCATGTTTCACACCTCTTGTGAGTCGCTAAGTACCACCTCCAAATTAATAGAGAACAAGGAGACATTGAGAGCGTCGGTTATGGCCGAGCCCCTTTCGATGCCTAAGTTAGGTGTATGGACTTATAATAGGCGTAATAGAAACAAGATAGTTGTGTGTACCTTCCTTTTGAAATGATGATGTATTTATAGGTGCTCTTAGGTAACTTTTTTTATTTATTATTTTATTTTTATTTTTTTTTATTTTTTAAGGAGAGTGCTGATTTTTGTTGTATTGCTTCTTCATCCTTAAAAAAAATAAAAAAAAATTAAAAATAAAACATAAAATCTATTCATATATCCAAAAGGAGCCAATTACATTCGGGCAACCCCTAGGAATAAAAGACCCTTGGGGCAGCCTATCCTGAGCCAAGCAAACTGTGTCAACAAACCAAAAAGGAAAGGAAGACAGACAACCGAACAGGGGAGGGAACATCAACTCCTTGCCTCTCTAGATCTATTCCTAATTGAACCCAGGCCGACTTTGTCAAGAAAACAGAAGACCCCTGACACGGTTCGGAAGGTCCGCCAGGCTGCGCATCTCCATGGATGATTGCTCCCTACTTCCCAACCTAGCCATGGCGTCCGCACCCTCATTACCTTCCTGGACGATGTGACGAAAAAGGAACTGCCCCCTACGCCTGAGCTGGATGGTCCTTGCAAGCCAATACCCCCATTTCCAACCAGGGTTGAGGGACCCATTGAGGAAGTTAACCACGAGCTGAAATCGGACTCTACTTCCACCCTCAACAAGCCATACGCCAGACATTTCTCCATCCCGTCGTGGATAGCCTTAAGTTCTGCACTGACATTCGAACCAATCCCATAGGCCGAAGCGAAAGCAAACAAAAACTCTCCTCTTTCGTCCCTACAAATCCCGCCCCCACCTGAGTTGCCCGGGTTCCCACGGCGGACCCGTCAACATTAAGCTTTACCCAACCAGAAGGGGGAACCATGTATTGAAGTCGAAATATGTTCTCGAGTATTTCTCCGATTATGTCTCAATTGGCGTGATATTTGACTGAGATCTCATTGGGCAGTCCTGCTCATATATGGTGCGAGATTCTCTCTGAATGTTTCCATTCCAAGCCTGAGGTTATCATTAGAGGTGTACACGAACCAAGCTAGCTTGGTAAACTCGCTCGACTCAACTTGAAAAGCTCGATTCGACTCGGTTCGAAGCTGAGTTTGAGCCAAGTTGATCTGATTTTTGAGCTCAAAAATGAGTTTGAGCTGGCCCTAGCTCGACTCGACTCAGATCGAACCCAGCTTGAATCAAACTCGGATCGAACCAGTTCGGTGACTCGGTTACTTTGATATTGATGTTGCTCACCAAGTGTTCATGAAATGACTCAAAGAAGTGTGGCTGGTGGCAAGGAAGGTATGTATATGAAACTAACATCCTTTTTTTCTTGATTTTTATGTTACTTAGAAGGTGTTTGATAAAATACCTTTCAAACTATTGTTGTTGTCTTGAATACGGTGAGATTTTAAAGGTACAATCTAGGTGTTTGTGAAAATGCAGCATAGGCGAACTCGGCTCGATCTTGGCTCAAACTCGACTCGAATTGGCCTGAGCTGTTGACCAAACCGAGCCGAGCTAGCCAGTCAGGCTCGAGGACCGAGCCGAGCAGAGTTCGAGCTAAGGTCAGCTAGTGGCCGAGTCGAGTCAAGCTGAGGCCAGCTCCACTCAGTTCGACTCGATGTACACCCCTAGTTAACATCCGAGGTCGAGGTTAACTTCCAACCTTGAGGTCGGCATTCAAGGTTGATATCGTCGTCTGAGGTCGAGGTCAGTACTTGTAGTCGAGATATGTAGGTCTATTGATAAGTTTTATTTCCAAACTGGTCTAACTTTTTCAACTCGGTCATTGCGTCTTTTTTATCATCTCATCTTCTCTAGCCTTTTGGTAGTTCAAAGAGTCTGTTATGATTGCTCTTTCACCACGTATCGCATAAGTTAGGCCATCTCGATTTTACTCATAATAGTTGCCCCCTACTTTCGAGCTCTATGTTCATGAGCTCGGGAAGTAAGCAGATTTGAACTGATGAGTGGGTGAGAAGTTCTAAGCGTTTAATCGGAAGAGGTCAGCTCATTCCATGAGTGTTCCTCGATTTTGTCGCCAAGTAGTTAATGTGGGGATTAGAAAGAAATGACACATGCTGCAATGATCGAGGAAGATATTATGACAGTGGTTCCGTACGAGAAGATGTGCACAAAGAGGTGAGCGTCGTTTCGCCTTTGGGCGACTCGCAGGATTACACATGTCCTTGCATCATTAATGTGGGCCCTGCGCGAACCCCGTATCGCCACATGGAGTAGATCGTGCATCGAGGCGTCTTTTCAAATCTTCGTAAGTAGTGCCAGTATTAAATGCCTTCTTGTGATTCTCTTATAAATAGGGGTTTTCCCTCATTCTGCTGCTCAATGGTTTTGCGATGTCCATACCTTTTCCCCATCATCTTATGCATGAACCCAGAAAAGGAATCCAATCCGAATCTGAGGTGGACCATACCATATGAAAAAGTACTGATTGAACGATCCACCATTAAAAACTCCCTAGGGTCCACCTTAATGTTTCTGTACGTTTTATTTGCCGTCCAACTTGTTGTTAAGGTCATATAAACCTGGGTTCATGCCATCATCTTATGGCATGAACCCAGAAAATGAATCCAATCCAAATCTGAGGTGGGCCATACCATATGAAAAAGTACTGATTGAACGATCCACCATTAAAAACTCCCTAGGGTCCACCTTAATGTTTCTGTACGTTTTATTTGCCATCCAACTTGTTGTTAAGGTCACTTCATTCACATCTACATGAGCTTATTAATAGGTTCTATGGTAAAAAAAACATCACAGTAGCCCTTAGAAAGGTTTCAATGGTGGGTGTCATTATCACCGCAGCTTCCTTTGGTGTGGTCCACCGGAGCTGTGGACCCTTCATTTTAGTATTAAATTTAAAATGGTCTCATAAAAGCGATGATGGCGTGAATAAAAAAATTACGTAGGTGGGCCCCATAGAGCCCTGTCCGGACGGATTACTGTCCGTGCATGGGGTAGGACGCAATTCGCATCCAGACAAAGGGGGACACGTCCTGCATTTCTTGGCGGTAAAGGAAGCAAATAATGCAAAGGAAAGCAATAATGCACTGAAAGCCAATAAAAGATGCATAAAGGAAAGCAATAATGCACTAAAAGACAATAATAGGATGCCCACATGTACGAACTGAAAGGACTCAGTTATCATGATTAAGATCTAAAGGACCGTAGTTTCTACCATGTTGCCTACGTAGAATCTATTCCATCCATCTTATGAGGAATGTTATTTTCACTATAAATGCAAAAAGCAAGCTTAATTTATATCTCATATGAGCCATACTAACGGACCAATGTAAAACTGCTTCCAAGAATACTAATTTCACACGGTGTGGCGTGCATGAGTGTTTAATCAGGCTGGGCTCTTTGTATTTATCATTTGTCCCGTGTGTTACACCTGATTACTTGTTTGGCCAAAGTATACACCGTACTGGCCTCACTCTCCAACTTATATTCATCATCTCATCATGTGTCCCACCTAAGTTGTAGATCAAGTTAATTTTTGGATAAACCCTACTGAACGGATTGGATTTTACATAAGCAAAATGGTAGGCCCTACAGACTTGTGCATTCTACGCACCGCCTACCATAAGTGTTGCAGAAGATTACGGTCCAACTGAAAGCACCGTTAAGTGTATGCGGCTTCGGTGGAGCCCACTGTGATGTATGTGCCTTACATTCACGCTGTCCATCCTTGTTGAAAGCTCATTTTAAAACATGTTCCAAAAAATGAAGAAGATCCAAATCTCAGTTGGACCACATTACAGGAAGCAACAATGATTGACCATTAAAAACTTATTGTAGGCCACAAAGTTTTGGGTCAAGCTGATATTTGTATGGTCCTTCCATTCATGTCTTTATGACCTTATCAACAAGTTGGATCTGTTTCCTGTGGTGTGGTCCACCTGAGATTTGGATCTGCTATTTTTTTTTATCATGCCCTATATGAGCTGTCAAAACTGATGACGGTGTGGATCTAAGGCACATACATCAAGGTGGGCCCACACTCAGGGATCCACACGCCTAGCCATTTAAGTAAGATGAGGACCCACATGTAGAAAGATGATTTGCCTTGACAATCCGTACCCATCAAATGCCCTCTCTCGGTCCGTCTAGTATCTGTTTGTAATCCACCAATTAAAGGATGGTATTGTCCAAAAAAGTGTGATTTACAGTTTGGTGTACTGTTCATTTGATCCGCTAAATGAACAGTTTCTATGCAGTACATGTATAGCATGTGTGCACCTGACACAACTGCCTCACTTTTTTCTTTTTTTTTCATTGGACCAGGTCATTGTTACATAGGGATTTTGGCAAACGGGTTACAACCATTGAATATGATTGGAGATGGGTTTTGGTAGGTAAGTCCATTTATCAATCCATAGCTTTTGATACCATTTAGCACAACTTAAAATTCGAAGTTATTATATTTATCATCTTTATCTCATTATATAGAAATAGATAGCATATTCAGTTTTGGAAAAAATATAGGCGGTTTAGTTTTTTAAGTTAAGATTTGAATGTAAAGTAATTTGGTTATCCAACTTTCATGGTTAAACATCATCAAATGAAAAATTTAATATTTTTAGGAGGGACCAACAATCAATGGTAGCTCCTGTTGTTGCTCAAATCCGGTTGATCATGTTTCACCCCCTACGAGCGACTAAGTACCTGCAAATTAATAGAGAACAAAGGAGACACTGAGAGCACCGATTATGGCCGAGGACCCTTTGTTGCCTAAATTAGGTGTATGGACTCGCAATAGGTGTAATAGAATCGGGATAGTTGTGTGTACCTTCCTTTTGAAGATGATGATGTATTTATAGGTGCTCTTAGGCAACTTCCCTATCAGAGTAGATCTTTAATATATGCTGGAGGGATCCGTATTAAGTCAGAATATGTTCTCGAGTATTTCTCTGATTATGTCTCGATTGGCGTGATCTTTGGTTGAGATCTCACTGGGTAGTCTGCTCATATATGGTGCGAGCTGGATGTTTCCGTTCTAAGCCTGAGGTTAGCATTTGAGGTCGAGGTCAAACTTCCGACCTTGAGGTCGGCATTCAAGGTTGATATTGTCATTCGAGGTCAAGGTCGGTACTTATAGTCGAGATCTGTAGGTCTGATGATAAGTCTTATTTCCAAACCGGTCTAACTTTTTCAACTCAGTCATTGAGTCTTCTTTTTCAGCTCATCTTCTCTAGCCTTTTGGTAATTCAAAGAGTTTGTTATGATTTCCCTTTCGCCATGTATCCCATACGTCAGGTCATCTCGATTTTACTCATAATAGTTGCCCCTACTTTCGAGCTCTATGTTCATGAGCTCTGAAGTAAGTAGATTTGAACTGATGAGTCAGTGGGAAGTTTTGAGCATCTACCGGAGGAGGTCAGCTCGTTCCATGAGTGTTCCTCAATTTTGTCGCCTGGTAGTTAATGCAGGGATTGGAAAGAAGCAGCACATGCTGCGATGATAAAGGAAGATATTATGACAGTGGTTTCGTACGAGAAGACATGCATAGAGAAGTGAGCGTCGTTTCATCTTTGGGCGACTCGCAGACGGACACATGTCCTTGCTTCATTAATGTGGGCCCTGAGCGAACCCCATATCGCTGTGTGGAGGAGATCGTGCGTCGAGGCGTCTTTTCAAATCTTCACAAGTAGTGCCATCATTAAATGCCCTTCTTCTGATTCTCTTATAAATAAGGGCTTTCCCTTATTCTGTCGCTCAATGGTTCTGTGGTGTCCGAGCCGTGCCGACCTCCTTTCTCTTTTCTTCCTTCTCTGTTCATTGAGTGGATCATCCAGTCACTTAGCTTTTCCTTGTTGTTTCTTTTCTGTGCTTCTTTTCTTTTTCATTCGTCTTCTTTTCTTATTGCAATGTCTTTAGAGGATTACATGGGGATTTCTGTGTCGAGCGCCTTCCAAGGGGAGTCCGTTCACAATAGCATGAATTCCCAGTTAGTTGCATCGTCGAGCAGACCATCTCCAGCAATGACAGCTCGGGATGAGGAATTCTGCCACCCTAAATGGAGGCAGCTTCTTCATCCTCTCAGGGACTGACCCCATCATTAGTCTTGTTGTTTGAAGCTCCGATCAGGGGATTTGGTTGCCCTCGGGTCGGAGTTCTAGATCCCTGACTCGGTGAAGCTACAGCTACCCTAGGTCGGGGAACTTCTAGCCAATCCTCCCGAGGGGGAGGTAGCCCGTTACCCTTATTTTCTTTTCCTGTGGCTTGTGACTGCATTTCCACCAAGTGATGAGGGAGGTAGTGCACCACCTATGGCTTACCCCAGGATAGCTTAACCCTAACATGTGGCGAGCTATCTTCTGGTGCTAGGTTTGGGCACTAACTCAGTCATGTCGAGCTGACTGTAGAGGAGCTTCTGTACTTATACCAAGCCAGGAGTAGTTCAAGTTCTCTCGGCTGGTACTATTTTCATCATGGGGTCGAGCAAAGGTCAGGCCCTTATTACCAATAATCCATTATCCAATAAGAGCTGGAAGAATAGGTGGTTCTTTGCTACTGGGAGTGGGAAGCTCCAGCGGCGAAGCTGGGCAGGTTGTGGTTTCAGATCCCCACCAAGTTTGCCACCCCAGGTCGGAACTGAACTTGAGTTGTAGCTTCTATTTGTTTTTGTAGTTTATTTTGTGCTTTTTGAAATTTTTTTGACTGACCAAGTTATGTCTTCTTGTAGCTCTTACTTGGCGTCAGCTCCAGCTTTATACGATCTAAATCCATCGGGATCGCTCGGGGGTGCACCTTGGCTCAGAGGGATTGGAGGAAGTCGATCACTCCGATTCAATTGGAGCTGGTCGGCTTGTCAGTGGCCGGTCAGTAGGTATATTTGATTTAAATGGATCCTCAAAAGTTGTTGATTTCCTTTTATTCCCTGACCATTTTGCTTGTTCTTTTTGTAGAGATAACATATCACCCACAGCCGAAGATGCTAAAGCTCCCCTCCACAACGGAGCTAAAATAGTTGAGGAGGGCTGCTTGGAAGGATGATCCCTCATCCTCAACTCGACAGGCTCTGGGGTCCCGGCTTTGGAGATCGGCCCGAGCAGGTCGAAGCTTGCCCTTGAAGTTCTTCCTCCGTCCAACAGGTGAAAGCAGTCGAGGCGGTCACAAAGGGCCGAAATTGCAATGCTCCGGGAATTGCCTTAGATGGTTCAACCTAGGGCACTCCTCCTTCACATTCTGCCCTGAGGGAGGTTGTCAACCTTAAGTCATCCCTAGCCTACGCTAAGGAGGAACGGACAGAGGCTGCTGCAGCTGTGGAGCCGGAGACAGCGGTGGGGAGCACTTCTGGATGCCAAGCTCCTGAGGGGGTTGGGTGTCAAGGTTAGCAGTTCCCACACTCCTCCCTCGTCACATGGCGGTCTTGGCTCATTGGAACCACCCCATGTGTCTGAGGAGAAGGTCGTCTCGATGCTCTCCCTACAGCCCGAACCCTTGCTAGGCGGGGTGGCGTCAATGTTGATTAAGGTAATAATGTCATTCTCTTTTTGTATATGTGTTCTTTTTTCTTTTTTTCTTTTTCTTTATCTTGGCTGATTCGTTTTTTCTGTCCGTAAAGCGCCACCGGGGTTCTCGCCACCCACCATGCTTTCCTCGAGTTAAGGGGCTGCTTCGAAGCGGCAGCTTGGAGACTCGAGTCAGCTAGGGTTAAGCTTCAAGCCAAGGTTGCAGAGTTGGCAGCAACTGCGGAGGCCGGGGCTATGGCCCATGTCGAGGTCAAGGCCTTGCATGAGGCATTGAGGCTTGCCGAGGAGGACAATGCCACCAACACTACCTTGCTGGCTGCAGAGCAACAGGAGAAGGCCGAGCTAGCGGCCCAGGTGGTTGAAGTGGAGTCTCATCTTAATGAGGCGAAGGGTTGAGCGACCGATGTGGAGGCTTGGCTGGCGAAGGTCGAGGCCTCTATTCCTGCGAGGGAAGCAAAACATCGGGAATCATTCAAGGCTTCTGAGGAGCACACGGCAGAGCTGGAGGAGCTTTTCACCGTCGGCTTCCAGCAATGCCAGGAGGATGTTTCGAAAGAGATATCCTGACCTGGACCTGCATTGCTTGGACAATGACGCTCCCGAAGACCCTGGAGTTGTTGCTGCCCCCCAAGACCGAGGAGCCTCCCTAGGGATAGATCTCCCTCTTTTTTGTATTTTCCTCATACACTTTTAATGAAAAATACTTTTTGTTTATTCGGATTTGTGCCTCTATGTGTGATTAGTTGTACGGTAGTTGCACATGTAGATTTTTGCTCGATAGTCAAGCATGTAGATTTTTGCTCAATAGTCGGGCATATAGATTTTTGATCGATAATCGAGCATGTAGATCTTTAGGTTGCGTATCTAGTAGACAAGCAGTAGAATCGTAGGAAAGAACCTTTATTCCTTTAAATAAGGGAGGTTTCCCATAGTCGAGCATGTAATGCTTTGTCGATAATGAGCAGCTTTTTTCCAAGGTGGCCAGTCAGATGCATTCGTAACGCTTGTAGAAATCCATCATGTGTAATAGATTTTCAAGTGCTCGACATTCCATGGGTGAAGCAATAGCTTCCCATCCTATCTTCATGTAAGACATGTTCCAGCATTCATGCAAGCGGAAGTTACCATAACCACAACCAAGTTGGTCCAATTCAACAACAACAACAATCAGTTCACAGGCTCTTTCCGCTTGCCACAGCCAATAGTCAGATGCATTCGTAACGCTTGTAGGAATCCATCATGTGTATAGATTTTTCAAGTGCTCGGCATTCCATGGGTGAAGCAATAGCATCCCATCCATATCTTCATGCAAGACATGTTCCAGCAATTCATGCAAGCGGAAGTTACCACAACCAACAACCAAGTTGGTCCAATTCAACACAACACAACAATCAGTTCACAGGCTCTTTCCAGCCTCCAATTCAAATCAACCTCAGCCGTCGGACTCCGCACAGGACTACTGACACCAACCAACGCAACCCTCGACCAATGGCACTCTTTCTTTCAATACCCTCCCATAGCCGAGAGTCAGTCTCAAAATGATCTCGTAACCAAGATTCCCATACAATTTCAGAATAGCATCACAACTGGGGCTACTAATTAGTTTCCAACCAACCTCACAACCAGGGTCTCAAATCGATTTCAAACCAATCCTGCAAACAGGATCTCCAGTCAATTTTAGGAAAGCTTCCTAGCCGAGGCTTCCAACCAATTTACAGCTCATTTTCAAACCGATCCTACAAACAGGATCTCTAGTCAATTCCAGTTCAATTTCAAACCAATCCTCAACCGGGACTCTTGATCACTTTCCAGTGCAATTTCAAACCGATCATGCAAACAGGATCCCCAATCAATTTTAGAACAACCTTGCAAGGGCCTCCAATCATTTCCAATTCGATTTCAAACTGATCCTACAAATAGGGTCTCAAATCAATTCCAGCACATCCCGCGACAGGGATTTCAAATCAATTTTAAGTAACAGCTTCCCTGACCGGAAGCTCTAGAGCAGCACTAGCGACTGCCCACACTGGGGTTAGTGTTAAGCCCAGTTTAACTAGCAGAACATGGTGAATACCCAACAAGGGGTTCACTTTCCAACATCTCGACCTCCCCAACTAGGAGTACTTTTCAATTTCAGTTCCCACACACGGGAACAACGGTTACATTTCAACAAGCTCCCCCTAACGGGAACCATAGGGTAGAAGAAATCGATCACTATGCCAAGAGTGAACGGGCCTTGCCGCAAGAGACATTGGTCTCTCAAAACAAGCTTCACAGAGATGGAGGAGTTGCGGAGCAGCTCCAAACCACGCAAAATAAACTTCAGAGACAACAAGTGGTCAACTCCTATCAATAAATTCTCTGGGACTTGTGTCCTTCCCAAATGTACGGGTACCTCAGAACTTCGAGGTACCCAAATTCAAAAGATATGACGGCAGCGGATGTCCTACGACACAACTCAAGGCATTCTGTACAGAATTGATTTCAATGGCAGGAAACAAAGGAGCTTATCCACCTATTTCCAAAATCTCTGAAGGGCGATGCTTTAGAATGGTATACTTTGGATTGTCACCAGATCAAGACCTGGGAACCGCTATCGCAAGCACTTGTCGACATGTTTGCCTACAACCTCAACATGGCTTCCAAAAGAGCATATTTGGCAGCCTTGAGGCAAAAGGCAACAAAACGCTATCAACATATGTAGGATGATGGCGAGTGATGGCCGCCGGGATGCGCAGTCCAGTCGAAGACGAGGAGAAAATCTACATGATCGTTCATTCAAAAAAATCAGGCATTTCTGGATATCTAATCTTGCATCCCTATGTGAACTTCGCTTAACTCATCCGTGTTGAAGAGCAAGTGGAAGCAAGCGTACGCCCAGGAACAATCTCCTTGTGGTTTCATCAGGCTATTCAAGTCAAACAAAACAAGGTGAAAAGAAGACCCATAGAAAACATGAACGAAAATGGTAACGGTGCTGCCAATCGCCCTGTAGAAACCAACAACATCATTGCCATAGCTTAAGGCACCTATAATGCAACCTCAACAAGGGCACCAAGTACTAGCAACACCGTCCTCAGTATTAACAATAGAGATATTAACTATCACATCCGCCATGGCAAAATCCTCAAACCGCAACCTCTGCAACACAACAGCAACAACAACAACTCAGAAGAATATTCAGTACCCTCATCAGAACAGGGAATTAAGGAGATTCACTCCACTTACACAAACAATCACACAGATCATGACAATATTAGTGCAGAAACAACTCCTCACTCCTCTGCAACCCATACCACATTCAAATCCTCTGCCAATGAACTACAATGAGAATGAGTAATGCAAGTTCCACTAAGGCCGATGTCACTTGACAGAAAGATACTTCTCCTTGAGGCATGCAATCCAAGATCTCATCGATAGTTGAAAGATCTCCATCTCAACCCTTTAGACTGCACAAAGACTCCACAAATATCCTTTAGAATCCTCCCTCACAACATCCAACAGACCTCAGCTCATCACAAGGTCCAGCTATCAATGTCTAAATTGTGATACAATTTGTCATACACCGGAGTAGATTAGGTGAGAACCCGCATCCACCAAGATGAGCGGACCCCTGACTGTGGGGCTCACAATGATGGTTGTGCCTTAAATCCATACCGTCCAACCATTTTGAAAGCTTAACATGATCCCAAAAATAAGGCTGACTCAATCTTAGGTGGACAATGTTGAGGGTTAAATATTGCATATTAGACCCTAGTAATTACCTGATTTTACGAACATAATACTGTTTAATGGCCTATTTTAATCGTGTTTGTGCTGCAAGGTAAATTTAGGAGCTTGGACTGCAAAAGGATGTTAAAAGCATGGATTTTACACTCAGAAATCACCAAGACAAGGGACGGACCCCAGGGGACCAAGATCAACGGATTTACATGCCAGAGATCCAAGAAAATCAGAAACTGAAGCTCAAGTGGCCCGAAATTGATCCAGAATGTAAGATCACAGGGTTCCAACCATCTGTTTGGCTTAAAACTCCATACATGGCCTGAGGAACATAAATTAACCGTACACATCAAATTTGAGCCCTTGGATCCCTGTGGAGATGGCCCAACGGCTAGATCAGCCCATGAATTGTCAATCTGGGGCCCACCTGACATCTAGATATGTTTCAATTTTAGTCTCAACCCCTTAAATGGAGTAGCACAACGGATGGACAGATGAGATCTTCCAAGAAATGTCACAAGTGGACCCTACTTGCAAGTACACCGCCCATCACTCGCGTGCACCAGATGTGCACCACACTAGCCAAACTGTCAAAGGACCGCTGACCGAAGAGATTTGGAAAGCCATCCTCTTCTGTTGCGTAATGCAAAACAGAGACCTGCTTGTGATCATTGTGGGCCACCATATTGAGTTAATGGTCCGATCCGGACCGTCCATTGGAATCCAACTGGCCCATTGACCAAGGCCTAGGTGAAAAAATTCCAAGAAACAGCGAGGATATGATTTTGTCCATTCAAACGAAAGATAGATGGTGCCAATAAAAAAATCCGTAGGCCACACCAATCTAATATGAAACTAGCCCTTCCAGAATGGTTTTTCGACGGAAAGCTAATGGATGGTTGGATTTCCACTAAGACATTGATAATAGGCCCACCGCGCTTCACAGCGTAAAGAATACGCAGCCTCTACTATGCGCTCACCCGAGCAATCCGACGCAGTGGGGCCTCTATACGATCAAAGGGATGATCGGATCGATGATCCAATCCGTCTAGCAGATGCAGGGGGGTCCTGACCCCATCCATGGAAACTTATTAGAGTTTGGGACGATCTTTCGTCCCAAAACTCAGTCTAAACGCAAGCGCGGTCTGCGTTTTCGCTGTGTAATCTCTCCGTTCCACTGACTTGCGGAACCGACACTTGTGCGAAAGAGTTCCCTGACTCCACTTTCCGCACCGTCTCAAGCTGCAGACTGACCTCCCTGCCTATAAAAGAACGAGCATAGAGAGAGAGTGAAGATTCAATTCCAAGGAGGCAGTCCGTAGGAGAAGAGAGAGAGAGAGTATAGTATTTATTATTTGTTTTTTAATTCTGCTATTTCTTTTTATTTTTTTAAGGATGTTAAGCCTCATCATGTCTATATTAGGCTAAACCTCTTAGCTAGGGCTAAGAGGTGAAGCTTGTAGCGTGATGGGAGAACTCTTTGCTTGTGCCTTTTGTTTAGACTGAATTGATATTGATTTTAGTTTAATTAAGGGAATGTTTTTTAGTTTTTAATGGTCTGTTATGACTAAAATTACAATGGGTTTGCGATAACTTTGAGCATGTTCCTTTCCTTTGTATGTTTATGACGTCAGGAAGCCCTGTTATTCACCATCGTCTCCTAGGCATGGTCGGATGATGTTACCCTTCCGAACCTTCATACATTATTGATTGGTTGGTAATTAGTTTAATTCTGTTGTTTACTTTGTCTCCTGGGCATGGTTTGGTGATGGAATCCATTCTAATTCATATACCTTTCATCTCTTGAAAACTAGATTAAAGTAAGTTCAGTTTGATTTCCATGGTTACACTCCTCAATTGGATGAAGATGGGACTCTTAAGTCCAGTTGAGCCCTTGAAACAGGCATAAGATCTCCCTAATCTCTACAAGTGGATCCTCTGAATCCCTAGTTTCTTACCTCTGAATTCTTTAAGTTTAGACTAATATTTCACCATTATTCCTCAAATTACACTCGATTTACCTTTCATCTCATTCTAGTTCTAGTTCTAGTTAGTTTCAGATTACGTACAGGTTTCAGTCCCTGTGGATTCGACCTCGTCTTACCGAGTTTATTACTACATCACAAAACCTATACTTGGGGTGTGAACAGACACACCACATGAAACAGTCTTGATTGAATTCCCACCATTAAAAACTTCATGGATTCCACGGGAATGTTTATTTGCCATCCAACCTGTTAATAAGGTCACAAAACATAGAACTATATGAAGAGACCACATAGTATCTTGATCCCAAGCTTTTGTCGCCCACAAGAAGTTTTTAAATGGTCAATTACAACTATTTCTTGTACTAAGGTCCATCTGGGATTTGGAATTGCTTCATTTTTTTATCATGCCCGAAAATGAGCTTTAATACGGATGGACGGTGTGGATGCAATCAGATTCATCATAGTGGACCTCAAAGTCAGGAGTCCCACCCACCTCAAAGTCAGATCCGGGTCTCACCTAATCCGTTCCCTTGTATGCACGGTTTGAAGAATCACCCACTCTTGAAAATCTGGAGTGCACTATGGCCTGACCTGTCTCGCATAGGCATAGGGAGCCCTGACTTTCCAAACTTCACTATCTCTGCGGAACATGCATCAGATCTACCTCTTCTAGTTGCACCTCCAATTTTCACCATGACCTAGAATTAGAACAACTCAAGACATAAGTGATGTAATGTCTGTGGAAAAAAAATTTGAATTTGAGAGAGAGATTTCATATTTTTCATTTCTCTCTTTTATCCAAACCTAATCCCAAACTTTTTATCTAATCCTAAGCTCATATCTTTTTCTCTATCGTTAATCCCTCTCACTTTTATCTCTCCAACTCTCTCCCCATATCTCTCAACCTCCTAAAGTAGCCTTTCCTTTGAGGAAGTTGTCATAATAGGATTTTTACTCAAACTCAAATATTAACCAAAAGAGATCCTACGTACAATTGGAAAAAGAGAGAAGGTTGGTAGGAAAGTAATTTCATGTTGGTACCATATAATTATAATAATCTTAATGTAATATATGGCTAGATGGGTTGATCAGTGTTTTAAATATCGATGATATCGGTCGATATATCCCACGATATATCTGTATCCCACCTACGTGATACGAAACACACAAGTAGTGGGATATATCCCACATTTTTTATTCAGTGAGCATTTTCGATTTTCATTTATTTTTATGTAAATCTGTTAAGTCGTTGTCAAATGTTACAAATCCATAATTTTTCATGGTTTTGCATGAAAAATCATTAATTGAGAGGTTTCGATTTTGAGATTTGCTAGAGATAGGCCGGGTTGCGAAAAGAATGAAAAATAAAAATAAAGTTTTTCAATTTCTCACAAATCGGTTGCAATATTTGTGTCCAAACATAAAATCAAACACATATATACCTGATCTAGTAATTCTTCGTTTACTTTTAAATGAATTTCTTGTGTTTCCACACGTCTTATTATATCTATAAATTATATGAATAAACTTTGAATATATTTGCATCAATTCAGTTACACATCACATAAATTAGACCCGTACAAAGAAAACCTATTATGTGCATTTTGTTTTTGTAATGTTTTGATTTATAATTGTGTATTGATGTCTTTTTTAACAATCCTTGAAGTTTCATTGAAAATTGGACCAATTTCCCAATATTTCCAACAACAACGATACATTATGTAATACAACCAATATATCCCATGTGACAACTGACACGTATCCATATTGCGAGACCGATATTTCAAGCACTGGTGCAATGAATTATTTGGATTAGTCCTCCGACCATCGCACACACTTCATGGAGATGATCAGTTCTTTCCGCAAATAGTCTAGTTTCAGTTTAAGAATCTCTCTATGAATGATGATAGATTTATATTTATAAGATAGATTAGTTATTTGGACAATGCAATAAATGGCCAGATCGGCTATACATTATTGTATTTTTAGATCTAGAAGTGTTTAATAAGAAAAGTTCAAATTTTCTGCGCAGTATTGGTATCACTTGCGTAGAAGGTCAAGATGGGTCATCGGCATATGTGTGGTTAGATCCACACCATTCACCCAATGTGTAGAGGCAAAATATGCCAGGAATTCAAAATTTGGATTATCCAATCATTCGGGTGGGCCACCTTGATAATAATTTGCATTGAGTTTCAGAATCTAGATGTAAATAAGCATGTAATGGTTCATATTAACAATTTATGGACCGCTTTGATTATTAGCCAATGACGTTCGAAAATGAGAATAGATCTGCCATTGTGTTAAATGAACCTTAGACCATTAATTAAAGTAAATCCCCTGCGTATCATCGATCAATCGAAGGTGCCGAATTTTGTCCAACGACCTATATGCCTTAAATAAAATTCCGTCAATTTGAAATTCGATCCATCGAGGCATCCTCGATCGATGTCGATCGATCGACTGTATCGATTGACAAGTGTCTATACAGAATCTGAGCTTTGTTAATCGAATCAAATAAATATATCATGCACGTAAACTCCAATTAAGTGATTGTTGAAGGTTGCTGCATAGTGGTTGACCACTTAAGGTGTTGAATCAAAGTTGAGACCCAATAGTGATGTAATTGGATTAACAATAATAATAGTTGGGTGATTGTTAGGATTTCTAAATTCAAATCTATCAGATCATCTTATGAATTCTTCACTACTAGACTCATGTGAGTTGCCCAACATGTCCTCATGTTCATAAAATTAAAATGGAATTATTTGTGTATTGAATTGATTGATGTTTTGATATAACTGATGTTAATTCATGAAACTGTATGACATTCTAATTTATATTCTCACATTTAATTTCTTAAAAAAAGATGGAATCACATGCTTACATTCTAAATTACACACACTACCAAAATGACCAAAGGCTACAGACTATGCTAGCTTTTTGCTACGGATATAAACCGTAGCTATATTGCTACGGCTTAAACCGTAGCTGAAAATCCTAAACCATAGCTAAAACAACTACCAAAAAGGGCCAAACGCTACGGACAATAATTGCTATTAGCTACGGATGTAAACCGTAGCTAAAGAAAGTACGCCACCACGCCATAGCTTGAGACGTACGGTCTCACATGGGACTCTATGGGTCCACTGCAATGTGTGTGTTTGATTTAAGCGGTCCATCCATTTTGACAGCTCATTTAACCACACGAGCCCAAAGAATGAGGCAGATCGAAGCTCAGTGGACCACACCATAGGAAACAGTGGAGATTAAGTGCCTACTATCGATCTGTGTGTGGTCCACTTGGACCGTTGATCTGTCTCCCTTTTTTGATGACATGTTAAAAATAAAAGCTAAAATGAATGGACGGAGTGGATGAACCATATACATCACAATGGGCCCTACAAATCCCTTGAAAAGACTGTCGTCTTTAGGTCCACGCCTGGTAGTACCAAATCCACGCCAAAAAGGGCCCGTGATTGGTTTTTTTTTTTGGAAAAGGTTGGAGTTTGATTTTAATGTCCCCATGAAGTCGAGATGTGTGGGCCCCACCATGATGTGTTTCAAACATCTACCCCATCAGTCAGATGCATCATTCCATGTGGGCCTAGATCTCAAAATAAATTCAATCCGTGACTTGTGTGGGCCACACCACTTACAGAAATTGTAGAGGGGCCGTGCACCATTAAAACATTCATAATAATTTTGTGGGCCCACTGAGATGTGGTTTGCAAATCCAACCCATCCATTATGTGTTTCCCACTTGTATGAGGGTTCAGACCAAGTTTCAGACGCATGGAAATTTCAGGTGGGCCCCACCAAGTGCTTTTATATGTTTTAACGGTGTCTTCACATGATTTTAGATGGTATGGCCCACCTGAGTTCCATATACGGCTGATTTTTGGAATATCCCATAATTTAAAGGGAACCCATAAATTCACGGTATTGATGGTCGACACGCATCACGGTGGGGCCCTATCATGGGGTCGAGCGCATAGTACCTTTCCTTTTT